>JAAAKM020006971.1:126904837-126922469 GCA_010016025.2 Alatinidae sp. Z8VKAUB7J3 | reverse complement strand
CTAGGCTATCTAGTTTCCTCTATTGAAGTTTCCTGTATCTTACGGAAGATCACGTGCTTACGCAGAGATGGCATTGAGGGAGTTTCTTTTGTTATAAAATCAAGTATTAATTACGCTATGGTGTAAACTTTGGGCCTTCCACACCCACGCCGAGCTTAATATTATGGATAACGCTCTACTTCCTGTAGCTCAAATATAAACATGAACACCGCAGTCTCGGTCTCTCCCTCTTTACACTGATTTTTTGACTACTTGCCCTCTTAGTTTGACCTTTAAAATGCCGTACAAATTTCGTACTTTTCTGAACGACCATTTTTGCACCTTGTTTACTTTCCTCTTCTTTGCTTGATGCTATTTTCAAAACAAATCCGACATCAGGTATGGCGACGACATGCTAACACCAAACTAACCTCGTCGTCCTCTTGTAGTAGACGTAACAGACCGGGAATTTTGATAGCAGCAACACTTCCTGATACTCCAAGCAGCAAATTCATAATGCCTTAAAAACTAGCGGTTACGTATATTGGAACTGAAAATAACATTGCCATGAATGATGAAGGAGATTGCTTGCTCTCATCAATGTTCAACGTAACATCGGTGGGTGGAAGCAAAACAAATGACCATTATGAGTTCGCCTCGTATTACGAAGATGGAAAACGGCGGGAAATGACAACATTGATGAATTTCACACAAGGGAGAAATCTTTCTTGCTGACAAATCTCCTCCACAATGACCTCCTCTTTGGCATTTTGAGGAAAACCTCCCATGTGGTACATAATGATAAAAATAGTTGACATCTTATCATGTTGCTGGATGCGTGAGTATTGACAGAAAAGCGAGCAGCACATGTCAGTGCTCATGCCAGGTAATATGAAATGAAGAAAGCTAAACAAAGGAAACTTGTGGAGGATGCTCCCAAGGATGGTTTGAATGATGGCTCAATCCTTCGAATCAAACTCAAGAATTTTTTGTAAGTTTTCGTATTGAAATTGTCTAGTTTTATTTAGTCGCAGTTAAATGTATGTTCTCGTGTGTCTCTGATAATATCCTGATATGGTTCGTTTTAAGCCGAATTTAAAACATTAACGTTGAAACCTACTCCAAAGAGGTCCTGTCTGAGGGCCTAGAATTAATAGAGGACAATACCAAATTGATCAATGTATATCATTATGCTTGCCTACATACGCGAGAAACCTGTTGTCATTTCATGTTTTATAGGTCGACATAGGATGACAGGGGTATTGGTGCGCATACGCGCCCGGAACCCTTAGCTTAATATATGCCATGACTTTAACATGAATATGCCGTCCTATACTGTGACGCCGAGCGAATTTTTGTTATTGAAAGTGTGCGTGCTTACACACGTACACACGGGGGCGAGTGCCTGTGTTTGGGCATCGGGGGAGGGGCATCAGGTCCCCTTTCCCCGGCTCCGGTTAAGACTAGCAGCGCAGCGGCATCAATTTACGCGGCTCATGTACTTACTATCTTTATTTTTCTTCACTACCATTGTAGCGTGAAACCATTGTACATCAATATGTTGTGAATCACAAAATATAATACCCTAATGGTATCTCAATGATTATACCCGCCCATGTGGAGGCTCTGTTTCCCCTTTGGAAACAGACACCCATGGGAATGGCCCCACTGCTTATCAGGGGGCTACACTGAGAGATATCCGGTTAAGACTAGATAAAAAAGTGTTAAATGTTGGCTGTTCAGTGCTAGCTTTTCGTAATTCCTTCTCCTCCTGGCACCGCGTCACCCTGCCCCATTTATTTATCAAAAATACAAACAATAGAAATAGAAATCTACAAGTATACAATATTAAGTATACAATATTAAGTATACAATACTTAATTAGGAAACTTATGGTGACGTGTAGTTCTTTGAATTATTCTGATTCACAATACAACATAAAGCTTTAAGATTTTTTGCCCCTGAATAACTGAAGGAGCTGTGCTCAGTTAATATCAATCTCGCCTGACAATAATCATTCTCAGTATACTAGGCTGTACAATTACTGAAAGTCTACAAAATACAAAAACCACTGTCCCAATATTTCACATGCACAGTGATTGACTGAATGAAATACCTTCTCAAATTGTTAATAACCAGATGTCAGCCCCGTGAACTGAATATTATTAATAAATAACCGGATTTAGCATCTTTACAGAAAGTGTCATACACATTTACAGCGGATACTATCGTATCATTGCAAAGACATTGATGGTTTGTATAGGCAGCAGACTTTGGAACGTTATCCTTTTTCCGCTTTATGGTTTGTACAGGTAGCTGTGCAGCCTACAAATTTAATCCTATATAGACGGAGAAGTAGAGAAACTACGACCGGATAAAAAAGTCTGGGAAACCCCTGGAGAGCTGCACCCAGAGAGGAAAGAAAAGAACTGAAAAGAAAAGAGCTGAAAGAATTATATGGTGATCTGAAGAAAAGGAGTAAAAGTAACAGCATAACATAAGCTGAAAGGAATGAGCAAAGACTTGAAAGAGAAGAACGTCTCAATTTTTTGAAGGATCCCCATCTGTATACAAAGACCTTGGTTACAAATCGACGAGTGGAAATTAAGATGTATCACGAAGGAATAGTCTTAAGAGCACGTACATTTAGCAAAGAATAAGATAACGATTTTCCATTTACCAGTAGGCTGAAAAAACTTTTCACCTGCAGGTGCTCTTTTTACTTGGAAAGTAAATGACTTCATCGTGAAAGTGAGAGCTAAAATTGTCGCCTGGAGCACACGTTTTTCCAAATTTGACTTTTTTGAACATTTTAGATTGGTGTCCTATATCCACATTTGCTTTTGTAGGGATCATAGAATTTGCTACATCTCGCCATGGATTTTACACGGTCAGTTAAAGTACAAACAAATTTATCGCCCAAAATTGTATGCCTAGAGACTTGTAACTTTTATGTCGATACAGTAGATGAAGGCGGCTTACTTCAAAGATGTGTATGTTGTTTATCTTTCCGCTAACAAGTATCGGATTATTTACGGGTTGCAGGTGGATTTGACCCCATCGTGGGGTCTGTGACAGTTCCAGCAGATCAGATGGTGAGCCATTCAATCAAAAGAATCAAAATAAAAAAGTCAAACATTCCTCTTACAATAAAAACGTGCTATTACTGTGGGCATGTTCAAAACAGATTAGGTAGCAGGTCATCTCTTAATGTTGATGTTTAGTGGGATGAACTATTTCAAATACAACCTGTTCAACGGTAGGCTACGCTTCAATGCACTTAGCTGTTGTTTGTCACTCTGCTATCAACAAAACATTCCCCTTTATCAAGTCTCTCGAAACTCTCGAAGGCAAATAGGTAAGATAAACCAACTGCAACTTAACAAGAACACGTGCAGAGACAGTGAAACCAGAGGGAGGTGGATATAGAGTGCTGAAGTGTGACCTGACAAGTAAATGCAAATCAGAACTTCGACAATAATAGGATTTGCACTCATATTCATTCCTCCTTCTAACGACCATAAACACTGAAATATCCCCTCTCAAACTATCAAAGCATTGGGTTTTTTAATCCTTTTTATGAGCTGAGCAAAGTTAACCCTGCTTCCTTTTGATTTATCTAAATTCCAAACAGTGGTTACTCGTAGACTGAATTAGACTTTAACACAAGATTTAGTGTTTAGGGCGTTCAACAAATTAATTACTTCTTTAAGCTAATGCTGTAAAAATAACTTTGCTAAAACACGTATTTATGACATCAGCACTCCTTTACCCCTCTAATGATTAAAGCACCAGGTGTGGCCACACAAAAACAAACTTTCCAAATACAAAGCCTTGAAAGTTACAACCTCTGAACGTCCTCCTTTCCCCTAGCTAATTGGAAAAATACCTAGGGGCGAAGAACCTACAATCTCTTCCAAAATATAGAATGAATGTTGGATGAAATAAAGGCCAATCTGGTCTGACGGCAAGGGTAAACTACACAATAATAGTTTTGGGTCACTTTCGTCTCAAGTTTTGCTTACAAATTTGAAAGTCAGCTCGAAAAGGTTCATAATTTGACATCTGCGTTTTCGAGGTATTAATATTCCTTCTCCCTTAATAAGTGTCTACTTTTCTTAATTTAGATTCGGAGACATTTTTGAAACACTTTTCCTTTAATACAATATTATTAATACTATATTTTTATGTGTCTTGTATTTTTTATAGTTTTACTTTACTTTAAATCACTTGAAATTAATTTCTTTTAACCATTTGTTTCACTTCGTGGCTTCTTTTTCTTTGCCTCTCTACTATACGTTTTCTCCTTTAGTTTCTGAAGATCTTTTATATATCCTAACTTTTGCCTTTTGTCAAATAATGTTTTCAAGACACGATTTAATTTTTGTAAAAAAACTGCAAACCAATTTCAATTCTGTGTTCTTATTTTCGTATTGGAGTCACCAAAAGCAATGTGCTGCCAAGGTGCTTCAAAATTTGTACTAATTTTCCCCATCCACATTTATCCTATTTTCGTTTTTCCTTGCAGCTCGTATCACCTTTTGGCTTCTCGTGTCTTAAGTGAACTTTTCTATCCCTTCATATGTTGCCACCCATACTTTGCAATCCTATGAAACTTACATCAGCTATCGCCTGTCCACCTGCAAATTTTGCAGTATAATCGGATTCGCTCATTTTTGACTGCCTATCCCGACTCGTCAAATAAACTCTAAATCACTTAGCGTGTGTAGATAATGCAACAATACAGTCAATAAGAAGAAGCCCTGTCGTACTCCTCTTCCAATTATGGTGAGTTGACTTCTAATGGGCACCAAACGTTTCACAGTTTGCTAAGTACGTATTACTTCTTAATGAATCTGCAATTAATCTCTATTCTTTCTATTTCCATTGTCCTGAAATCCTCTTAAAGCGAAATTTCAAAATTCTCTTTAACTCTCAATAAGAATTTCTGTCTTCCATAATTTTTTTATTAATTCCCTTGACTCCCTTCTTTGAAAACCCGCTGGATATCGAAAGTGCAGACATACATCAATATACTTCTTATGACCTATTTCATTTGCATTTTTGTAATGTCTACTGAATCTCCTTCTTCACAATAGTCTTAAAGGCTGAAACAACAGCTTTTCAAAATTGCCTTAACCTACTGAACTTATTGTCAAGAGTTTTGGCATAATTTAAGATGCATCTTCACCTACACACGTTATCAGATGTTTTTGCCATCCATTTTATCGTATTTTGCTAACTACACTTATATACACTCTGGTAGCCAATCTTGTGTTGAATTAACTGTTGGGGTGATATTTTCAGCATTGTATTCTCGATTCATCATTTATCTTTAGCTGTTGAGCTCATTTAACGCCAAATCCTTCGCGGTATTATCTTTCAAAACTTATATTTTCTTGTCAGTTTTATTGTTTTTAGATTCTGTCTAGTTCTGTTCTTTTTATTTCAATTTTCCACATTGATTTGACTTCATTTGGTGTTGCCATTCCTAAACTTCAAAAAATATTTTCGCATATTTAAACGGGTTTCAACTTTATATTTTTTAAAAGTCCTTCTAGATTTTCTGTCTCTTTATATTCTTGACGTATAATATTTTTCTCGACGTTTTCTTAGTATATGCTATGTGTTTTCAATATACTTTCTGAAATTTGTCGTTAATTGCTTTATTAATCTCCTAACTCCTTTTACAACAATTTCAATTGTTATTCAATTTCAAGTCCTACCACATTTTTGCATTTTGAAGCTTTGCTTCAAAATAAAATCGCAAAATTTTAACCGATAACAATATTTTTTCATCTGTACTCTTCTTCATTGCATTATTTTTTCATTCACATTTTCCTATAATCTTTGCCAAACTGATGATGTACATTCCTTTCAACAGAGTCCCTTTTCTTTTGTAACGCAGCATTTCTACTCTCATACCATAGGCCCATAACACACAAAGGAGATATGTTTATACCACGTGGCTATTACCTCTAGTATCATGAATACTGTTCTACAGCCGTTGTTCTGACCAATCACATTGTCCATAAAGGTTTTAAAATTGTTGTCCCGGATTGTAGCTTTGTCAGTTGTTCTATGTTTACGTTGACAAGTGAACATCAAACATCTCATTCCAAGCCTCATTCCACCGTCTGTATCAAAGTACTCCTATATTTTCGACCTTTCACATTCTCTGTCATTTCTTTTATTAAAAATTTTTTTCCGCGACGTTTTCTTAGCTTATACATTATTTTCTTCAACATTCTTTTTCATGTTTGTCCTTAACTGCTTTATTACTCTCTTAAGTCTTTGAAAAGGATGCAAAAGTAGGTTCAAGTGAAATGAATAAAAATAACTAACCAGAATCAAGTACGCTCAATAATAACAAAAGTAGAAATCCCATTTTTGACGTAATATCTCATTTATTGACTGAACTAAACTTATATTGATCATAAGTTGTTATAACAAACCGCATTATGTGGATGAATTATAAAAAGGCGAAATTCATACAATTAAGTTAACTTATTTTATGAAGGTATTCACATAAAAACGAACTTAAAAAACTGAGATACAATTACTGGTTTAGGACTAGCATGCCACTGACTGTGTCCATTAAAATCTCTGAGGCAATAAGTCAACAACTTGAAAGAGCTCAACGGTATAGGGTAGGAAATGTGGCGAAGAGATGAATGTTTTGACTTCTTATAAAATACCAAATATGTAATGTATATATGTATATATAAATGATAACAGTAAATAATCTTTGTCTATAAGGTTTATTAGTGTAACGACAGAAATTAGTACGGTGCAAGATAAAGAAATAAAGATTCCGAAAGATTCCTTTTACCAACCAGGTTTTGAGTTGTTTATATTGGTTGTTTTGAACTTATTGCTTTCTACGTCTAATTTAGTCTATTATATATATATAAAGATATATAAAAAAATATTGATATATATTTTGCACTAAATAGCGAAAACATTATGTACTTAATAGCTTTTTTCGTCTGACACTCCTCAGAGTGCAATCGTCAGAAATGATCGAAATGAAAGGTAGGAAATAATAAACCAAACTGTATTTCTCGTGTTTTGCAAACAAACCATTTAAATTTAGATTTATTTATATTTACTCTAATACGGTAAAATATGGAGATTAGTAGAATACGATAAACGAAAAGACAACAGAAAGGTATTACAACTGTGGGCTTTCAATTCTTTCGCTTCTCGCTTCTTTCACTTTCAATTCTCGTCAAAACACTCCTTACATAGTCTTTATATGTCTGCTTGTAAAGTCTTTATATGCCTCTTCAAATATTCTTTATATGTCTCCATGTATAGTCTTTATATGCCTCCTTATATAGTCTTTATATGTCTTCTTATACAGTCTTGATATCCCCTCTTATATACCTTTTCTATGCCTCGTTATATTGTCGTTATATGCCTCCTTATATAATCTTGATATTCTTTCTTATATAATTCCTTGATGCCTCCTTATATAGTTTTGATAAGCCTCCTTTTTATGCCTCTTTATGTAGTGTATATGTGCCTCCTTATATAGTCTTTATATTTCTCCTTATATAGCCTTTATATGCCTCCTTATATAATGCTTATATCCCTCCTTATATTTCTTTCATATTCCTCCTGATGCCCTTTTATATAGTCTTTAGATGCCCTTTTATATAGTCTTTAGATGCCTCTCCATATAAGCTTTATATGCCTCGTTATATAGTCTTCACATGCCTCCTTATATAGTCTTGAGATACGTCCTTATATAGCCTTTTATTCATCCTTATATAATCTTTATATGCCTTCTTATTTATTTCGTTATATTCTTCCTTATATAGTTTTAATATGCCTCTTTATATATGCTATATATGCCTCTTTATTGTCTTTATATGCCTCTCTATAAAGGCTTCATATGCCCCGTTATATGGTCTTTATATGCCTCTTTATATAGCCTTTTATGCCTTTATATATAGGCTTTATATGTCTCTATATATGCTCTTTATATGACTCCTTATATAGTCTTGCCATGCGTGCTTATATAGCCTTCTATTCATCATTATATAGTCTTTATATGCCTCCTTATGTAGTCTTTATATTCCATCTTATTTATTTTTTTTATTCTTACTAGTATAGTCTTTTTATGCCTATTTATATAGCATTTGTATGCCTCTTTATATAGCCTTTATATGTCTCTTTATATAGCCTTCATATGCCTCCATATATAGCCTTTATATGTCTCTTTATATAGCATTTATATCCCTCTATATATAGGCTACATATGCCTCGTTATATGGTCCTTATATGCCTTCTTATTTATTCTTTATATTCTTCCTTATATAGTTTTTATATACCTCTTTATAATACCTTTATATGTCTCTTTATATAGCCTCTTATGCCTCTATTTTTAGTCTTTACATGCCTCCTTATAGAGCCTTTTATTCATCCTTATATAATCTTTATATGCCTCCTTATTTATTCTTTATATTCTTCCTTATGTAGTCTTTATATGCCTCTTTATATAGCCTTTTATGCCTCTATATATAGGCTTTATATGTCTCGATATATGGTCTTTATATGCCTCTATATATACAGCCTCGTTTTCGTAGCAATAACAATTGCAGGCAGTGCACTTACGAAACCGGTGATGGACAGTGGAGTTTTTTATATCACTGTCCAATGTATGGCGTAAAGTCCTCACGGACACTTATTGTAATTGTCGTGCTCTAAATACGACCGCGGAATGATAGCATAATGAAAAACGTTGAAGAAAGGCAGTTCTCTTGACTTGCCCATCCACACCACCGGGGATCGAACCCATGAGTTACTTTACCATGGCAGCAGTACGGTTGCGGTATGAAATGTTGATTGCAGTCAGAATTCAATAACAACATTTCCCAAGAGAGCCAAACAGTGGACTTTAGTCTGTCTACTCTTTACAATGCTGAGTCTGAGAGGGGTTTTATTCCAAGCATAAATAGATTTTAAAAAATCAATAATCCACTTACCACAATATGCTTGACTTCTTCCAGTAACTTTTTATTATTCGTTCTTTCAATCTCAAATCTGTTGTCGTCATATTCCATAACACCCATCTGATCACGAACACGCTAGAATACAAGTAAGTTATAATGAATTTCATGTGTCTTAAATGCAGTGGTAGTAAGGAGATAGAGCATTTGGTCACCTCTAAAGAGAGAGAGAAGTGACCTACAATTGCCTAGCAAGATACAAACCTAAATAATAGTTAGTCGAAGACCACATGAAGACGTCAAAAATTGCCTCGTTCTGGGAGAACATTGTTAAAGAAACACGTATATTGATTTACAGATGCGCGTACGGCGAAAACCAAAGTAGCAGTTCGATTCCTTGAGACAAAACGAACAAATTATCAAAAAGTTCTAAACAGTGGAGGTACACTTTAACTAACTCAGGATTTTATGGTGTGGCAGATACCACTCCTATTTCTGGTCAAATATTGACCACCTTTCCTAACATCGCAGGTGCTCAAGAAAGAGGGAACAAAATGTTGAATAAGCCATGACTGCCAATGGGGCAATCAAGCTCCGTTCAACGAATTCCCAAGAAAGACAGGAATCAGTCGACCACTACAAAGGTCACAACTATTAAAGTATACCAGGCCATCAGAAGCCTTATTTAAACATAAATGACTTACTTGCAACAATTTCTCATAGACTGATAATCTGTCATCCAAAATGTCCAACTCATCGAGTCCCTTGTCAATCAGATGTAGTAGATCTTTTGCTTGTGTAGCTGATCCCATCAAGGCAGTAATATTTTCCTAAGATAGGAATAAGAGAACGAAACTGTTAAGTGCCTAAAGTACTTCACTGCAGCACATTTTCAGGAGACACCATTAAGCAAAGAGGTTATTTTTGCTAGTTTGGTAAGAAAGTAGTATACAATTAGCAGGAACCTTTCAGCAGTGCTTACATATACTGCCCAAATGTTTTTCCTATAGTAACAAAAGTTTTTTTATACAAGATCTGCATGATATGGTAAGCTACATGACATTAAACAGACCTAACAAATAATTGAATATAAACTACAGCCTTTGGAAATAAATTTTGAAGTGATTAAGGCCTTAAAGAAATGTTATTATTATGATCAAGTGCTATATGTTAGAAATCAAATGGGTTAGAGTTAGGTGTTGTAGCTTCCGCACAGATCTGGTAACAATGTATCCCCCCCACCTCCCATATACCACATCCCCTCACCCCTCTCTACGCGTAACGCTTGTAGACCTAGACTAACTGGTTGAAAAATATGACAAATGACAAATAACTTATTTGTAAAATGTTCTCTAAATTAAAAGCTACATTTCAGCTACAAAATTGTCCCTATTGTTGCAAGTGAATCAGTGCCTCTGATGACAGAAAGACAGTGGAATGGCTCCTTCACTATTTCAATTGTATCTAAACAATTTCAGAAATTTAGGGGGAGATGGTTAAATGTAAAATAATTACTATATTAATGCATCGAGTGCCTTCTTATGAAATGGGATGATTCTAAGCTTCCAATACTCAATTAAGAAAAGGGAATAACTGCTGCTGAATTAGGACTGCCCCCCCCCCCAACTCAGAAAACTATGTCAAATACACTGTAAACCCACAATGTTTAATATGCTATGTGCATAAACCTTATACACAATAATCAAGGACTTGATTGCTTTACAAGTCTCCCTAAAGTCTTCCCAAAGTAAATACCTTTACTTCTGTCTTTCACTTTTGAGCACAATATTTGTTAAAACTTCCATAAAGGGACCATTATGGAAACAAGGTCTTCTGAACCTTTTTTGAATGCTATCCCTGCCAACTTAAAGCATAGGGGTTCTTTGTTTTTAAGTGCTTACATTGATCTTCTTAAGTACCTTTTTATCTTCTATATTTTCTGTTGTATACTTTAAACTAGTTTGTATATTGCATTTAGTAATTTTGTAACATACATACATAAATACATACATACATACATACATACATACATACATACATACATACATACACACATACATACACACACACATACATACATACACACATACATACATACATGCATACATACATACATATATACATATATACATACATACATACATACATAAACTTTATAGTATACTTTTCCTATTTTACTATTAAATGCGTGCGTCCATTAAAAATATTCAAATCGATTCCCTAAGCAACAAAATAAATATTTGTTCCACGGCCCTTCGTCCTTACAACGCTCACTGTTTTATGTTTAAAACCAACAAAATTGTACAAATGATCAGCGACCAGGTAAGCAATTTATGTATTATTTTCATCGTAAAAGTCGAGCAACTCGAGATCTGACGAAAAAGCTATGTTGCTAATAAAAAATCGTGTGGTCTTGATCGTTTTAGCAAAGAGCATAAATTTTTATATTTGTTTAATTTGGCTCAAACGTTCGGAGTAGAAAGACTGTCGTCATTTACCCGAACCAGACATCAGTAGACATCAAGGTTAAATGAAATCATAAAGCTTATCTATAAAAGGGTTAAGGTGGCGTGCCTGCTCGTCTGGAGATTGTCTTAAATCATAATTGAGATCAGCAATGCTTCATGTCTACAATATACACAAATTTTCTGCCTTTGTTCTCTCCTTCCGATTAATATGGCTTCTAAATTGTAAATTCTCGCCGCCCTGGTCTTTTATTACTATTTGTTTCTCTTGCTGTGTACAGTGTTGTACGTATTGTTTTGGTGTTAAAAAGTTCCCAATGTCTATTATTTATGCACTTTGGTTATTAAGGAAAACATTTCATTCTGTAGACGTTTTGCAATAGTCTTAAGGAAATCAATTTTGCTTCCCTTTGTTAAGGAGAAAATCTGACTTAATTTTTTATTAGCCGTGTATTCAAGACAAGAAAGTGGCAATCAAAGGAAGATATCGTATTTATGAAAAGGCTTCGTTTTCTGCAGATAGATGTAGAGAGCTTATATCAAAATCCCATTGACAGCTTTACGGTAAGTAGTTCCACCTGCAATCTTCGAACACAACACAAAGTATTGAATTGAGTAGAGCAAAAGAAGATGCGAACAGAGTTGACGCCATGTTTGTAGGCACGATGTTTGCAGATCGAGGATTATCAAGGGCACACAGCTTAATGACGTTAGAACAGATGGTTTGCTGATAGATAGAAATGATGGATCGTTGTTTGGCAAACCATGGCTCTGACTTTGTGTCAATATGCTAAATGTGCGATGAGCTTTCCTATGATTATATCCCTGTAAACAAATAAAGTGATTGCGTTTTACAACTTTATTACCTCAGCATTATATGATATCAATAATTGGAGAGTTGTTCTTTGTGGTAAACTGGGCGCTTGACGCTGCACAACACAAACGTGTTAGGCTCTCCGTGTGCCAAAATCTTTGAACATTTATCTCTTTCGGAGTATTCCTTATAATTGTTGCTGGATACAATCTATTTCCTCGTGCATGCGTTTCTAACTATGCGACTGTTTGCTAAGCACAAGAACTAGTGTCCTGGTAGGCATCTTCAGACCATCTGAGCCCGTGGGTCTTGAATAGGTTTGAGACCTTCTGTGGCTTTGGCAAAGAATGCTATCGGGTATGTAACTTTCCCATCTTATTCTTTCCGCTGCTCTTAAAATTCTGCAGTCTGTTCCCTATAGCGATTTTGCTTCTCATTTGGTTTAAGTCCATGTCTCGATACCTCAGTACCATCAAGGGTTTAGTGCTTCCTAAAGGCCTTCAACTTGATTGTAAGAATTCTCTTTCCCCACTTGTTACTTCTAGCATAGACAGTTTTCAGTCTATTTGAACTTTAAATTTGGACTGGGTGTTTATTAGAGCAGGGATTGTATAACGAAGCTAAACGGTCCTGCTTGGAGTTGAACGTCCGAGTGTTAAGGAGAAAATTAAGGGCAAAAGAAGGCATGTGTCTATTTGATTAATACATAAGGCCACACTGTTGGTACGATTGCGTCCAAACGTGTTACGAAGAGTTAGATTTACGTGTAGAGAATCCTCGCGGGGTCAAACTTTCAGAGGGATAGATATGTTCGGAAACAAGATACCCAAACTATGGAGACTTTGCGTTAGATAGCCTTTACCCCTTTCTACCCCTTCTTTCTGTAGCAACGCGCAAGGAATAAAAATGCGAGCAATAGTTACAATGAAAACAAAATTAAATCATTTTGTGAAACACTCTAAGAATAACAGTGCCGTTGCCAAATTTTATTTGTAGGGCATGCTTATTACCTATGAGTATATTTTACAGCATACTTCATAAATTTAAGGCGTACGGGCCAGCCACGTTCACCAATAAACTTAATTTTTGTGTAACCCATTCTGGAAAATCGGTGAATCCTTTTAAGGTTTTGTGTGACATTTGTCAACATACCTCTGCGTTTTAGAATCATTTTAGAGTCATTTTGAGGGCTCTAACATAAAGGGACAAGACATGAACAGATCTAGGTGTGCAGATTTGATATCTTGGAAAAGATATATGGAGCAGGGTATGCAACAAGTCTGAAGAATGCTCTAACACATTTCAAAACTCTAGGACAGACTACCATGAACTAGGGGATGCTATTTTACCTTGAAGTCCACTTCTAGAGGATGCTAGGCATACCAAGCATCCACCTGGCTACGGTACTGAAGAATAATGGGTGTTTCTCAGAACAATTAGAATAGAAATTTTGCTTTTTTAGAAATATACTTTGTCTTTTCGGCACTCATTCCATGATATTGACTAATTTCACACTTCGCATTTACCACAACTTTAGATTGTGTTTTTTATTCTTCAATTTACCAAATTTTTAATTTCTTCTTTACTTTGCATTGCTGAACAATAATTTACAAGATTTAGTTCAGAAAACAGGGCGCTAATTTAAAAAGGATTTGTAATCATGAATTATATTTCCATTCATCTTAATCATGGACAGAATTACGCAAGTATCATTAGCAGAAGGCTGATACTGGTTTTTAAAAGAGACATAATATAACTTACATCCTCCATATCATTATATGTTAACATCGGAGGTAGCCAACCTTACTTGATGGAGCACACACCGTGATAGGGTGGGTCATGGGTTTTAGGCCCAACAGTGAAAAAAATCTTCTAATTCTCTAGTGTTTTTCAATACTGATAATTCAAATTTTCTCTTTTCGATTCTTTAATCTTTTGCGCACCAATGTTAAGCAAATCAAAGCACTGTCTAAAGAGGAGGGAAGCCAGTTCCACTTGTTTGCAAATGAGGAAGACAGCAAAGCAAGTTCATATGTTTGCAAACGTGAAAGACAACAAGGCAATTTCAAATGTTTGCAAATGAAGAAAACAGCAAGGCAATTCCACATGTTTGCAAATGAAGAAAACAGATAGGCAATTCCACATGTTTGCAAATGAAGAAAACAGATAGGCAATTCCACATGTTTGCAAATGATGAAGACAGCAAGGCAAGTCCATATGTTTGCAAACGAGGAAGACAACAAGGCAATTCCAAATGTTTGCAAACGAATAAACAGCAAGGCAAGTCCACATGTTTGCAAATGAAGAAAACAGATAGGCAATTCCACATGTTTGCAAATGAGGAGGACAGCAAGCCAATTCCACATAACGAGATAGACAGCAAGGCAAGTCCATATGTTTGCAAACGAGGAAGACAAAAAGACAATTCCAAATGTTTCAAATGAAGAAAACAGCAAGGCAATTCCACATGTTTGCAAATGAAGAAAACAACAAGGCAATTCTACATGTTTGCAAATAAGGAAGACAGCAAGGCAAACTTCACATGTTTGCAAACGAGGAAGACAGGAAGGCAATTTCCACATGTTTGCAAAAAAGGAAGACAGCAAGGCAAACTTCACATGTTTGCAAACGAGGAAGACAGGAAGGCAATTTCCACATGTTTGCAAAAAACATTTAAATTAGAACGTTATGACATTTTCATAGTAAAGCTGTAACAGATGAATTCCCATTTTGCTGTTCTTACAACTTTCTACATAGAGACTATGTTAGCATAAATTCTCATCTTCATCCTCATGGAGGCCATATTGCGACTTTTAAGCTCATCTTTTGTCCAATATTTAGGGTTCTCCATATTCAAGAGCTGATCTTAGAGCATGTAATATCAACACGGCTGACATGGTTGTTATTTTATCACCGAGTAACAGCAAAGAAGCTGAAAGCCAGGCACTGGCAGACAAAGAGACCATCCTAGTGACTCTTAACCTTAAAGCAATGACCTTTGAGCAGGCAGCACATGTAATGCAAGGAGAGATGGAACGCATCAACAATAATAGTGAAAATTTAAATGGAAATGCATTACAACCATTGCCACCGATTTACGGAAGTACGCCCTCAAGGGGAACGACGTTTGGACACAACATACCAATGATTACTGAATTAGGTAAGTCGATGCCTCCAAAATCGAAATAACTGCGTCGTTACCTAAATCAACTACTCGATTAATCAATAGGGAATCAATAGGAATGCAATGTTTCGTAACATAGGTAACTTAATTCTCTTATACTGCCAGCAGTACGTCTTTCATTCAGTCAATTGATTACTTACTATGACTGATAAGTACCATTGTTGGCATATGTCCGTCTTTAAAATGCAAAACCTCTACGATGCGTGTAAGAGTGCACGGTGCTAATTTAAGTCGCCTCTTCTTTGCGAGGATCTGTCATTATCTTGGTTTATCCTGTCCGATTGCTATATTCTCGGTTCCAATGTTTGTTAATTGTCGCCTATTGCTGCAAGACGTCCACACCAAATTCCTTGTCATTCGTGCTAACTTTAATTGCTGTGTACACTTCACTATATTTTGCCATTTTAAACCTGGCCATATCTTAGCCATAGCAAAACAGTAACCTGAATTTTAAACCATTTGTATCTGCCTTTTTGGAATTTTGCGTATTTATCTTTCTTCTGTAATAATTTTGAACAAACTTAACAAGTCATCATATACCCTCGTTTCCGTTATATGACGCGTGGGACATGTACCGTTCTCTGCTATTTTTAGGTCGTCGGCCATTCAATTTCATCTGGGTCACCATTTAAGTTTCATTTGGTATTACTGCATCCACAAGTTTCAACGTATGGTGGCAAGTAATGTTTGAATCGAGAAACTCCTGAACTTTGTATTTTCTCCAAAGCAGCTGCCGGACCATTCTCAACATTTATATCAGGGCGACAACTAAAAATGTTATACAAGGTTTTTACGGTTTTCAATGAGAATAATACAGCTAGTTGACAATTGATGTTATGGAGTCAAAGTTGATCATATTTCCTTGAATTC
Organism: Alatinidae sp. Z8VKAUB7J3; assembly: GCA_010016025.2. Taxonomy (NCBI): domain Eukaryota; kingdom Metazoa; phylum Cnidaria; class Cubozoa; order Carybdeida; family Alatinidae; species Alatinidae sp. Z8VKAUB7J3. Next base: position 126,906,200 of record JAAAKM020006971.1, on the reverse strand, counting down.
TTTGTTTCTTTCCCAGTTTGCGATTCAAATGCTATGTATCTGGACCAGGATGACATGAACATTTACGATGACGATGGGATATATCTTACTCAACCCTATGCTTGTGGGTCAGCTTTTACAGTTTCCGTCTTGGACTCTCTTGTCAGTGCGGTAAGAACACTTTTTCTTTGCTTTAACTCAAACTGTTCTGCTTAGTTCTAGTCTTCGTTCAAAATTAAAAGTTTGAGGAAGCAAAAGTTTAGCAATTCGCAAAAATTGAGCTAAATAAATATGTAATAGTAGAAATAGATTCAAGTGTAGGCGAGCGGGGATGAAAGCCATGTTTGACTCCAAAGTGTGGTGAGCAAGCAAATTTTTTGCTTCTTATGCTATCATAGATCGTCTAGAAATAGTTATGACAGAAGTAAATTTAAATGTATTTATTGTATCAAAAATTAGTTCCCGACAGCTATTGGCAGTGACTCGCCTGAACCATTTTAAGGTAATACTAAATAGCCGACTCCCCAGGTCAAAATATCATGTGGGGCCCTCTTTTCAAGAACATGAGCTCACCCTGAACTACGTGTCTTGATTAATTTTTGATAGAATATCAGACCCTGTGACTGTTCGCTACCGTTCCATTTCTATTTCAGACATACTTCAACAGCGATATTCTTACATTAGTCATCAATCTAGTCACAGGAGGAATCAATCCTGAATTGGAAACACAAATGGCAGAAGGAATCAATATTGTCGGATCTTACGAGACCCCAGAGATAGCAGCTGCAAGAAACAGGTGCAAAGTTGCACAGATATCATTATTTGACGGGCCTCTCTCTGACTTCGGGGTAAGTTTCATCACTTTGGAGGTCTGGCAGTAGAAATCTCTTTTAATGCTGGATTGATACGGTGCTCATTTGCTGGTATTGAATGAGTCCAAAATTAAGAAGGGAAGAGAGGAATTATAATAATTTAAAAGTAATAGTAAACGATATATATTCAAGAAAAAGAACCACTTCAATAACGGAACGATATGATGGATTCCATTATTCTATCTACAAATCGCTCAGAATGCCCTCAGAGAACGTTGCAGTTAATTCAGTTTACGGTGTTCGTCCTAATTTTAACGTCCTAATTGGAACCGTACACTAGGGACTTACGACAGTTATTTTCACGAAACTTACAAGAGTAGTCGCAAATTTATTGCAATCAGAATATAATGTATGTCTTTTTTTCTATCTTTTTGCCTGCCTCTTAAAAATAACAACCTATTTAAAAATCTTCTAAAAGTAACACAAAGATCATGCAGATTCTTCTTTGAAGAAATATCTTTTTATAAGACGTAAACTCAATGACAGTTTGTATCATAAGTGTGTCACAGTGA
>JAAAKM020006971.1:126878260-126891843 GCA_010016025.2 Alatinidae sp. Z8VKAUB7J3 | reverse complement strand
CAGAAGAAAAAGAGCAACAAGAAGAAGAACAAGAAGAACAAGGACAAGAAGAAGAGGAACGAGGACAAGAACAAGAAGAAGAAGAAGAAGAAGAAGAAGGAGAAGAAGGAGAAGAAGAAGAAGAAGAAGAAGAAGAAGAAGAAGAAAAAGAAAAAGAAGAACAACAACAAGAACAAGAAGAGGAGAAGGAGGATAGAGCATCAGAGTAGTGATGCCCTTACGGTTCGCACAATTTCACGCAGTGACATAATGGAATTCACATCGTAACCACAACATTTAACTGTGGTCGTGGGAGAGCAGTTGTGGTCAGAAATCACCCATTGACAAAACCAACAAACCGAAAACTACGTCTGAAACCAACTTTACATGTAAACGTTACTTCGTTGTGACCAGTGTCTGGCAACAAGCCTTTGCAACCTGAATCTTCTACTGGTCACAGACTTCAAACAACACAAGGCAACCTTTTTATACAAGAAAATCAAAGGATGTCGACGAATTGCCATACTTTCCTCAAGAAAAGGACTTAACACCCGCGATTCTTTTTGATTTCTACGTTTTTCGTAATTACCCACAATGCTTTGAAAAAATGCAATTGCCGTTTATTAAATTCATGGCAGAAGGGGGTCATTTATTCAAGAAGAATGTTTTCTTAGTTATTCAATTTTCATTATTTTGCTAGTAACTGTTCAGAGAAGGCTGCTCTACTGTACACAAATCGTCCTTCGCGTTTCCTTGTCTTACAATTTTTATTGCCAATTTTATAAAAATTCAGCTAGAACATGTAACTCGTATGATATTCAAAGAGAAGGGAACATTGTATCAATGCTTAACCATATGAGAGAAGTGTCGTCTCTCTCAGGGGGCCCGTTTGTATAGATTTCACTAAAAATGAGAGGGGCGCTTAAACGAAGGGGGGTTACTTCCAAGCAATACAGTAAGGTACGCGTATCTTTCATCTTCGGAGCTTTCAAGCATTAGTACCCGAAGTACTTATATATTAACTGGCAACTACTTGTTATTGGTTTACTAGTACGCGTTTGGCGAAAAAAGGTAGTTTAACCAGTGGAGGAAAAGTAACTCTTAGAGTTAAGTCTTTTACAACACCTTCATAGTAACAATAAAGTATCCTCAGTTCATAGAGGGCAACCTTACAAACACAACGTAAGGGAAAATGCTATTACTTCATTACACTATGTTATCGAAACAGCGTCCCAGTCTATTCTTAAAATATACACAGTTTTATGATGTAAACTCTGCGATGAGCGACCAAGTGCTTCTTGAAAACGTTTAACTAGTAGTGCTGTGTTCTTCTACTGTCGGCGCCAATTTAAGCCTTGTTTAGTTGTATGGGCAACAAGGTAATTGTAATCTAAACTTGGTTTCGAAAGGGGACATAACTCGATAAAATAAAATAATAAAATATTAGTAACACAATCTTACGTCGGAATTCTGACAGCATGTACTGAGGTTTTATTCAATATGAATTTATGATTTTAACATAATAACCAAACTTGCCATGCAGGGAGCAGCGCTTATCACGGCTTCCTTTTAAGTGTAAGGCAGTGAATCAGCATTCACTCATTTCGGTGATTATTCGATGGCCGTTATTTGAGGGTAGAGTTACCAAAACCTTTTGAAGGGCCGATAAATGAAGAAACGAAACGCTCCCTCGCCGCAGTTTCAACATTTTACACGAATGGAATTATTACAAGCAACTTCATTATCTCGTGCCTTAAACGCAATAACCTGCGATGGATTTCGTATTTTACCAGCAAAATTAACACAATAATATAACTATAATTAATAAAACGGCGAAAGAAACAGTAGTGGTATCCTCATCTACGAACTACGCTTTCCATTCAATATCTGATCGTGTCGAAATCCGTACCGTCTTTGTTGACTTCTATTCTGCGGTTTTGTTCCAGCATCACGTACAATGTGGGGAAGATAGGATATGCTCAATGGTCAAAAATGAAAACAAAAATAAAATAAAACTATTTACAGTTGTTAATGCTCTTCCCGGTGTTGCTACACCAATTCCAAAACCTACAAAAAAAGGAGTAAAAGGGTTTTAAACCAAGATAAACTAGCAATATCACGTGATGCTCCTTCTGCACTGTTTAACAAAAGTCTAAAGTCGCACAGTTAGGTACGCCCCACTATAGTTGACTGGCAGAACGAAAGGCAAGCGTTTGCAAAAGCATAGGTCTTCAAAGACGTATTGGGAGACATCGATGCCTCAATACGTCTTTACACATTTATTTGCAATAATACTACTTATACTGCTATCAACACCAGGGACGGGGTTACAAATAAAAAGGGAGGGGACTAAAAGACAATCAAAGGTTTTCCCTATATGGCATTTGATCTTCTGAGAAGATTTTGCGTCTTTGACAATAAAGGGATGACATTGGACTCTCTTTTCCTCCTCTCTTTCCTGTTTCAATGTCTTCTTTGTTTTCTTTGCCAGAGAAAAACATTACGTCGCAAAAATAGAGAAGCTGAAGGCCCCGCCCCCTAGTGGCACTGCTAATAAACGCCTTTATAAACACAATTAAAAACAGTGCTATAAACTCCATTTTCAACATCTTTACAAACATCATTGCAAACACTGTTATCAATCATATCACGTTCTACGCTCGTGTTTTTGGGAAGCAATCCGTTCCCTTGGCAGAATTCGGTAAAACCGATATTCCGTAGCAGCTTGGTTAGCTTCGTAGCAACTCATGTTTTGATTAATATTTATTTTTACGCCCCTCATGCAAGACTTAAAAAAAGGCGTAACATACTTACTCTTGGGTGCCTAATAGAAGGGGGGTTGGAATAAACGGGGTGGTGGTGGAAAATCAAAAAAAAATTATAAAGGGGTGGCCTGGAATAGCCGGGTGTGTGTGTGTGGAAATGACCAATAATGTAATAGACGGGGGCACTGGCAGAAAGTGGGAAAACATGAAGTCTAGAATCACTGTTTAGAATAAACTGCAACTTCCTAAACGTAGGGTAATACAATACAAACAATAGTCACTTATTCGAAGTTATGGTAGTCTCCTACATGTCTCTCAAGATATTAAAAATATTCCCCTCATCCTCCTGCTCAATGACAGTGTTATTGCTAACATTTGTAATGTGCGTTTTCACACTTCTTTGTGCCTCGTAAGAGGCCACCTTCATCTATTTAATGTGTGATTTTCATATTTTAATATGATACATTCTTCGGTAAGCTAACAATACAACAAAATATTACCGTTCTATAATATTCACGCCTCACATCACATCAGTCGAAAAGCAAAATTTAACCTTCTTTGGCAGTATTAACACAACATAATTAAAGTATCAATATTTTAAGTATAGACCATGCTTGTTCCAGGAACACAGTATTTTTGAAAGAACCAATCAGAATTTGGACTGCCTGAATGGCTTATGTATTTGGATCAAGCAGCGTCTACTACCACTATATCAATTGAATAGGCCTAATAAGTTGAACCTACCTTACATGGGGTTTTTGGCTCTTCTCGTACATGGTGGGAGGCTAGTAGGCCCGCGGCACACTATAACTTTATATAGGCTAATGCTATTACAAAGGTGTTTGGCACGTTTCTAGTTTACCGCTTTTCCAACCAATTGCAAAAAATGATGTCATCTATGGCTATGAAATGTTGAACAATATTCCAAAATTTTACAAATTTTGTAAAAAGGCCTAAAACAATTTTAAGTTCAAATTTTAAATTACATTTTGATTTAAATGCTTTTGAAAGCACTGAAAGCTTACGCCATGTGATGCGCTTGTATACTAAATGAATACCCTGTCGTACGAAGGAGATGAAAATCATAACAGAGATTTCAAAGAGATTTCAGAGGTGCGTTACCTTTCGCAATCCTTCCGTCATACGTGTATATGCTGCATCAATTTTTTCTAGGAACTTGATCCTGATGAATGGTTTGAGGAAGCGTAAAAATCTAATTGTAGCCATATTGCGAAATCCAGCTGCTTCCTTTACGATAACTTCAAATGCTTGCGTAAATTCATCCTGTCCACTCTGCAATGATTTAAATTGGTAACCAAAAATGGAATCTCCTGTGATATCGAAAGTTGCACATTCCAAATCCATCCCCACTGCAAACTGACACGAAAGATCCTTACTGCTGTACAACTTGTCCTTCCAAACCTTATTATTGGGTATGAAATATATTTCAGCAATAAAACTAAACAGCCCATGATAAAAAGATAAAAACTGTATTTAAAAATGCTAGGACTTAAGTTTGGAAAACTACATAAATCTAGCAATCTTGATTCGTTTCAGGTATGAAATACAATATAACAAACAAATTTGGGCATAGCATGTTCAAGCGGAAGACGCTAATGCGCAAGGCCTGCCTTATTTGGTACGGGGAGAGGAGAAGCAAGGGCGCTAGTAGCCCATAGGCTTTGAATATGATTTGATATCCCCTGACTGCCTAACTTATAAAACAGCAAAATGAAAACGGTCCCAAAAGTATTAACGAGGCTAACTGGAATTCAAAATAGGCCTCACCATATGCAATAGCATAAAATATTTTATTTCCTGAAACATTATATACATTTTTCTTTAAAATGTTGAGATCTCTGATGTTCAGTATTTGTACTGATATTTACCAAAAATACTTCTTTATATTAAGTTGTTGGAATGGTCCATTATTTATTCGTATTGTTACTGTCTTTTGTATTTACATTTAGCAACACTACTGTTTTTAGTGTCATGTCGATTTAAGTTAGATCAGGCGGACCTTTTTGGACTACCTGACATAATCGTACTAACATTAACCATATCTTACATGTGGAGAGGCCGAGTAGGCTCGTGGGACCACACTTCGGTTCATACCTTTTTAACGACCTGACGTGTGGTCACAAAATTTATGACTTTCTGAAAGCTTTATTAAGGATTTGCATGACTAATTAAGTTATTGCAAAGAAATATAGAGATTTTGTGAAATTGGCGTTTTATTGCATCATCTTTAAGTTCTCGGTTTTGTCACTTTTCTATGAAAAACATTGTATATCTGGGTCTTTGTATTTGGGTCGGACGACTCGCCAATTTCAAAGACGCCAATTTTAGCTGATCACTTGGGAACCTTAGCCGTTACTGGTAACCTCAACTCCTACCTACTCCATTCTTAACTTCTGCCTCTTCTGAGTTCTCTATCCTCATCAAAGAAAGCCTTCTCCTTGATAAACTTAGGCTGAATTTGAATGGAACAATAAGCTCATTGGCACTTTCACTTTTCTAATTTCTCCTTTGAGACCCTTTTATTTTTCCTTTGTTATTAAGTATATTGTTTATTTAGGCCGCTGTGTCCTTAGATATCGTACCCACTGTTCAAGTTTCTTATACCCTAAGGATGATGTGATAATACTTTGAAGGCTTGGCTATCAAACATATCGTTTTATATGTCTGATTTAAATCTTCAACATGTTTCATATGCGCATTCTTTGCTAGTTATTGTATGTTTTAGCTCAAATATTCTTTCTCAAATGTGTACAAACAATTCTCTTTTCGCAAGTATAATCAGAGACTAATGAAAAATATTTTCATTTTCTTGAAAAAAATGATATAATATGTTGTGACGTAAGGGGAAATTCGTTAGGGAAATGTAAAGGATAATAAATGCAGAATGATTATGAGAAAATCACACTTTTAGATAACCTCTACCCAAGCAGTGAATTAGGAATTATATTTGTCATGTTTTGTGCTTATATTAAACATGTAATGTTCAAAAGAAAGGAAACACTGCCAGATCAATAGTGACAAGCCGTTTCAGTAGTTACAAAACTTATGCATTTTGAAAAATGATTTGTCCGAGATAAAATTGATTTTGCCTAATCACTATGTATACATACATAAATACCATAAATGTACTACATATACTTGCAAAACAAAAATTGTTGTGCAAAATTAATATTTTAAAGGCTTGTAAAAGAGACATACTATCAGCCTGCCAAAAATACTTGCAATAGCACTAGTAAATACGAAGTTATAGCAGATAAAAGAATCGCGGGGCTACTAGCCACTCTACCCGTATCCCCACATGTCAGAACAGCCAAAAAGCCCATGTAAGCTCGGGTTAACATCTCTTTGACCAACAATGGCATCAAAGCCTTCAAAATTAACGTTAAAGGCCTTTAGGCGTAGTTTACTGTAGTAGTAAGGGTTATAAAAAAGGTTTTACAGCAGTTATTCAAATGAAAATAGCCGCCTGACATCTAACTCCATATCGAACAAACCATATGTGGCTGGTATGAGGGCTTATAACTTAGAAACAGTGTTTCAAAAATCATCGAGATTCTAAAATTTTCACAATGAAACCTTGATAACTTGCAAATGTTGTGCTATTGGACCCCTGTGAAAACTATTGTATACTGCACGTAACTTACTTTAGGAGAATGTTGGAGTTGTAAAATAAACAATGATTACAGAAATGGTGAACCGCTCACGAAGCTGGCCCTCTACGAGAGGTGGGGCGGTTGGGATTTCCAAAATATCAGTGGCCGGACGAGCCACAAAATTAGTATCCATTCAATTTTATATTATATTTGGTTACATCGATACGAAAATGTCCGAGTCGGCTAAATCAACTGAAAGTGCCATTGTATAACCTAAATTCTAGCTTCGACAAGTAAATTGCCACTAAACCATTGGTTTAAAGTCGTTAAAGAAGTTTGTTCACTAAGCCAAAAGACACAATCTTTGTGCAATCTCACGGAAGGCATTTTTGAGGAGTACTTCAACGTACATACGTATGGACATACGGGCAAGAGTCATCCCATAGTCATCCCACAGGTCCGACGTTTTTGGTTCCTAATGCGTTATGATATACGAAAGTGAAAAGTGTATGTGTAGCTATGAATATCAGGGGAGGGGGCAGAATACGCTATTGAATTCTCTCAGGGGGCGCCCGCCCTAGCCCCCCTCCCTCATTTTCGTGAGCGTCGAGAACAGGACAAGTAGTGCTGGGTTTTGTTGGTATCCTTTTGAAATATCTGTTTTCAAGCCATTGATAATAATAAATCATTGCTCCAAAGTACACAATTTATGTACTCAATTTTATAAAGTTTGTTGGCTTACTATGTATAAAAGGCTTACGGTTTTCTTCTTTTTACATATTTATTTATTCTCGAACAAAATGATTTTGGTGAGTAGAATGTGTCGTCAAGTCACACATTGTTCGTTTAGAGCTGAAGTGGGAACTGGGAAATCTTTTAAGGTCAATCTCCACCAGGCGGAGAATGTCAAAGCGTGTGACATATTCCAATGCTTCACAAGTGCAGTAACTGCCATTACGAAATTAGTTTTACCTTCCTCTGCTCACAAAACTTCCTGTACTAACAAACTTTTGCTTCAACCCCATAGAGGATGAAGACTAGCCCAGTCTTCTTCCTCTATGTTCTACCCTCACCCATCAGAAATGCAAAATTACTGTGGTGCAAAATGCCGAAAGAAAGGTCCACAGATTGATTAATGCTGTTTGCCAGACATCAATTTGAAGCTTACGAATAATGATTTGGTGTCAAAACGTTACTACTCTCAAGCACCTTGACAAAGCCCTTGTTTGCAATAAGCAGTTTTACACAGTAGTTTTCGTTGGTGAATGGGAATGTTTTAGTGTTTGTAGGCCACGAAAGGGAAGTCACACTTAGCCATAAGCGTGGAGTGTGTTTCATTAAAAACATATAAACAAATTTCAGGAAGTAAGAAATATTTTGCAAGCTTCATCTGTTACCGTGATTGTGACTTTTGTATCTTAGCCTGGACTATGAGCTAACCGTAGTGATTTTCGGGTAGAAGAGTTGTGATTCAAAAAATATGTACTTTGGCTCAGGATACACAGATATCTGATGACAATTAGTAAGCCACGGGTGTATTATGCTCTCGCTTCAGACCAAGTTAAATAGAGAGGGAAAGACATCGATTTTACAGCTGGAATACAAGGCCCAAACTACGTACAGTACGCCTAGTTCATTTCCCACCATTAACATTATTTTTAAAGTTTAGATCTAATAACAATAAAGTCTTATTTTGATTGGTTAAAATAGTAGCAGCTCACTTTATATGTTAACGATCAGGAATCAACCATTTTTACTACAAGGGTACCAAAGAGGGTGATATGACTAAGATAACTGTATTTTTAAGTAGCTGTGACACCTAACCAATATCAAATATTATGACGTTTACTTTCCTTACACTGTTTTCCTAAGTGCTACGATTGCTTTTCATCATCTAGTGGAGGTTGCATTACGTTTCCGCCGCAGAAAAATGGGGAGGTGAAAAATGTAACCCGCCACAATGTTGCCTGCCTACTGGAGATATCTTTAAAGAATTTGGCTCCAGAGGTAACATTCAAGATCAGTAAATATTACACAGAATTTGAAACGTATTATGGTCATTTACCTGAACCAATTCCTCCGCATGCGTGTTAAAGATATCTATATATGCCATCGCACTACTAAAAGTGAAAGCAGGTCCCAATAATTTTCTTTGCCAAGCATGTTCTTTGTGACGAACATAGAGAACGCCTTTTCCAATCACCGGGAAATTGCTTCCCGACACATTGGTTCGACATAATTTGTGACTCTCCGAAACAAGCACTTTCTTTATGTCTTCGGGATGTGTTATGAGAACTCCCTCATGATCTGTTTGACGAAAGTAGTAGCAACATGGATCAGACTTAAAACGGAAAAGCATCAGCTCATTATAGTGTACCGTACGGTTGTGAAAGGGGTTAAACATGTACCAAAGGGGGACGGAAATTGATTTCATATTAAATAGCCCACATATCAATTTAAAGTGCAATTAAACAGAACATGAAACATATACACCTTTTAAGCAGTACACTACTTAGCAACAAATCAAATAAAGTTCTGGTACCGTATTCTTTCTTTTAAACGCCGTGGGCGTTTATATACTTTTTTAAATTTTGGGGTAGGAGTCTATAGGAGCGGGTGGGTAATTAAAGAGGGGCGTTTATTCGAAAAACTTGACTTTCTTTCAAATTCGTTATTATCGTTAAGGGCCATTTACTAAACAAAGTACCACCGACCCACTTCTGGTAACGCATTGCAACAAATATAGTACCATCCAATCCCCTTGTCACGTAATATTACGATTTAAGACCCGATATCAATGTTCAATTCTCTGACAAAAGACAAAGAAACAGCGAAAAGTTTGGACAAAGAATTGTTTAAAGGAGAAGTAGATACAAATTTAGCTTAGAGCTAATCCACCAACAAAAAAATGTGCATCGCATGTTCCCAATTTATAGTTTTTTGTAAGCTATAAATAATTTTAAAAAAAGACAAAGCAATGAGTTTTTGCTTCCTGGGAATTTTTAATTCATATCTAATAAAAAGCCCCCTTTCCGAAATGTACGGGGTTGCGTTTAATAGAGAGGGGCGTTTATAAAATATTTTTAGGATTAAACTGGGCGTTTATGTTGGACGTGCTGATGAAACTTATAAGCGCAATCGCCTATCTATCAACGCTGATTCTTAAGATTGAGTGAAGTAAAGGGTCTATCCATAAAAGCAGACAAGCTGACTATCAGCGTTACCACAATAGCTTGCAATTAAACGGCGCTGACCGGATTCGAACCCGGGACCTCATGATTACTAAACCAACGGCTTAACCATTGAGCTCAACCAGAAAAATTTTGAAAGCTATCTGTGGTACCTACTCTTAATCTTAAGCAGCATTTACCATAGAGGGCCTTCATGACCCTAATAATTTTATCTAGGATCCCATTTGACCTGGTAATGCTCTGCTTTGTGTCTCTGTTAACTGAATCAAAGACTTTGAGAAGTCTACAAAGTGCATCATAAGGTACACCTTGTATTCCTTGATTCTCTAAATTATTATCTTTAATAAATGAATAGCATTGGTACAAGATTGTCCTCGCGGGAATTCAAACTGTTGTTGCCTGAGCCTCTCGTCAACCTATTGTCTCATTCGTTCTAACAGAACATATACCAACAATTTCCCTGTAACAGACAGCAGATCCAGTCCTCTTCAATTTGCATGCATCACCCTTTTTATGTAGAAGCACAATGAGTCCTGCCTGCCACTCCTCTGATATTTGTGCGCTCTCGTTTTTTAACTTCCTTATCCTAGCCTTAACGTCCTCTAAGCTGATTTTATCACATTTAACGTCTACTTCTATCAGACTCCCCAAGTCAGCCTCAATTTTTTTCGCATATTTCGACTGATTTAACAGTTCATGAAAGTGCTACATCCATCTTTTTACTGGATATTTGTGTGTGTAAAGTATTCTTCTATCCTTTCCTTTTACTGGTATATCAATTGTTCTCTTTGGCTTTCCTGCAAGCAGGTATACAATGTTGTACACTGCCCTTGTGTCATTTGTATTAGCTGCTTCTTCAGCCATTTGGGCCTTTCTTCATTTCATTTTCTCGTGTCTCTTCTACATTCTCCTTTTACCTCTCAGTTTAGCTTTTTTTATTTCACTTTTTGTTCTGCACTGGGGGTCATTGAAAAAGTTTCTCTGAGCTTTTTTCTCTTATCTAAAATCCCCATGATTCTTTGCTGATCCAGTGCTCATGTAGTTTCCCTTTTTTGTGACCAAGAACCTTAGTTGCTTTCTCCACTACCACCTCTCTGAATCTTTTCCAGTGAACATTCACAGTGTCGTCCCCTAGTTCTTCTATTTCTGAGGCTTCAAATTTGGTTTCTGTTATTGGCATGTTATGTCAGAATCCTTAAATTTGTCTATATCAAGGGGCTTTTGTGATACATTGAGGTTCTTTTCCTAAATTTGACCCTACAACTATCTATAATAAGGAAGTGGTCACTGTAGATATCTGCTTCACGGTACACTCTGGAGGTATCAGTAATTTTGGTTCAGATGGGAGGGGGGAGGACCTTGATGTAGTAAGATGGGGGTGATAGATGACAAATGGGGGAACCAAACCTGGAAGATGCCATGTTGTTCTTAATGGAAATTTCAGTATTAATTCTCTCATGTATTTCCATAGGTTAGCACAATAATAGTAAGTACTACCCTTAGTTAATTAAAATTAGTTAAGTAGAAATAATTAAATGTACCAACTTATCCCCCTCCTTATCATGGCTTATTGACCCCTGATGGTCATAACTTGCCATGGACCTATTAGTTTTAGTCACAAGTAAAAAGCTGTAGACATGTGCTAGTCATAGTTACCAGAATAGATCAAAGTAAAATGAGTACATGCCAATAAACACATGTCATGAGATAAGCCATGTTATGGAAGATGATTATTCAGGGCAGTACAATGGCATAAATACCTGTTTACAAATTTTACACCTGCATGTATTCATGTTTGAAAATTTGGTTGGTGTGCAGTACACCTACTGTAAGTAAAACACTTGGCAATTGATGTACAAAGCAGAGGAGAATCGATTGAATTTCCATTCATTCAATTTCATACCTGTTCCATTGAACAACATTTAGAGAGTTGTAAATATAAATATAATTTGGAATGGAATTTCATTATACAGTGTTGATGCATAGCACAACCAGACAAAAAATATGTTTGTTACCACCGACTCTTTGATATCACTGTAGGTGAGGAAAATAACTTCCCTTCCAATTTTTGGTGTGCTTTGTCGACAGACTTATATGGGCACAGTTTAGTAATTAAAAGGTTTAGCTCATGATTTTGGCATTAGTGAATGGGGGTAAGACCTTATTGCCAATAACTATAATTGAAAGGAAAAACTTTCCTTTACTTTAATAAGAATTTGTTGAATATGAATCCATTCGGCGGTCTTACCACTAGAAGAATATTATCTTGAAAAGAGAGGGGAGGGGAGGAAACAGATTTAATTCAATTCAATTAATAATATTTAAATGAGGAAAGCTAGACAAGAAAGGATAGCCAAAATTAATGTGGCCTCGACCTTCTTTTGGTTACGCCTCTGTTAAGTTATACAGCCCTCTGTTACCCCCCCGTTTATCAAAAGTGTCTTCCAATACAAGGCAACTGGGTCCAGAAAAAATTGGCTGACCTTCCTGTACCTGGAAAGTTTTCATAGCAAAAGTACAAAGTATTCCAATTCATAGCATCTGAAAACAATAAGAACCATAAAATAGGTTTAACTAGTGACTGCCCCCACCTCCTTTGGAATGTCAAGTTGTTACGTTTTAACGACCAAAATTTGGCCTATCGTTGATTTTCTTATCTTTAGCGACACTTGATCTAATAGAAGCAGCGGTGCAAGCTCCTAAATAGTCGGGAGGTGATGAAGAATTTCTAATATTTCATTATCAATCATCATGCATTAACGTCACTGACGTATTAAAAGAGTGTTTACAACGATTTCATGAAAGTACACGAGTCGAAAAGGCTTGAAGATATTTAAAAGACAGAGCTGCTACCACTACCCAAGTCGCCAGTTTTCTTATCATATTTGGATGAATGTAAAAATTGATATTATGGAAAAAGTGTGCAGACACGTTGTCTTTGCTTTGCCTTTGATACACGTGTTTACTTAACTTATTAGCAAACTCTTACGTTTTACAGCCTACTCGCGACATAACTATATCAAGGAAGAAACAATGACCGAATTGTAAACACATAACTATGTTTACAATTCGGTCATTGTTTCTTCCTTGATTGTAAATTTTGCTTTCCTTACTCACATCAACTCCCTGTTAGCAGGATCCTTCGTCTGGCTCTCTGCCGCACAAACGTCAAAATTTTGCAAAAAAGTCTGCAAGGCTATCTTACAAAACAGTACATGTGATCGGCCCACTGACATCACTCACTTTCACTCTTTCTGGTATCTTCGTACCATCCCTCTACGTAAAAGGTTGATTAAGGACTTGAATAGTAGCATTAAAGGAAGGTAGCAGCGAAAGTTATTAAGCACTTCCTGGGTAGTTGAAAATCCGTCGACAAAATCTGAGTAAGTTTAAAGAAATCGAATCATCTTTGTCTTTAAAAGTCAGCAGTTCGATAGTATTATTTAATTCGTCATTAAAGTCAAGGTTTTTTTGACTTACACTGTGAGTTTGTATCTGCAGTTAAGGAATATTTAGAAATTTCTCGTGATATTTCCAGCTTTACATTTAGTTTAGTGCTGACTCCTCTGTGAATCTTATGTTGGGGTCCTGAAAGGAAATCTTCAGTTTTAGCCTCGTATTACTGAAGCATGCCCCCTTTTTACATGTTGCTAAATGTTAGTTTAATAACTTTCCCCGTGTGGACTGTTGATCTCCTATCTACTAGAAGGTTATTTATTTCCTACTCTAACTTAAAGGGGAACCCAATTAACCATTTGCTGTGACTTGGAATTATGCATGAGTTCAAAACATAGGATTACAGTAGGGGAGGGGCGGGGGTTCTTTAAAAGCATCTTTAGTCTCAATTTCGCGCAAGCATCGAGTGGTCAGCCAGATTTTGTGTTAGATTTTTTAAAAATATAAGCCAGAATACTGGTGATACTGGAGCATCTTTAGTCTCAATTTCGCGCAAGCATGGAGTGGTCAGCCAGATTTTGTGTTAGATTTTTTAAAAATATAAGCCAGAATACTGGTGATACTGGAGCATCTTTAGT
>JAAAKM020006971.1:126852543-126878160 GCA_010016025.2 Alatinidae sp. Z8VKAUB7J3 | reverse complement strand
CTCAATTTCGCGCAAGCATGGAGTGGTCAGCCAGATTTTGAAAATATAAGCCAGAATACTGGTGATACTGGAGCATCTTTAGTCTCAATTTCGCGCAAGCATGGAGTGGTCAGTCAGATTTTGTGTCAGATTTTTTAAAAATATAAGGCAGAATACTGGTGATGGCATGTTGCATGCAAATCACATATGATGATGCCCTTGCTGGTTTTAATTAAGTGCTAAATCGTTGTTGGAGAAACAACTACGAGGGAACAGAGCACGGATAACATAGCTTGCTGTGATGAATACATCGAAATCTTGGTTTCCTTGATAGACGCTATCGTATTAAATGTTTAATATTCTCAATATGATACGCATGCGCTTTCCTTGCTGGGCGTTGCTGTTCATGACAAAATAACTTAGCTTTGTATTATTGTAAGCACAGTATGAGCCTACAATAATAGTTCCTTAAGGGACCCTACATTTTATGACGCCTAAACAATTCGCTATATTTTGTACTGTCTCCCCCTTGTCGGAATTTATCTTAAAATTGTAATCTCCTCCCCCCCCCCCCCCCCCTCAATCTACACCGCGACATGTAAATTCTGCATGACAAACCTTTATGAGATTAAGACCCTATTTTTTAAATGTCAAGGGCCATAACGTTGGGTCGGTAAGTACCCAGGTTATACTTGGCATTCACAGGTTTTACTTTTCTTTTTTACAGATGTACCGCCACCGCCGTCTTATGCAGAGGCTACAAGATAATACAACTACGAGCTTAATGTGCATGTGCTTAGAAACTGTGAATTTTTTCAGTAACCATTTGTGTACCACGAGTTGTTACACGTTACTTGCTGGGTCTGGACTTTCTATTGTATTTTTATTATGCATGTTGTGAATCTTTCTTATCTTGGTGCAGAAAATCATGGTGTGGCTATGTAGATATTTTTATTTATATTTCATGGATACAACACTATGCTGGTGTGATAAGGGTATTTGTATATATTGTATAATGTCACATCGTATTTAGGATGCATATTCAATTCCTTAACAGCATCAATTTAATACAGTTTTATGTAAGGGGGGAAAATGAATGTGTTGTGATCTTCTGTTGAAATCTTCGTATTAAACACATGATTTAAACACTAACTAAGACTTAGAAAATGTTAGACGGCAAGGGATCAGTTTTGTGCACTGGAAAGAATTTGGTTTCGTCATTGGTTCGGTTTGATGAAATATGGAGGCCGACACGTGATTGACCTCTTGCAATTACAAAATGCAGTACAAACATTCAATAGACTTGACGTAAGAATTAGAGGGAAATGTAGACACGATTTTTAATATGTGACTTGTATTTAAAGACGATTTCCTTTTTTCTTAACTCATGTACGTGTAGTCTCTCAACTTCCAAGTTAAACGTGGCTGAAATATTTTGCGAAAATCTATCATAATTTTGTGATGAAGATTTTAAATGGTTTCTCGTGGCAGGCCCACCTTCATTGTATCGCTATTAAGTATAGACTAATTACAGCTTCAAATAGTCCCAGAGAATTAGAATGCGGGTGTAAGTACTTGTATTAAATTTGACCGGTAATGAACGGGAATCTAAATATGGCACAATATAATGTATTCTTAGTTTTCTGTGCCATTTGATGTTAACCTTGTCAACTGAAGACGAATGAAACATTTCCGAAATGCAACATTTTGCCAGGTTCTTAAGTGTTGTGTGGATTCCTTGGAATGATTTCAGAATTGCTGCTTTCGCTTTTTAAACTCTGATCTGTTCACTTTTCTTCCGTATTGGACCCATACAAATGCGACGTCAACAAAAAGCGTCAATTGTTGGACCCCTCCCCATTCTTGCAAATAAAAAGAGTGACAAATTCTATTGTTTAAGATCAATGGAGCACTTACCCTCCCCTTTCTTCGAACGTCATAAATATATGGTGGAATATAACAAAACAAAAACCGAATAATAACATTTCCTGATTCTAAGATTGAGAATATTTCGATAATATTATCTTGTCATCATCAGCTCTATACTATATCAACAATACAGCAGTCCTATATAAACAAGGAGTATTGCCATAGAAACCTAGAGTTTCAAAGAAATTAACGCAGAGCGCAATTATGTCACGAAAATAACTGCAGCTCCTTAGAAGCCTTTAAACCTTTGTTTATAGATGGAGAACAACGCTTAATGTGATAAGCTTCCAGAAATGATAATTGCGACCAGTTAGCTCGCTTCGAGGGAACGGCGTACCCGCGTTCCCCGGTTTTCTGCCACCCTGCTTTAAACGCTAGATATTTGGTATCTTCACTCACAAACTATTTTACTACGAATGCAAATGATTACAGCAATTAATAAGGAAATACGTTAGATTTCTCTAATTCATTATTATTATTGAAATTTTCTGTGTAAACCTAGTTGGTGCATGCACTTTCAAACTGTTTCGGATTCACAATGCAGTGGGAGGGGGGAGGGGGTATTAAATAAAATGAACGGGTTGCAGGATTTTTAGAAGTAGAAAAAATTAGTTGAAAGAAATGAAAAGGTGGACTTAATTTCGTTACATTATAAGATTGGGTAGGTGGGATTGTTAAATATGTTTTCCCGTGTGCTGCACAAGGATATGATATCATTTTTTAGTCAAGATTCAAGATCATCTTAACGTTGATTCGAAAAATTTTGATGACTGCTTTTGATTGAAGATAAAGCAACAATTTATTTCCTTACCCGAGTATTTCATGAGCCAAGGGAACAGAAATCTTAGCATAACGCCGTATTCACCATTGCATCAAAAGCGACCTCATTAGACTAAAAATTATTTTCAGCTTTCTATACAATTAGAGAATCAGCATTTTGCAAAACTTCTAGAATGAGATCACAAAAGCAATATCGGGGGGTAAAATTTTCTAAACAGTGCAAATGACCCCTCTATAATTAAGCACAAAATAGTAAGCCTTCGAATTTTCTCAAATCATTTTCAGCGATATTCAAAATGCTAAAGATTCGACTTATTTTATTACAGTTAGTAAATTAAAATATATACAAATAAGTTCTACAGTATGAGTATAAATAACGTCCTTAAGCGCTGTGTGTTGCGTAGCTATGTAATATGAACCAACACCGTAAAACTGTGACAAGGAAAGTTTAAGAATTTTCTCTCGTGGAGAGGCCAGCCTCGCATTCACGGAAATAAATCACAAAGAGACTGAAAATAAGACTTGGGCAATGCTAATGCGGGTAAACGATCAAATTGGGACAAAATAATGCAAATACTATTCTGGCCCGTGGTGAGTCATTTCTAATTGCAAAATAGTTACGTGGATGATATTTAAAAACGTAACTCGAGTTAGGCCCACCCTTATTGCACGTTTTTACTGTTTCAAATCCTCTTGAGGTCTAGATTTATAACTAAAAAGATGGCATTTTGAATATGGTCAGAAAGAGCTTATTTTGACCAAAAGAGAAATGCTTGGCCATTGTAAGTAAAGAAGGCATGTCAATTCACTTCGTTGACTTTCTGTGGAGCTTAAACATCTTATAAAAAGCTGCCCAACAAATCACAATTGACTCACCATAGTTAGACAAGATGGTATAAAAAATCCGCCAGCAGCGCCAAAGACTCCCTTTACGTTTTTCTTTCTATCCAGAAATATAATGGGTGAAGATTTTGACATCGGTCTCTTTCCTGGAATCTTGACGTCTTTTGTTAAATTATATACGCTTGGCCAAAACTCAGAAAAATCTGCTAATTCGTTGTTGTAAATGATACCCAGTCTCTTCGAACGTAGCTTGGAACCAAAACTAAAAGAAAACCAGAGTTCATAATATGAGTTTCATGAAAAATGAAAATAACAAAGTAACAGTTATAGAGTTATAACAACTTCTGATACTGGATAATTTCCGATACCGGATAGCTTCTAATATCGGATACCTTCTGATACCGGACAGCTTCTGATACTGGATAACTTCTGATACCGTACAGCTTCTGATACCGGACAGCTTTTGATACCAGACAGCTTCTGATACTGGATAACTTCTGATACCGTATAGCTTCTGATACCGGACAGCTTCTGATACTAGATAACTTCTGATACCGGATAGCTTCTAATACCGGATAGCTTCTGATACCGGAAATCTTCTAATACGGATAACTTCTGATACCGGATAGCTTCTAATATCGGATACCTTCTGATACCAGACAGCTTCTGATACTGGATAACGTCTGATACCGTATAGCTTCTGATACCGTATAGCCTCTGATACCGGATAACTTCTGATATGGGATAGCTTCTGACACCGGACAGCTTCTGTTACTTCTTATAGCTTCTGATACAGAAAAACCTCTGATAGTGGGTAACTTCTGATACCGTATAGCTTGTGATACCGGACAGCTTCTGATACTGGATAACTTCTGATACCGGGTAGCTTCTGACAGGTAGCTGTCGGGGAGCCTTCAGGTACACTCTATTGGCCATAACTGATTATCTATAGCACATGTGGTAAACTTGCGATAAAAACCTGTTTAATTGACAGCCTTAAACAATACTGAAAAGAAACTTGGTGTCACAAAGTTCGTGTGGTATATCTGCACCTCTTCTATATTTTTCAGTGATGTTTTTAGGGTGTGGCATGTTTAAGACGTATTTGAATTAGGACTGTAGCCAGCAATAACTGCCAGAGGAGAGGGGACTAAGATCTTTATTTCTGCGACATCTGAAACTTTCCTGAGGGTACACTCGGGTGCCTAATTATAGGGCGTGAAATAATAGGAAGATGTTGGTGCTTTCACTGAAATCAAATAAAAGGGAGGGTCACAATAAACCGGGGGGTGGCTTGAAGAAGAATTACCTGTACAAAAGCTAGCAACTCCTGCAGCTGAGAAAGAGGAAGACAACTGTTATCATTTGTGTAAGTAGTAAAGAAGAGGATGTTCCATTAATTTTACACTTTGTTTCTTTTCTGAGCCTGCAGACCCAATATTAAGGGGGCTTAATACGGAAGGGGGCTACTAGTCCCGAAAATTTTTTTATTAGGGGGTTCATAATAAAATGGAATGCGTAATGCAATTTTGCAGAAAATGAAAGTTAAGGGGGGCCTCTACAATTCTTCTTCTTCTTCTTTACAGCGCCGTATTCGAAACATTCGAACTTAGACGATCGTGGCTTTGACAAGATTGTGGTCGAAAAATGTTTCTCGTAAATTTTTCACTTTCACAAAGCTTTTTAAATGTCCCACAAAATTTGTCCGAGGTCTTCCACGTACTTTCCCGTCGCGGCGCATACAGAACTAAAGCTTCGATTTCCTCTTTCCTATTGACATGGCCCACAAAACTAATTTGACGCTACAATTAGGCACCCGAAAGTAAAAATTTTCTCAAGGGACATTGTCGCCCCCTCTAAGGTCATGCAGCTATTGGTTTACTTTAAATACATGCTTCTAAAATTTTATCCAGTGTACTTTTAAAGCTATTTGAAACACTGACGCTGGAGGGCCTCATTAAACAGGAAGTGCAATAGGTCCAACGAAGGTTTAATCTTGCATTGTCTATTGAGCATACTGGGCAAGATGCCATCGGATACATGCAACTGACGCTAAATTTAAAATACAGTACTAAAGTGATGACGTCACAAAAACTTCTTTTTTTCGAGCAATCGCAATTATAACTATATCACAGTGTTAACCCTGCCACCAAATGCCCTTATACCAAATATTGTGCGCAAATCTCGTACCAGCTGCGAGAAACGTCTGTTTGAATTTAGAAAAGTCGTTAAGGAAAACATTTTTAATTTTGCTCAGTTCATAAGAATATGAACTGGGTTCATTTAACAAGGTTTTGATAGGCATGATTTAAAGCTTGAAAGGGCGTATCTCATTAATTGCTTAAGGTATGGTTCTCAAATTTTGACAGGTTGTCTATCTTAACAAGAAGAAAGCAATGAGTCCAAAAAATTATTACATTTTTGATATTCATTAAATCGTGACGTCACACTTTAGTACTCTTTTGATTGTTTAAACAGCTGATTTGTTCAAATAGGAGCATAAATTCCTAAGTTTGAAACTTTATGAACTATTTTCTACTTACTAGGCATTGATTGATGACGTTACCGAAACCGCACATCCTGTTTCATCCAAAACAGAAATATGGGTAGTTCCTTGTTGCTGAGGTTGTTTTTCCGAACTGTAAGGACCATAATATTCCACTGTGTGTGAGACCTTATCAATCCTTGTATACATATTCCTGGCCACTTTATCATCCAACATATATTTTATCACCTATAAAACATATGAAAAAAGTACATATTACAAACGCAAGCATAATAGGATGGTTAAACTCTAAGAAACAAATGCTTCAATTTAAGTGGTAGATCCTGTCCGAGCTCAAGAGGGATTTAGAACATGCTAGAATCTAGTTTTGAAAAGAACACTAGAGAAATAGAAGATATGTCACCACCGGGGATCGAACCTGTGACCCACGCTTTCACGGCATGCGCTCTACCAACTAAGCTAGGTGACATCCGATGTTAACATACTCTATTTCTCTAGTCGCCACATTAGCTCCCAATCATCCACCGGTGAACATCAACATCCAGCTCTACGTAATTGGAGACCAGCCTCTCTGCGCCATGTGACTTGACTAGTGAAGGGCTGCCCTCCGGCCCGTCATCAATTCAAAGGCCATTGAAGTTAGAAAGTATCATCGGGAAGAGAGGATTTGAAATGTTAGTTAAAAATGTTAGAATCTACTTATTACAAGTTTAAAATCTGACTGTGTTGAATGTAAAACATTTACGAACTAGCAAACTATTTTTTCACTTTAAAGCTTCAATTTGTCACCTACTTGATTATCTAACATCAAAATGCTGGCCGAAAAGGAGAACGAAATTTTGTGCCTAACCATAGTTTCAGAAGGCCAATCAAAAATATGATTATACGATTAAAAACCTTTTGTACCAAAGAGTCACAAGCGACCAAAATTAGAAATTTGTCGATAATATTTCTTGAATTTTTTTTTAAGTTTGATCAAACTGTCTTTGGGAAGTAGAGTATAAATCAGAATGATGGGTATAACATGACATAGTTCAAAACGATGCTGAATGTAAGGTAAGCAGGCAAGTGAAAAAACTGAAAACTGCTTCTAAGGAGAGGAACACAACACATTCTAGGTAGGGGCCGACCAATTACGGTCCACAATAAATCAATCCTTTAACACAGCTGAGTATCTACAGCCATACCTGATGTAAAGATGTGAGCCCTTATCGGATCGTTTTAACTTGTTGTATAAACTGGACCCGACAAACCTATGTAAACATACTCTTGGTGGTACAAAACTTGCATATAGAACGATAAAGGCGGACAAATTGTGGTTTTATATTTTCGATCGAAGCTTTTCTGTCGGCTCTTTTCAAGATCATTTGCCAACATATTCAAAGCAATAAAGAAGAAATCTTATATATTATAATAACTATTTAAAAATGAGCTATTTTAAAGCTTCGATCGAAAATATAAAACCACAATGTGTCCGCATTTATCGACTATATACCTACGTGTACTGCAGTCTGTCCGCTTCCATCCATTGTAAAAGGTTTTTACTCATGTTACAACTTTTGTATTTCCGTAATAAAATTGTTTGGTATCTGGGCCCCCTGTCCACATTGGTGCTAAAAAACTGTCCGGTGTCACTGAGTTTATAATTCATACACTTAGTACTTAGTTCTCTTCCTCCTCTTCTCTTCCTCTTCTTCTCTTCATCTTCTTCTCTTCCACGTCTTGTCTTCCACCTCATCTCTTCCACCTCATCTCTTCCACCTCATCTCTCCCCCCTCTTCTTTTTCTGCTCTCCTCTTCCTCCACGTCTTTTCTTTCTCTTCCACCTCTTCTCTTCCTCCTCTTCTCTCCATCCTCTTCTCTCCATCCTCTTCTCTCCCTCCTCTTCTCTTCCTCCTCTTCTCTTCCTCTTCTTCTCTTCCACTTTCTGTCTTCCACCTCATCTCTTCCTCCTCTTCTTTTCCTCCTCTTCTCTACTGCCTCTTCTCTTCCACCTCTTCTCTTCCTCCTCTCTCTTCCTCCTCTTCTCTTCATCCTCTTCTCTTCCTCCTCTTCTCTCCATCCTCTTCTCTTCCTTCTCTTCTCTTCCTCCTCTCTCTTCCTCTTCTTCTCTTCCTCTTCTTCTCTTCCACTTTTTGTCTTCCACCTCTTCTCTTCCACCTCTTCTCTTCCTCCTCTTCTCTTCCTCCCCTTCTCTTTTTCCTCTTCTCTTCCTCCTCTTCTCTTCCTCCTCTTCTCTTCCTCCTCTTCTCTTCCTTCTCTTCTCTTCCTTCTCTTCTCTTCCTCCTCTTCCCTTCTCCTCTGCGTCTCCACTTAGTACGGCTAGGTTCTGGCCGATGAAGAACGGGTTGAATAACGCACTATAGTTCTTGATCGGCTCTTAAAACAGGGAAGTATGATTTTTTTATTTTCAATCACATTATGATTATCTGTTCTTAAAAGAGTATCTGACCAAGAAAGATTTAAAATACAAAAATTGTTTATTTTTTGTGCAAGTTATAATTTGTATGGTACAAAGAGCCTCCAATACTCTAAGATGAAAAGATGATCTACCTTGGTAAATCACCGAAAAACTATCATCAGTAAACGCCTTACGATAATCAGGATTTAACAACAAGTGTTGACTGATGGCAGAGTCAACCTTAAGATCGAGTAAATTGCTGTTGTCTTTACAACCGCGTGTTTTACTGTCAAAGACACCCTTTCCCCGTCGTACTATTGCAGGAATATGCTGCTTAAGCCTCGATTCCAAAATTTCAACCTAATAACGATGAGTCGTCTTTTCAGAGCAATCTTAACATGATTGAGTTATTGAAGGAACAGCTATTCTATTTTATCGCCAAACTGACATGTTTTGCAACTAATAGGACGCTGGTGTAATAGCTTTCTCCCAGGAATTTCGCTCGTATTCATCATGGCGCAACAACGAGTTTCCAGAAATAGAATAGAGTAGAGTAACTTTGGCCTATGTAGTATGGGTTATCATTTTCTTAAATTATATTTGTGCACTGTCTTTTCACTAAGGAGAGGGAGAAGGGGTGAAATTATAGGTATAAAACCAAGGCTATTTTATGTAGTTGTTTTAAAGAAATAATATTCAAATGTAGGCCCTATTCAAATTGTAAACACATAAAAAGTTTCAATCCGCTACAATTTTCCTGAAACTTCTTGATTGGCTGAGATTTGGCAAACTATCATGTAAAGAGATAACTGTAACAAGTGGTAAGATTAGTCAAAGGTTAATCAACTGGGTTTTGGAATATACCAATGTATATGCTTACATGCTTTCATTGTGAGAAAGTAAATTTTGAGGATGGTTGCAATTGAAAAAATAGCCAAGCCGAGTAAAGGTCAACTGCTTTTCTCTACTTCGGTTTTCAAATAGAAAGGGTGTATCGGTAGTCCTACCTTCTCACTTTGACGCTGCATCGGGGTCAGTGTAATTCAAAAGCGACCTTAAGGACAAGGCCAACTACGTACACGATTAGCACACTGTGAACCAGACAATGGGACAGACATTCTAGAAGTCAAATACAAAGCCAAGAAGACTACCGGTGTTTGAATTCAGCACAGTACCACCTGTGTGAAGGTACTCTTCCATTAGGTTTAATAATATCAATGGTCCCACTTAACGTTTACATCACAGATACTGCATAGAAGTGTTTCTTTTACAAAAGTGCTTTCAGTCAATGTTAGTGAGATTCCACAATATACAGGTGTAAGCTGGTTATGAGTCGTCAGTTTAAGACTTTATCAGATGTATATATGCAGAACTCTTGTATTGTAGTGTCCTCAAATTCGTATAAAACATCATTACTTTGACCCAGAGATTTAGTTTGCAGATGTGACATATATAAAATGGAAAGTCACAAACAAAGCTTATCTAAAGACGCTTTCCAAAGTTTTACGTTTCCACTTATCGAAAATGATTAAAAATTCAATTTTAGATAACATACCCAGCTCAAAAAAGGTTTAAAGAAGAAAGATTGATATCCAGAATAAGGAAAACTAATGAAATAATAAAGGGGGAAAAACCATCAAAGATCAAAATTTTAGCCAACGGAATGATCAATAGGACACATGCAACAGGATCATTTGCGAGAAGTTTGATTAACGTTGAGTGCGAGACGTTTGATTAAAAAGCAACTTGAAGAGAGGGGAGCTGGTTGCTTTTTAATAACGCAAACCTTCAACACGACGTATTCGTAGTTTCACTACTTGATGTACCTGCATTGCTGGTTATTTGTATGAGAAACGATATACAATTTTAACATTAAATGTCCATACCAGGTCATTACACCAATACGTTTAAGCAGAATAAAAGTAAAACTCATTTAAGTTCAAATTCTAAAATTATCATAGTTCCGATCGAATTTATTTACGAAAAGTAGCAATAGAATTTTACCGTACCTGAGTAGGAGTTAAAAGCTGTTTCCTCTCGTTAAGGACACTTTAAAAGAGATTTAAAATCTTATATTTTTATCTTACTTGTGGTAGCTACGTTTATAACAGCAAGGAAAAGTACTTAGTGATTTAACCAAAGTTTCATAGTCCCAAAATGTTTTTGTTCCATTTCAGTTTTAACTTTAAATTATATCATCCATTAATGAAAATGTTCTGAAATAGGATTTGTTCACAAATTATCTTAAAATATGATATCCGAAATTGTTTGGTTTGGAGAATTTGGAAGAAAATGTATAAGAAGCTCAATGCCTACAAAATATCAATGACTACAACTTAAAATGTGTTATCTACCCTTGTTTTTAGAGAAACATATCGAAAGTCTCTGACTTTGTATCTACGAGCGAACTGATACTACCTTCTAGTTTATGCTCCTCGTACACCGATTTTCCTCCTTTAAAATGATAAATATAACTAAACTTTTAAATCGCAAGTTATTTTTCATAACCGCGGTAAAGATAAGGTACAAGTTAGATAACATCCATATAATCAGGCGTTGTTCGTAGTCCACAGAAGGTAATGAATTCGTTCACTATCCACAGACGTAATCATCGGCTACATGTTACCCCTACCATCCGCCCAAAGCTCAAAGGTCAAGCTTTATTTCTGTTTTATGGAAGCATCCACTATTTTCGAACTTCGCTCTTTAGGACATTGCAATTCACCTTATTCAAAGTTTAGTAAACTTTTTAAAAGAAAAGGAAATTAACTGTGGGGTTAAGACACATCGTGTTTGTATTGCGTGTGACTTTCATAAGACCAGTGACTTATGAAACTGCGTATGTACTTTGATTTACAGTCCTGACCTAGCATAGCAGGGAATCTTAATGTACATGTTTTTTATTCACTTCAATAGCTTTCCGCTTTCGAAAGAGAATGCTACAGTAAATAAACCTGCTCCCCATACTCCTTGTTAAGTGCAATAGGCAAACAATCAAAGATCCACGGCTGTGTAAAGCTCAATATTACCAAGGGGGAGAAAGTCAGAGGGGTGTGCTGGTGCTTCAATTATTAGGTGGCACCTATGTGTGCAAGCTGGTATCAATACCTCACGTTATCAAATAAAAAATGAGACATAGCTACGATATAGCTAAACATAACATCGCAAGCGAAAGCATCAACGATGGAATAAGAGGGGACATTGAAGCTATCAGGTACTTAATATCTTTTTATCGCTATATTATATGGGATTGGATCTTATATTTTTTCGTTTTCCGTCATGTTACCATCTATTCAAGGGTCTTTTGGATGATTAATACGTTGATTATATTTAAAATCGACTAAACGCTAAGAACATAGCATTTAAATTGAAGCAAACTTTCTTTGCTGTTCTGAAAGTGACATTAATTTGGAGCAACAAAAAGCACACTTGATATTGGTCAAAAGCTATACATTTATTTGTTAATTCCATATTTAATTAGGGCTGCTTCTGCAGTTTACAATAATTCACCATCAATGAAAGTCCTACTTTATATTTTGTTCTTTCGAGATTTGATTATATTGAGTTGTGAAGATAAGGTGCTAATTCTAAAGTAGGGTGGACATTTTCCATAGATAGAAAATAATATCACAAATGCAAACGTTTCTATGCAAATGTCATAAAAGGGAAAAAATTTTGTAAGATGTGAACTATAGATCTATAGGATGAATCTTCTGTCCTTTGTCCTCTCGGAATGCATAATATTGTAGTACATGGCATATCGATTCAATACTAATGAGTCATTTTAAAAAAGCAGTTTTTTCAAGTACTTTATCGTTTCTTTTAATGAGAGAAATTAGTAAATTTACTTATGTAACTTCGTAGAAGTATTTTATTTAGCAAGTAACAAAGTACATATCACATATAATACAATATTTGATAAAAATAAATTATGGTTTGATAAATTAAAATCGGGAAAATTGAATTGAAATAATGAAGTTGTATGTATTTTGTAACAAAACTTTACATATATGTTGTAGATATTTTGGCTTTTATACGTTCAGATAAATTCAACATTAGGTTAAGTTAATGCAATTTATCTAAGGAAGCGTTTATTACCATAGGTTTCTTAATACTACCAGTATTAGGAATTTATATTAATTATCATTTCTATCGAGTTCCGTCAGCAGTATCTACATTTTAGCAATTTAAAAGAATATGAACAATGCACGTACATTCCCCCCGTCAAATTAAGCCTTCATTTCTCAATATTGTTCCACAAAGCAAGTTTGTTTATATGTTGTGATTGAATATTGATCCACTCACACTCATCAACTTCAACTGAAAAGAAATGATATACAGTCGAACCTGTCTATAGTGGACATGCTATATAGCGGACACCTGCTAATAGCGGACACATTTTCTAGGAACGGACCGAATCAGGATCAAACTCTCACTAAAATACCTCTATATAGCGGACAGTTTTATAGCGGACACTTGTTATAGCGGACACATTTTTTCGGAACCGAGTGAACATTTGCCTTAAAATTAACCTATGTATAGCGGACATTTGTATTTAACTCCTATTTAAGCTCCCCTAGCCCTATGGCTTTGTGGTCCCTGAGTTGTCAGAAGAATATAAACCGATAAAATTCATGATACAGTAAGTATTGTTGAACAATGCAACTATTCCAAACACTGCTACTTTTGTATCTATGTTCTCAGTTATCTTCTTGAATGCTTTTTCCAACCAAAGTACCACACGAGCATCACCATAAAAGTATAATCCATTGGTTATTCTTATCCAAGTCCTGCACCTCTATTCACTCTCTTCCCTGCAAATGTCGCACGGATACAACTGTTGGGAACCTTTAGGAACATGGAGACAAATTTACTCCAGTTGAACGGCACGTGCCCGACGATCTTCTTTGAAATACAAATGCTTTGTTAATGCTTTATTATTTAGGTTTATGTATGAGGTTTAAAACACTGTTATGAATTAATGTATCTTTTTGTTCTTCTTTCTTTGGCGAAATTAGGCAGCCTAATTAATTGGGATTAATTAATGAGGGTTAACTAAATTAGGCACATATAATTGAAAACCTCTATGTAGCGGACACCTGGTAATAGCGGACACTTTTTTCAGGAACCGCAGGTTTCCGTTATAGACAGGTTCGACTGTCTATTCTTTAAATAGCGTACCTGCAATAATTTCTGTATATAGCAGTGTGATGGATTAAGGAGTAATCAATTAATTTAGTCTGTTTACGTAAATGTCAACTGATCAAAAAGTTTCTGTATCTAAAATACACACAATTTTTATGAGCAATTAAAAAGGCTGGATTACATTGCTAAAAACAATCCTTCCCTTTTCCTCTGGCAACTTCATTGATATACTTACATTGACCTTCGTTTCATCGTAAAATTAAATTTCTATATCATAAGTGAAATAAACTGAAGGTAAAAAATTGAACTAGCATTTACATAAATGACAATTTAATCACGGAGTTCGATAGATTTGCATGGACAACCTAAATATTACCATATACATGTTCATGGAAAGAATGATGCTTACGAAACATGCGGTAATATAGTTGTAATATTTTTAATGCGAATACGTTCCTTGGAATTCATGTTAATAGTTAAAACAGGCTCTTGTTTAAGGGTAACTTTTGAAACAAAGTTCCTTCTTCAGGCCAGAAGAATTAAGAATTCAGCAGACACATAGTAATAATTATATATTTGTCACACGTGGAGCATTACTTCAATAACTTGCATTTTTCTCTAAGGGAACTGAGGGGATTCGAACCCATGACCCACAGGTTTTAAAACCCAAACCTTAACCATTGGACCATCATGTCCAATAATTAAGGTGATAAATTTTCAAGTCAATCTTCTCATGTTTTTTCCTCCACTCAGTGGGTAAGGGGGAAATTCTTTAAATTTAATTGTTTATTGTGTTTCGGCTTTGGGCCTTGGTCAGTGCTATACGGAGACTATATAAGTACTATATATATATAGTATTATATGTATATAATACTATCAAGAGCTCACTCAATCATGTCTATTAAAATTATATAGACTATCAATAAATGAACACTAGCATAATGACGTTTCAATGTAATTCTTTATCAAAAATTGTTCAATTGTGCTATATGAATCGTTTTACTAATGATGAATGTAGCGCAATTGAACAATTTTAGGGAGCTGAGGGTATTTCAGTCCAATCCTTCGTGATTTGTAAAGCAGATGGTTTAATAGTAGTTGAGGTGTTGGTTTTGAAGTCACGAAGTTGTGGGCTAAAATTCCCTCCCTAAAAGCTCCCTAAAAGCTCCCTAAAAGCTCCCTAAAATTACAAGCTATATCGGTATTTATCCACACGTTGAGAATTGTATGTACGTATGTATGTATGTATGTATGTATGTATGTATGTATGTGTGTATGTATGTATGTATGTATGCATTGATATTGAATACTGACTAACTAGTCTGTGACGTGCCAAAACAATGCAAGACTAGTACGAGTTCGACGTTCAGTATTACGTTTCGTGGCCCACAAATCCTTTCACTCTTCTGATAGTTTCCTATGGGAGATCAACATGTTATGCCCTTTGAGGTTATATGTCATAGCCTATTAGAGCTTTGGCCACGACTTTGTTGTAGTTGGAGTAAGGCGTTATCCCAGCAGTGTATTTAGTTCATTCCTTGACATTATTGGTCGACTTAAAATTTGTAAGTGTGCCTTTTCACGACGTTTAGTGGTCTTTCGTTTGTAAGACATGTCTGAAGTCTTGAAACGTTCTCGGAGTAGCCGTTTCAGCAAGTGTGGTTTTGTATCAATCTTTAACAAGGTGACAATAATTCATCACTGCACGACAAACGATGCCGTTTGGACCCATCTGTGTGTCCTCGCCTCTAATGCTATTAAGCCCGAGTTCTAAGTTACAGACGTATTCACAAGCTGCAAAAGTGCAACGCTTTTTGCCACACGTCATTTACTTGTAAAGGGGCTTCTGTCGTAGAAGAGAGGCCCCCACGTTGATCAAGTTTGTTCGCCCTTTTGTTTAGTAATTGTTATGTGAAAAGAAAATTACAATAAGTTAGGCACTGCTGAAGTATACTGCGTCCGATTTTTTTAGCGATAAAGGCTGTCATGTGAAAACGCTTATATTTTATGTGAAAAACAAAGGGACTCATCGGCCATGATGCCACCATGATTCCAAATAGATCTGTACCAGAATTGTTACAGATCGCTCTTACATTGTCACAGGGTCTGGTATAGCCAAACTTGTTGGATCTACTATCCGTACCAGATCGGGACAACTTATGAAAATTAACCATTTTGCATCAGATGCCAAGAAAGCCTCGTTTGACGACACATCCATCCTATTGATATTATTTTTTCCTCCATCATTTTAAGAATGGGCATCCTTTAGACAAGCTGTTTTAAAAAGACCATCCGTATATGTATTATTTTATCTAACAATTGCAAAAAGGAAAGAATATTAGAAGTCAGTACTACATACAAGAGTTAAGCAAATAATACACAGTAACTAACGAGGAATTTGTATCTAATTTGTACAAAATGAGGTTTAAAACAGTTATTTTACTGGAAAGTATTAAGCTTAAATCGATAAAAGGTCAACACAGTCTGATACATTGCAAAGTCATTTTGAAAGTTTTAAAGTCAGCTGAAGTCCCCTGCAGGTTAGCTTCTCCGAATCTAGAAGATGTTCGACTTAATAAAGTCTTCAAACTTGAGTCTTTAACCTTGAATCTGTCTCTGTTGCAGAGGCCAGGAGTGATGCATCATGAATATTCTTTGAACAGATTATCTACATATTGAGAGGCATGACCATGAACTGATTTATAAGCCATGGTTTAAGTTTCTCTGCACATGTATTCTTCCATAGTTTTCTGACATAGTTCTTCTATAACTGTCTCACTCGAACCATTGTAACTGCAGTTGGTAGCTCAAAATGTGTATCCCAATTTTTATAGTTTTCTTCATGAAGAAATTTTTGTCAAAGCGGTATCTTTTAACATATTTTAGGACGCCAAAAGCTCTGCTTATATAGAAAACATTCGTTTAATATGCTTATCCAATCTATTGAGCGGTAAATTGGGAGCGGAAGATGTTGAGTATCATTGACAATGTCGATCTGGTGATTATTAATTCTTAAGTTACAATGTGTGTCATGCCACATCTGGGTGTTGTTCTTACTTCTTGATGGACAATACGGCGTTTAAACCCATTACGTGCCCTCATTTTGATTCTCAAGAATGGGAGGCAATACAAACTCTTCACTACTTACATTATATCTACGGCACTTTCCTAGATGTTACGTTTCCGTTAGAGAAATTCGAGAAACCATGTCGGTATCCCAATGGTTACGGTCAGAACTATCCATTCTAGCTTGAATATTATGTTTTCACAAGGGTTTTAAAGAGGTACAAATTTTGCTGTATCACAATATTTGGCCCAGGACAACAAATTCTAAGCACTAGTCATACCACCCTGCATAAACCACAAAAAGCATCACAAGAAACGTTGCGAAGTGATAGTCGTACTTCGCTCTGTTCAATGATTAGCTCCTACTTTGGTGCACTGATCTACAAACACAGCCTTTCGGCTTCTGCTTCTTACAATTTCCCTGCTTTGATCTTTCAATAACTTTCAGCAAGAAGCAACTGCCGTTTATCGTCCGTATCAACCATTCAACAATAACACCTGTTATTAATACACAACCTTTGAGTAATATCCAAGACCGTCATTTGATCATTTTTTAAAAAAGTAATCGTTTGAGTCTATCAAATAGGCGGCATACAACACCAGTCCTGTGGCGGTTGTGTATGGAAAGAGCTTTGAAAAACTACAAAAGCGTCTAATTTATTACTGTATTTCCCATTTCATGTTCAAAAATCCGGGGGAAATACATGTTTTGCAGTCATTCAACTTTATTATAGCCAGTCATGTAATTGTTAGAAAGTTTATAACTTCTGTTGACTAATAAATTGCTATAGAAAGCGCTGTGTCGCTCTTTTCTTTTCTGTGCTCCTCCTTTTCCCGATTGTTAACTAGCCGCGTACCTCTGCTTTTGCATATACGTGATGAGAAAATGTGTCTGTGTCAGCATATGTTATTTCGTTGTGGTTTATTTTAGCACAATTATGCTTCAATCTTGTAAGTATATACAAATCTGCCTCTCTCTCTAACAAATATTGATTGTTTCTATCAACTAGCGTGATGACGTTGCAAATGGATTTAATGCTTAAATTTTTCTTATTGGAACCCGCCTTTTGGCCTGTAGAATTAATAGCGAGACAATGATGGATATAGGGCCCGAGGAAAAAGCCCCCTCCCTCCCTGCCGAAGGATTTTTCATAAATTTTGGCATTTTCATATTGGCGAAAGATACGCTTATCAGGTACTTTGGTTGGGTTCAGAATGTTTATCAATTACTGAGACATTGTGAATGTGGGGAATAGGGTATGGAACCGGACAATCGATGCGATGCATCTTATCAAGTTTTGTCGTCCACCTCTTTGTAGCCTCCCTCCCTCCTCCCTACTATCAAATGCTGAATCAATGGCTGGATCCACCAGTGTCGAGAGGTCGAGAGGTAAAATATGAAATTTGTAAACAAAGATTTGTAGCAACGCGTGGTTTGTATCAGACTAACAAAGTGAAGGTGAATCACGTACAGCTGAAGTAGTGTATTGTAGATTCACGAGTGAATTATGACAAAAACATTTGAAACATTTTTGAACCCTCTGCACAAGCCCTAATGGTGTATGCTCCTCCTATTAGGAACAATGAGTTAAAAAACGAGTCTCTTTGCTCACGGTTCAACTCGCATTTAATGATACTCCTTCCTAGGTTTGGTATAAGCGTACTAAAGTCGTCGGGCAGTTTAAGAACCCTGCATTCTATTGTTTAAATTTTTTACTAATAAAAGTTCTTGTTTAATTCCTCTTGAATATAAAGGGAAAAGGAGAAACTCCCATTATGGTTGCAGTTTACCTTAATTCCTTGTCAACGGTCGAAGTACTCTTGAAGTATAAGCTGGACTTAGAAGTGCGCGATAATAAAGGATGGAGTGTGGTGCATTGCTGTGTCAATTCTGCAGAAGTAAGTATAAGGAGTTATCTTACTACTGCACAGACTGATGGGTTCATTTATTTTAGTAGTACAAGTTTGATTGTAAGTTAGGTAATTCATTAGTAATTCCAATAATTTGTGTTACGAATATTAAGATTATGTCATTTACATAAATTATGATAATTCTTGATGATTTTACAGAGACGAATATGAAAATTTATTAAATTTAGTTTTGGTGCCACTATGCCGTTCTTTCTGTCGTTGACACAAAGCCAGTAAGCAACTGAAAAGGTTTTTCTTGGTGGAACAATCCGCATGCTCCTACCCACAAAAAGAAGACAAGGAAACTTTAAGACTAAAGATGTTGGGGCTCAAACTATGTCTAGAAAAATGCAGGAGTAGGCGACTTTTAACGTGTGATGATTTACCGTCTGAACCCTATCTACTTTTAACTATTCATAGTGGTCTTTCCTCATGTCCTTGGCAAATTATGCTTAAAAGTTTTTTGAATTTTCTGTTCTTGTTGACCCTGCTCTGAGGTCGCCATTTTAATTTTCTGATCTGATACTCCTGCTCTGTATGAAAGCTTACTTGTGGTCAATTTCAGAATCGATACGATGAACAGTAACGTACCAAGCGGAGCTTTAAATTTTGTAGTGTGCGCATGCTCCGTGTTAATTCACAGATTATTTGTGTGAGTGGAAATCCATCTTAAGACTGTCAATGAATGAGGACGTGGATTAGTGATTTAGTGAGCAAACCAGTAAGCGAGTGAGCGTTCGTATGCGAGCGATGATGTAAACGAATGCGTGTGTTTTATGTGCGAACGAATTAGTTGATGAACGGACTGTCGAAGGAATTCGTAAACTAGTAAGCAATTGAATTGTTGTTAAGTGTCGTTTATTGGCTCAATTATAATACTCGTTTGATGATTTACCTGCAAACTATAAAGAATATTTGCCTGAATCTATTTTCCTTATTATTCTTTGGTATGTTGGTTCGATTGATAAGTAAGGCCGTTTTATCCATTCTTATTTTAATCGTTGATTATTATCTTGTTCATTATGTGCGTAATTCCTTTAACTCATGGATCGACAACCCTTTCTTCATTATTGATAATTATATTTTCACCAGCTAGGCCTCTCGATCATTCCGAAGATAAAATTTCTATCTACATTAAGAACATATGTAGCTTAACGTTGGACTCTATGTTATCTTAAAGAAACTATTGGGGCTTTCTTAGGAGTGCAAGTAGAGGGGGGGAGGCCTCCCCTGTTCTAATTTCTACCGAAAATTGTGCCCTTATCTTAAGCACAACTAAGAGGAAGGCCTTGCCCTTGAACGCGAGACGCTAACAGTTGGTCTTCATTTTCATGAGCCACGTGATTCTTAAGAAATCAGCGTTTTGAGCCTCAAATAATTCTCAAGTCGATTCTTAAATTTTTATGCTATCAATCTATTGTATTCTTTATTAGAAATTAAGCTGTTAATTGTGGGTAGGGAAAAAGGTATATTAGACTTAGAGTGTAGAGAACAGGTTGATTTTCAATAAAACGAACTCCTACGACTTCGCGGCTTCAAAAAATATATATGAGAAAATTTTCCCCTAATTCTGATAAAGCTCCCCTGCCCTAAAAAAAGTTATAGTTGCACCCCTGCTTATTTAGATCAAGAAGAAAAAAAGCCTGTTGGTGTATGTCATGCAATCTTGGTCACCTTATTTTCCCATCAGAATGTAAAAGTTCTTTTGTTACTTTGGTTTGATGCTATTGTGTAGTAAGTTTTGTAGCGTTGTAGATAATGGATGACTTACACGTGTGCTGCATGTTAATATTAAGCAGCAATCATATTGGAGGATTTTTATTTCTCTGCTTTCTTTTATATTAGTACGGATCGTATGAGAATGTTGCTATTCTGGAAAAACTTGCTGCAAAGAAGGCTCCGCTGGACCTCAAAGATAACGATGGGCATACACCCTTGTACTACGCCAGTCAGCAAGCATCGGGTGTTATGGCTGCAAAACTGAAACAACTTTACAAAAAGTATTGGAGACGTGAGCTTAAGGTAAAGTAAACGCTGTTGTATATATTAATAAGCGTCATTGAGTGTATCCCAACTTGAGATATTTTATGGAATTATCGTATTAGAAGCTAAAAGACAGCTGAATCCTCTTTGCGACTCATTAGATACACGATATAGTGGCAAAGGCCATTTCAGAAAATGGATGTGTAACACTTTGGCGCTGTGACTTCTAGCTAACTAAAGTGAACTAAGGAGAAACAAGAGAACTTCGATTTTGGAAGGCCTGCAGCCTTTAATAAGAAATTGTCGTTCCCATACGACATGAAATAGATCAGATACAAGAAACAATTGGAAGGTGTCTGATGGGTCTCCATCTTAAGTCCTTGCTTGAGAATATTTTAAGATATGAAAAGGTCACTGTTTGTAGAGGAGACGATTGTTAAGTACACGAAAGGAAATAATAAGTTGATTTCGACGTTAAGTTGTAATCGTGAGGCCATGATCAAGGAAAATCAGAAACCGATGTCTATTATACAAATATAATAGTATGTGAGGAATCTAAAGTATTACGTGAATACTTTATGTGCATTAACAAATTTGTTTTCTTAAAAAATGTTTTCTTGAGATCATGACGTCAGTACTCTACTACAGCTTTACCTTTCTCAGCCGATTGATCTTTGATATTCTAGCTCCCCCGTCCATGCATTGGAATAACAAAAGAGTTTCTTATTATCAGTCAAGCCTTTGTTTTGATTTTGAACCTTCTATCCGGACCCCCTAACCAAGTTTTGCCTTGTGCCAATTCCCACAATATTTATGAAAGCCGTAAATTTGTATGCTTATACGTTTGTTGTGTCTTCTATCAGATAACAGTTATTAATGAACAATTTTCCTTCATGTCTTCTGTAAAGAAACATATATAAAATTGCACTGTGGTCTAAACTCTAGAATATACGTAGCTTAAAGGGAATAATGTCAAGATCATTCAAGTCAAGTTGTTTTAATCTACAACCGAATTACACTACATTCACTCTGTTTATCAACCATTTCTAACAAGTAAACGAATCTCTATGTTTCACTGACGCTTAAGAGAAAATCAAAAATGACACAAGTTGTACAGGAACATATTATTTACTAATAGCCCTAGCATGCAAAAGTCCCCTGCCTCGCAACCTATAGCATTTGAAGCACAATTTTTTCTTTCATACTACAAGAATGCAGAAGTTAGTACCAGGGGACTCTTAGTTATAATATCCACAAGGAGGGGGGGATTCAAAATACCCTTCATCTACTAAAGAACATTATGGTCTATCACCTGGGCGAACAAAGTTTAGTGTGCAGTAGAACTTAATTAAAGAAAGTCTTCCAAAATCTTCTTTCCAATTTTTTAGCCTCTACACTTGAATATGCCATTGTTAACTTTGGTCAGCTGAAAGATTATTGGTTCAAAGAGAGGACGCTTATGAAAAGGAGGCTACAATATTTCATTTAAACCGACAGGTTTCCTTCATTTACAATGTATTGTTTGTATAAGATCCACTAGATGTTTATGTATGGTAAATGTGTAGGGATACGTCGGGAACATTCAGTTACCATACTATAAGAAATGGCTCTTTAAAGTATATGCCATTCATATTTCACATCATACCTCTCATAACTTTGTATATCTAGTTTGATAGGTGCTTCACCGAGGGATTGATTTGACCATATAAGACTATATAGAATATAATCGGCATTTATATAAAATAAAGGAATCGTTACTTTGCATACTAGAAGCAAAAGATAACTGATAACCTTGTTTACCTGTAATGCACTGTGGCCGGCTAATCGATGGCTGCAGCTTCTTTTTTATTTACATAAATCGTTACGTTATTCCCGACAGTTGCTGTAATTACAAGAATCTAAAAGAGAATGTACAATAATATAAAATACATTTTCTTATACTGAGATTAAGGTACATTAATGAGGTTCTGAACGGTAGGGAACAGTTGATAATTTAATAAACCATTACCAAGAAATTTCGAAGATTATCTGGAAGGTATTGAAAATTTTATGGTAGGCTAAGATCTTCACAATAGTAGTGCTGAGGGGACATGAAAGAACACCTTGTTACCCAAACTCTAATTATATGAATTTCCTTGAACCTAACTCCTATAAACAAAGTTAAAATTATCAAAATACCCTTCATTTTTCTTTGATATAGGAGAAACTGACAGATGAACAAGTCAAAGGTGAGGGGTCAGTGCTTTTACTTGTACTATGTAAAATTTTCACTTTGACTGTTTAAGATGTTTGTTGTTTTTATAAACCTAAGAAATATTAGTCTCCTTAATTCGTATTAATTTGATTCTGTTTTCAATGAGTCTTGACATGCACACCCAGTGAATGTTTTGTTTACCCCTTTCTTTGTTTTATCATACGTTATGGTACTATATTCCACTGCTCTTGTTTGCATTGTATCTTATCTCACATATTATATTTAAAATAGCATTGTAAATCTGATCACGCCCTTCAGGTAGCTTGATTCTGTCCAGGATCATTTTTATTCCCATAGTAAGAAATCAATATTAGCCGTTATTCCTCTTTTACGTGTCACAATTTCAGGGTTTTTTTCTATTACTTTCCAGAGTACAACGATGCGTTCCAACAATTCGATAAAGATGGTAATGGTTTTATTACCACCAAAGAGCTAAAATCACTGATGAGATGTTTGGGGTTTAACCCTACAGATGCAGATCTTCAAAGAATTATAAACGAAGTAGATGCCGATGGTAAGATTGCAATTTATTACTTGCTGTAGGCAAAAGATAGATATTACTCCCGATTACACTTGCCCCAAAATTTGGATCTGAACTATGAGTTCTTAGAAGCAGAAAATACGACAATGACATCAATGGTTTATCGTCACATTTAAATTGTAAGACACTGAAAAACCACAGAATTTTATCATGTTGAAAAAGCAATTTACAAGGGAACATCATAACAATTAAGAAAATAAAACAAAGAATATTGTGAATAAATGAAGCCTTAAAACATTTACTGATAAGTTGTCGTTGTTTTACCTAATTTTTAATGTGTTCATTTTTAGGCGATCACGAACGATTTTCAGTAATTCGCCATCATATGCATGTTTTGACATTTTTGTTACTCCAAATTTACATAACAATTTAAACACTTTCTCTCCTTATCACTGGTGTAATCAAGATTCGTATGAAATCTATCATGGCAGTTAAACGAAGATATGGATTGAATAATGGAGAAAATTCAGCTTAATGTTAATACTTGCTATCAGATTTTGAAAGATATCAGGCATTTTTATAGACAATTTCGGAATCACTGGCTACCTTCTTGTTGCCTGAAAGTCATTTACTACAACCACAAACGGTGTAGCTTTATTGCAATGAAATTTACAAAAATTTTCGTAGCATTAGTTTTCCAATTTAAGGTCCACCATCACTCCAGTTTTTACCTTTCAGTATTCAAACGGGAAATTTTCTTGAGATGTAGTGTATGCAAATTACATCTTTATAAAAAGTTTAAAAACATAGTTATATGATGCCGATTTATAATGAAGTGGAGTTAAAGGATTGTCAAGGAAAGAGTAACCTGCAGGTAGTGTTCGTTGCTGCCCATTTTTCGGTTACCCATGTTTTCTCCTGCCTATTTCCTTGTAAATTTCCTTAAAGGAGCCATCGGAACTTGTTTAAGTAGTACACTATCTATTGTGGGTAAAGAAAAGAAAAGTTTCGGCATTCCTGGGGCGGTCAGAGTTGATCTTTGTTCATTCTGTTGAAATGTATTATACACAGATAAGTGCAAATCTCTTGGCAGAGTCCCTGAGCTCATCGTGACTAATCACCGATAAATGATGAAATGGTGTTAAAGGAATTTAAGCCGTTTGTGGGTACATCTGACCTAGTGGTACTTCCTGTCCATGAAGCTTTCTAATTTTTATCAATACTGCCAAAGAAAGTTCTTCTTTCTGAGTAGACCGACGTGGCTAATGGATATCTGGATGCTTGAGTTACTTTTAACACTTCTTGGTAAATGTAGAGAGTAAAGCTTGTAAAAAAGTCCATCTGCAGAAAGACCATCTGCATCACAAATAATGGCCATTCTTGCCAATTATTCCAAAACAAAGGAGGTCAAGACAATTCTTAAGAACGACAAGTTGTTTTTCACAGAGAGATGTAGTAGTAAGTTTGCTTTAAAAAATCAGAGGATAGTTTCCGCTCTTATTAAACAGCATCCACCACAAGGTCAGCAAAACACATATGGGACATTTTGAGAGGTTAGAATAGTTTACAGTCTTGAAGATTTAATTCTCATCTGAATAAAGAACAGCAACACAGTTTTTGTAATCTAAGTTTAAAGTTAAAATGTAAATTAACAAGACGGCTACAACAACCCAAAATTTAACATCATACACCAGTTATTCAAATTAAAGGAAATTGTGTCTGTATTTCTCAGACCAATCACATACTCAAATATTCTATAGAACAGGTACTACTACGAAACCGGAAAATTCTTCCCGAAGAGAATTGTGCACGAAGTAATGTATAAATTCTAAAATTTAAAGTGACAAAGTTTTCAACAATCACGGAAGGTATCTCCTGAAAACTTTACAATGATCGTTCCAATAAACGGGATTCTTATAGAAATCACTGGTGTATTCCCAATATAAACATGCATATGGTGAAACTTTAGTAAGATTTTTCACAAATGTACTGAACGATGGACAACGCCCTTGCATTAACTTCAGATAATGCTGTTATCTTCAACGGGCAGGGAGAGGCCCATTACCAATCCGGAGGCATGAGCTCTTCATACGTTCAGACGTAATCCTCCAAACCATTTAACGATTCTGTGCTGCTGAAATGATGTCATTACCACAACTACCAAGGTTTACGGGTACGTATTTGGCCACCTTTGCACAACAATTTGATGTACCGTAAATGCAATTATGAAATAATTCGGTATTCCCTGTTTTCCCGCATTTTATCCTTTAGGTAATGGAAAAATTGATTTTCCTGAGTTTGTTAATCTCATGGAGAAAATGTCTAATCCAAGGGAAGAA
>JAAAKM020006971.1:126834338-126852443 GCA_010016025.2 Alatinidae sp. Z8VKAUB7J3 | reverse complement strand
ATCCTTTAGGTAATGGAAAAATTGATTTTCCTGAGTTTGTTAATCTCATGGAGAAAATGTCTAATCCAAGGGAAGAACAAGCGGCCATGCAAGATGCATTTCGAGTATTTGATCCAACAGGAAAAGGATATGTCTCTAGCCAAGCCATTCGACAATGCCTGGAGAAGTTTTTGGATCAAGTTCCTCCTAGTGAATTAGTGGATCTCCTTAGCACAACTGGTCTGCTAGAGGATCGAAATGTCAACTTTGAAGGTAACATTTCATTTTAAAACAATGTAGACGCTATTCTAAAAGTAAGCAAATATCACAGATTTAAATTATTCATTCCCAGCATACATTGATTTTCCAAATTTTTAATAAAGTTATCGAGTACTTCTACATATCCAAATTTCTCGACGATAGAGAATCTTCGTGTGAAGGTGGCAAGTTTATATCCCGGTGAAAAAAAATAGCACTCTTTTCCCCGTGCTTCAACAATATCCTATCGTGATATTGTAAATGCCCTGATTTATTCACATCAAGTTGTGACCTCCTTCCCCCCTCCCCTCCACGTCTCCCAAAATGCCTAAAACAAACACGCTTCGTACCATAAACGACATGATTCGGTACAGCAGCTTACACGCTCACACACTCACCCCAGCCGACGACGCAAATGGCCATAAATGAAGTCGTCAAAAGTTGCCAATCTGCAGACCTACCCCACCCCCTCCTTTCGTCAACGAAACAATAATGCTAATTTATCTAAA
The DNA here is from genome assembly GCA_010016025.2 of Alatinidae sp. Z8VKAUB7J3. Lineage (NCBI taxonomy): Eukaryota > Metazoa > Cnidaria > Cubozoa > Carybdeida > Alatinidae > Alatinidae sp. Z8VKAUB7J3. The sequence goes on along the minus strand of JAAAKM020006971.1, from coordinate 126,851,697 downwards.
TCATAGGAGCGCTAAAGCGCTCCCCATAGCAATATCATAAACCTACGCACTTAGGTACTATATGCATTCAAGACCACAACACTACAGGGCAGGAGGTTGCTAAAAGGTTCACCGTTTTTCGGACACGGTCGGGTGAGGGGTCTGACAAACTAGCAATTTATTAACTTAAAATGTTTTTGGCCCCTAATTCTCAAGCAAATTGGTTAACAAAGGCACTGTAACAAATAATTCTCCAATTCACTATAGCAACGATGACGTGTACTTAGAGAAATGAACACGATGAAAACGTATTTTTTCTCTCTACGAACCGCAAAGTTCCATGGTGTAACGATAGCCTGACGCCATCGCTAACAGAAGGTCGGGATCCGATTCCCTACGATTTTATAAGTTTCAATAAACGGAAATTTTTATCGCAGAAGTTATTCATATACTTAGGGTTATTTTTTTATACTCGTTGATCTTTCGCACATTTGATGTGGGCTTCATTCCAGCAGGAATTCACAGAAGAAAAGGAAAGCCTCTACATTAAGCACTTACCATGCGTATGTCCAAGCGTATGACAAGGAAATGTCAAACAGGACACAGATTTTCCAAAATTTTTATTAATGCTATTGAAGCATTTTCCCGTCAGTAGTTGTAGAGGGACCAATTACGGGATCAAAGATCTCATCAATTTTGACCTGTTAGTACAACCAAATTCCTAAAAACGTTGCGTAGTAGTGCAAAATTTGAATACTGCGTTGACAAACGAATTCACTTTGCTAAACGTTCTCTCCATAGCGGTGTCAGAAAGCTTTTAGTGAAGAATTTATAGAAACGAGAAAGCCAAAACATGCCGTTGAAAATAACACTTACGTGGGCAACACATTTTTTCGTCATTCCTGTTGTTAAAAAACGAGTGAGTTGTAAATTTTCGAACAGATTACAGCGTCGTTTCAACAAATCCAAGTCAGCAGATACCAAACAGTCTCGAAATTTAGGCAGCATTAGCCTTAAAACCAACATGTGCCGACTTTTACCAAGATAATTCGTTTAGGGTCAAGCACAATATCCATTTCATCTTGCCGCTTTAGAAGCCAAGAAACGGCAGGCTGAAACTGGAACCAAGTGTTCTAATATAAAAAAACAACGTGTAAATCGTTTTGACAATAATCATATGAGAGGTATGTTGTTTAAGGAGTAACTGGCCAATGAAACCCTTTTGTATCCCAGAATAACATTCCCGGCGGATTTATACGCAGCAATGTTTAAAATGTGCTTACGGTGAAGAAGAAGAAGTTATTCAAAAACTTAAGCTTATCCAATTTAAACCCCCAAATGGAATTATTGGCATCGAAGATCTGAATGATTAAAACTAAGAAGGTAATGCAATCTTTGGATAAATTGGTTAGAGATGTTTCAATTCGAAGAAACATCGGTCAGCACGCAACACCCCTGTTATTATACTGTCACTGTCTATCTTAAAGTATCAAGGTTTCTCGGTTTAGAAGAAAACAGAGCAAATATTGTTGTCAAAATATAATTTCTATACTAATCCTTAATTTCATCATTAAAAGTATTATTTAGATTTTAAGGCAAACTATTTTTCTGCATTGTACCATTTTCCAAAGTTCTTATCAATATGTCTACTGCTTTTAGTAGGAAAAGAGATGGCTTTATAATGAAACATGCCACAAGATAGGCATGATAGCTATTTAGTTTCTCTAACAAAACAATTTATCGTCATGTGTGTGGCATATGGCTTAATGAAAGACCACAGAAAAGCCGACAGCTGTCATCTGTAATATGTCTGGTGATATCGAGAGCTAATGATTGGACTACAGAAAACGGTGTCCTACGTTAAGAAGGATAATGTGACAATCAGAAATGACGGCTCTTTTATAAGCAGAAAGACTGCTTGACGTTTGATTATGTAGAATGGTTTAAGGCTATAACATTTTGTTCAATGAGGATCTAAATTGATTTCTGACACTATTTATGCCTCAAATTAGCCAACCATAATTATGTAATTTACTGATTGGTACATCAGAGCAGGAGGTAAGTGTTTTAGCCTAGTTTAACTGTGCTTTTGAACTTCTGCGTGTGCATCGGTTTTGCTTTGGTTTATCTAGGAATTATCTGTCTGATTTAAGACAGTTCATATTCAGACCTCTTGCTATAGTATTCAAGGAATTTAAAATGGTAATACGTGTTTCGTAGACATAGTATTTCTCCTGAGTAGACTATATCTTCATGGAGCAACTCTCCTTTCTTTCAAGATATGATTCAGTGATTTTGTCAACCCTATTGCGAAATAATCAAGTTTTCTTTCTTGCCTTGTGATACATGCACAGATATTGTAAACAGTAACCAGGAATCTTGGAATACAAATTTGTTGACGGTGGTAATAGCGTAGACGTCTATACGGTAGTAGAAGGGCAACAGGATATCTATGCGAGGTACTTAAGACGTTGCAAGTAATAGAATGACGCTACTTTGAAGACCTGTACCTATTCTAACCATTCCTCATTATTATAAAGAGACCGCTAGGGAGACTTTCATTTACTCTAGAAGTACTCTGTTGCTCTATTAACTTTTTAATACGAGTTGCAATATTCTGCTCCAAAGCTTTTAAGACTTCGTACCCTACCCTCACAATATTTTGTAAGATTTCCTGATGTAGAGTCACCAATAACGATTCATGAATACCTATATTACCAGTAAAAAATTTTACATAATAATGCTCCTGCTGTGGCCTACTGTTTTCAACCGAGACTAAATGGTTTTTATCAGATATAGAGTTCTTTTTAAAAGCTTTGGTAGTAAAATATCACATGTCCGTATTACATTTTTATGCCTATGAAAAAATGTAAAAAATATTCCTGAAATTTTATTGGAAATGTAGTGTGGATCAATCAATTAGATAGGTTAAAGCCAATTGGCATACCTCGATTCTCCATCTCACACAGAAATTATTTATGCAGCTTTATAATTTCAATATTTTTAAAATTTTGGTTAAAATTTTTGCTGAGTCGTCTAAACTCCTAACTGTGACTATCACACAAAACACTCTTAGATTTTTAGGAGCCGTTGTCTGACTTAATATGCAATTAGTCCATTTTAACTAATGAGATTATTGCTCTAAAAAGTCATTGCTCTGGAACACATAGCTGCTAGAGCAAAAACCTTTTTATCATTTAAGTTAGAAAAGATTGTGCACGATTACAAACGTATGTGGAAAAGTGAAAACAGCATTTGCGTAAAGCGTTAAAACAAATGCATTCTGTAATCAATGTAGTGCGCAGTGTATAGCACCAACCTTTAATTTCAAAATTGCTATCTTCAATGATGAGGTGACGTATGCAAAGGCTATTACTTTAGAAAAATTATTAAAGTTCCATATTTCCAGAAATAGTCACACTTCATTGAGTATATAAGTGGCACATTCTTGAAAGTCTTCTCTGTATCCTGGGTTTAGTGATTGTTCAAGTTATGTTCACCAAGTTGCTGTACTATGTAAACTCTCTTTTTAAACAACTGAACCCAAGCATATTAGATCTAAAGGAATATTTTAAACTTCAACTGAAACTCACTGTAGCTTAAGACGTTTAGAATTTATAGAACAAAATATATTTTGATCCTTTAGCCATAGTTCAAGCTGTTATGATCTTTCCATTGTGTGCTATAGTGTAAGTATTGATTTTTCTTTATCTTATTGTATTACGCAATGCCCAGTAAGCCTTATCTTTGCTTCTTTTACCTTGACTGTCGGCTTTGAAAGGCATCTGCACAGCTCGTAATTGGTGTTATGATCTTTCTTGAAAAAGATTTTGTACCGTGAGCAAGCAATTGTTTATGTTGTATGTGTATTGGCAAGTGACGCCTAGCTTCTGTCCTATGTTTTTGGTTCACGGTTTTTTCTTTGGAACTTGCAAATGAAACTGTCTGCTGCTCTAGTGATCAATCTCGTCTTTATTCCATTAGTCAGGTTTCAGACTATATTTGTCTGCTACTACATTCCCCAGGGGCTCTGTATACGATGCCTACGGCAATAATATCTGCATTTAAAGTTTGATTGCATTGATTGGCGGGTAATATTATTTGTATTTTAAGAATGCCTTTTGCATGCAGTTTCTTGCATGTATCCTTCTGCTTCGCCTCCTCATTTTTTTCCCATATATCGCTTGTCAGTCTCTTTGTTGGCTTGGAAAAACTTGCAATAAACATCCTTATTGTCCTTGAACAGCACAACATATAGGTTATAACTGCAGCAGAGTAATTGCGTTGAATATCTATCTGTTTGTAGTACTGACCAGTTTGGTGAAGTTTCCCGGTGGGGTCTTGCATGTTTTGAGCAGTGTCTTTGTTTTTCTCTCTTTAAGTACATAAAAATGAAATATAAAGTACCAAAGAGTTTCTGGCAATAATCTTTGTATACCAGTAGAAATATATATATAAAGGGTTTTATTTTCTATATTTTAAAAAGGTTTTACAAGGAAAGAAATGATGCTACCGCTTCTATCACCAGCTCTTAAATCTATTTAGGTGCTGCAAAGACACCTGTGGTTGTCTGGTTTCTTAGGAGTGGCTTACAAAATTCATTTCTTGCCAAATTAGCGGAATTAGCTTTATCTTCTCTTCACCCCTTATTGTACTACTTCAACAGAAGTAAATTTTCAAAACTACCTTCGGTTTTGATAATGTTCTTGTCACCGCTAGGGACTAATTGGAGAACCACAGCCCAATTAAGAAAACGAGAGACTGTGCATTGTGAATTGCAGCATAAATGGTTCTTGTAATTATTACTATAAACCCTAACTTTTCTACTTAATTTTGTAAAATTGATTATTGAACCTTTTGTAAACCGTGATTATTTATATAAAGCTATTTTTATATTCTCCTATTCAACCATAATTAGGTATTGACTTCCTTTTTCCCTTGTAATTGACTTCTGATCAGGTCATGTCATCTGGTCGCATCAAGTTGCAAGAGCAGTTTTGGGTAAAAGTGAAAGTGACATTATATGGATAATCATGTCAGCAATTCCCCTCATAGGGAGCGGCAAGTAGTTCATTAATAGAAAGAAAAGTACGGAGGATGTGTAGAAATTAGGATAAAAAGAGTACTCAAGATACCCCCACCCACCCCCCAGTGCTGTACTATATGGTCAGTATCATTATTAAAATGAAGTGGTATTTGCAGAAGAGACCTATACTGTGCCTGTATATGCTAGTACGCATCCATTTGATCTGTACCTGTTTATTCTCCGTTACCTTCGTTGAGGCATCGGGAACTTGCAGATCGTCGCAATGCGGTACATTGTCTCTGTGATCGACCTCAACCTAATCTATGGGCGTCTATCGACATTTTTTAAAGGCCGCGCTGTAGTTTATGTGCGGGAACCAACAACGTCCTTGCTGTACCATTGGATTTATCTCCTCATATGTATCTACTTGGCTGCAATAATCTATCCCAAGCGTAAATGATAATCGCATTGTACATCATACTGCCATGCGGAAAGTTTTTTAGTAAATTTCTACGAAGTTATGTGAGATACTTAACATTTTCGGTCCACAATACAATAGCTATACAAAAAGGCTGACACGGCGCCCTTGGAAACCTAGGAGATGATTCAAATCGTGTCTTCGCGCCAAATATACTCATGTAATACAACATTACAAGTACATATCTCCATTCCTCCTCATTTTCTCCCTCTGGGCAATTTTCCTCCGCTAAATTTCCAAATTTCTCGCCTGGCAAGAAATTTCCTTCCGATTGAGATCCACTGGACTATAAATTTCGTAGCTACGGAACTCAAGAGAGTAGCAATATTACATCTGTAGAGCCGCCACTGTTATCTATTGGAGAGGTACCTTCTTGTGCTAAAGGCTTAGGATGTTAGCAACAGAGGATAGTTAACTAAGACTTGGTTTGACTGAGAACCAACGAGGACACCAAAAATGTACTAATTAGAGCGCTAGTTTACGTTATTGAAACAATATGTACTCAGTGGGCTTTCCTCGTCATAAGAAGTCATCAGTAAGACCGCAAAACCTGAAACAGCTGATCTACTAAGTTACCGTTCCTTAATTGTCTCACTGCCCAATATTACACTTTTTAAAAAGCATGGGGCTTTTTGTTTACAGTCCTATAAATGCATCAAAACTGATGCTATAAATTATATTTCAACGCAGCTGATGGCAAGTTTACACTTCTCCAATCTGGCATGTGTAAGCAAACATTCATTTTCTACTTATTAACTGTTAAAAGTTTGGCATATAGATTTCTCCATTTTTTGACACAAACATTTATTTAATAAAGGTATTACATAAAAAGAACCTGAGCCGGTTATAGTTTATATCTATCACTAAAGATTAGACTCGGTTTTTAATAAGCGAGCAGAACAAAGTTGATGACTGACATTCTTATATATCTATCGCACGTTATATGATATTTGTGTTTACTAACATGCTCTTTTTTAAATATATTGCGAGAAATAGCAAAAACATGCAATCCGTGCAATATTCTTGTTTTGAACCATAAACGTTTATAAACAATCAGGTGATATCTATGAAACCGTATGTTTGGCATGGAAAAACGCACTTTATCATAGAAACAGTTCTAAGACTTAGCTTTACACATTCACTGCTTCATTTACTATGATTTCAAGCTTCATCTACACAATCCCGCACCATGTTTTACTTCTGCATACGTTGGGGAAGATGCATATACAGTGACATGGCAAAGAAGGATAGTTTTAAACGTAAAACATGGGAAAATTTGATCTCAGAAGATAACGAGAGTAATTATCACAACCAGGAGTCCTTGTTTTCATGATGATTATGTTTATTTTAGTAGTCCCATACTCTACATATATATAGAAAGGGTCTCATACAGAAACATCTTTTTACGTTTTCATATATTTCTCTTAACGTAGGCTTTTATTGTCTGTTTTAGGTTTTTAAATATGTATTATGTACACTTGGAAAGATATTCAATCTAAAGGAAATGATATCGAAACATGTGTAGTTTTTGAGCTTTATATGATATCTATACGCACAGATGGTAGGTGGCCTTTTTAGAGTCCTAAATATCATATTTTATTACATATATATATATATAATATATATGTACTCTCAAATAGTTTGTTTGTGGTACAAAATAAGAATAGTGCACGAAAAAGCGAAGTCCATTTTATCGACTTGATGGACTTTTATCGAATTGATGGAAGTTGCGACACGCGGTGTTGAATTCAGCTTCAGTAATGAAATGTACCGACAAAAGAACGGGGTAAGCATGGTAAGTCCCCTGGGTCCAGCATTAGCAAATATCTTTGTTGGCTTTCATGAACTCCAACTGTTTGAATCTTGCCAAAAGCCCATTGTTTATTTCCGTTATGTCGATGACACATTTGCAATATTTGAAAAGGATGGCGAAAACGTTTAGCAAAATGAATCCGTTACTCAACGCAATATTTAAGTTTTGTACCACAAACCAACTTTTCAAATAATTACATTTTCTTAATCAAGTTCTGACAAACAACATCTTGAATTTTAAGCATGATGTTATCTGACAATCATTGCGTCAATAAATCTCCTTTGGGTGTCTTTAACGACATTGAGAAAACCATTATTGCTGCTGCAAATGTGATTGCATACAGAAGCCATGTGTATAGAAAAGGCAAGCTATGTGCATGTGCATAGAAAAGCCAAGCCATGCACATGTGCATAGAAAAGAAAAAGAATGTGCATGTGTGGAAAAACAAATGTGCATGTGCAATAATGTGCATATGCATAGAAAAGCAAAGAAATGTACATGTGCATAGAAAAGCCAAGATCCACACCCAGGTATACATAACACCCTCAATTAAATAATTAGCTTAAGCTTTCATTTGGAACGGAGAAAGTAAAAAGTAAAAATGCATTTTTAACATTTTCGAGTTAGTGTTTATGTTTCCTATTTGTTTCAAAGAGATACAAATGCGATAAAGACCTGTGCTAAATAGTTTAATGAACACAATCCATTTCAACATCATCAGACAGAGACAGTTGAAGTGATATGTTTTTAAGATATGGCTTCTGTCTTTATCATACCTTAACAAGACAAACTCATCCAAATAATTGAGGGTGTTTATGATAGGTGTTTAAAATATACCGTCTGTGATCTTTGAAGAGCAATTAGGGCTCGACAGTCGATTACAGTCAGCACAAAAATAAAATTGAAGTCACTGGAATATACGTACGTAGTGCATATATAGTCTAGAGGTGAAGAGTAAAACTATACATCAAGGAGACGCGTAGACTACGAAATTGGTTATAATAGGTGTCAAATTGGAATAATTGACACATCATATCAGGAGATACGATGTGTCATATCTAGATATAATAGACAGACAAGGAGGTGTGATGATCTAGTGGCCAACATCGCTGCGAAAACGTAACGAGAACACAGAGAATAGATGTTTCGAATCCTCTTACCATCACATTCGTTCATGATGACTATGCCTTGTTAAGTTTACGGTACATAAAGAGAGTGCCTTCCTCCCTGAAGGGATCTTTCTTGCAAGGGTTTTCAAGATTTTGAAATTTCTAACCTATGCATGAAAATCAACTGTTAACGTAGAAATTTTCACTATAACTAAGCGGTCAGTGTCTGGAGTTATCTTAAACTTAAAATGCTGATAAACATAACTTTACAATATCAAATTTAACATTACATAACCTATACTAATTGGCATACGAAGTATTACTTTTGAACGGGAGTAGCCTTAAACTCTTGATGATCTACATGGGATCACGTGTCACATGGAAAGCGTTCCTTGTACCCAATCTTCCATATAAACTGGCTGCAAAATGCTTCTTACATTTTCGACAGCTAATTCAGGCCATGTCATAAGCATTTTACAGCCAATTAACGTCATTTTGCTAATCTCATATTTCCTTTGTCCAATGAAAACTGTAACAGTATCATTGCTGGCAAAGAGTGATGGACGATGATTACTTATTCCAGTAAATGAAGTATGAGTTACCACAGCTATGAATATAATGACAAATCCTTCGTTCCTTAGACTTTCTCTGGATTGTTGTTCTGATAGTGTTCTCTAAAGGTGAATCTCATCGTCTTTCCACTTGAATTATAACTACTACGAAATGTTGCTTGAAGTTGGTGGTCACCTTATTGACAGTTTCTCTGTCATCACGAAAAAACTGGAAGGATAACATTACATAACGCCTATTTCCTTGAAATAACGGATATACAATTGTACTGTAAAAGTTATTTCATATAAGTATGATCATTAACTAGTGTTTTTTCGTGTATTAACCTTTCTATTTCTGGGCAACAAAGGATTTTCTTAGTGGTCCTACATGAAATTGAAAGCGAGGCAAAGGAAGGGGGGAGGGGGGGCTATCTTTACTAACAAATTTGAATAGACCATACATTCTGCATCTAAACCCCTAGTTTTTAGCATTAATAACTATAGAGTAAAGTATCTCTCCTTTTGTCCATTTAGATTCCTTTTCACGTCTCACCTGTCTTTCTTTTCTACTCTTTTCTTACCTGTCTTTTCTTGTTCTTGAGGCTGTAGGAAACTGAGTGTTTTGACTTTGGCTTGACATTTAATTGGAGGTTGTATCGTGCCCAGTCACGAACACCTAATGCCTTCTTCCTCGACGTTCGGACAGTCGGCTGTCATGGAACACATGTTACGTATCGAAACCGATGCTGCCAAATCTTGGAACTCTTTAGGAGTCAAAACTCGATTTCATAGTCCCGAATAAAAACAGTAACTGGTACTATGACAGTATGCTGAATATAAATAAGGTTGACAAATTGATGGTATTGATAAGAAATGTAATTTACAATTTTACATGACTTTCAAGCTTTTACGACTAAAGCACAAATCTTTTTATACAGCTAATGGGAATTCCATTGCTTAACATCTTAAAGTTGGATGGCACGCACATTAGGGATTCTTGAGACCAAATAATTTACAAATTTCAGTCAACAGTCGTCTATCGTATTAGGAACCTTGTTCATACAATGTCAACGTTATACCAATGAAATACAAAACAAATATATCGAAAATGTAATACATACCATATGCTGACTGAACATTGTAGCGGCAAATTCACTTTGCCTAGGTATTGTGTCCTACATTCAAGGAGTCTACGTCAAGTCAGAAATTGGTGTTTATCTTAGGAGGTTATAATTCATTACATACTAGGGTTTGATCTTTTCGAATGTTGCTTCGAATGGTAAGAGAGCCATTCAATCCCTTTTTAGGTCCGAGCTGAAATGATCATGCTACTTGTTTTAGGTTTTGTCGGTATTGAGTCCCCGTTGGTAACATCCTCTATTGGTCACAGTACCATAGCCAAGGGGGATGCTTGGTATGCTTTGCATCCTCTAGAAGTGGACTTCAAGGTAAAATAGCATCCGCTAATTCATAGTCGTCTTTCCTAGAGTTTGAAATGTGTCAGAGCATTTCTGAGACTTGCTCCACTTTCGTGCTCCATATAACTTTTCCAAGATATCAAATCTGCACATCTAAATTTTAAAATTTTGAAGTGCAGTTAACTACAGACACCAGGTTTCTACGAGTGCTTGTAGTAACTTCCAATTCATATTGTTCCCGCATGTTTTTTTCCTGTGAGTTGTCATGACCATATATGGTGTGTCTGGCACTTAAGAATGAGTTTTGCAATGTTTAGTGTCTAAAATATGGGCTGAGCCCCCCCCCCTTCCAATTTTTTCGCTCCGCAACCCCGGCCCAGCTTTTTAAAAGGATTCACCAATTTCCAACACGGTTTACGCTAAAATTACTTTAATTGGTGAACAGGTCTGCCCGTACGCCTTAAATTTATGAAGCATGCCCTAAAATATACTCATAGGTAATAAGCATACCCTATAGAGATCAGTCTGGCTACGGCACTGATTGGTCACATAATCTCTCAGTTGTCCACAGGTTGGTATCGACTTTTGTAGAACATCCTCACTCCACCTAGTGACATGACCATGGAAAAATTGCCATGCGGTTGATAAGTTTGCTCAAATTTAATTCAAAGTTACTAAGTGGCGTTAAGAAGAGTGGACTTCAGACTTTTCAAACTTGAAGGGACATTGATGTTATCTTCTGGGTTACCCTAGCTCAGTGGAAAGTGCAAAAGGGCACAAAATCTGCTTGATAAAAAAAAGGAAAACAGAAAAACAACGTTTCTGACATTTCTTATTTGTCAGAAGTCAGCAAAGTTTTTTTTCATAGGGAGCAAATTCATTAGGAAAATCAAATACAAAAAAATACAAATTTTTGTATTTTAATGAATGCTATGCTGCTTTGTTTATGGCAAATAAATTTCAAACCAAAAAAAGAGATCTCTTTATACCATCTCTTTATACCTCATTATACCATCAAAGCTAAGAATTAAATTTTAGCATTAGGTGAAAACCATGAATGATACAAACCATGTGTCTGGCATACTAAAATTTCTTTGGATAGTGAATATTGATTATCATTTTAAACACATATTAGACAAAAAATTGATTAATGCTGCTTGATGTACACAAAGGGGTCGGGGTCGCGGTTTTTTCAATCTACCAAGAAACTGTTTTTGCTTTTTTTTCTTTCTAGTAATTCTATTTTTTTATATTCCAATAAAATCTACCTTTTCAATATAAGAACATCGGCGAGAATTCCAATTTTACTTTCGTTCAGAAGAGACATAGCGGCGCACTCGAGTCTATGATGACAATGTAGAAAAGATTTATTAACCTGGGCTGTATTTATTTATAACAAACACAGTAAGGCAGATAAAACTCTATTCTACATTTTAGTGCAAAGGATAAAGTATGAAGATTCCCACTTAGTCGTATCTTCCTTCTTTTGAGTAGAACTTTCATATTTATACTTGTCTAATACACAAGGACATATGACTCTTATTAATAGGGAACAAATGTTTTATGCAAAGAGCATATAAATGCATAACTGCATATTTTGCCCTTTTTTAACCAAGATGCATATTTAACCTTTTGTTGTATAAAAAGGCATATGTGGCTTTTTAATATTCCGAAATTTTATTTGCTATAGTGTTGTGGCATTGAGCGGCTTTGAAGCCGCTCAGTTTTCTGTTACGCACTGTGCCGTAATCCCCACGTGTGTGCTCTTGCGGCGTGTGCATGCGCGTAAGCCTTTGTTCATATTACATCAACTCATTTGAACTGTGTTTGTGTTCATGATCTCTGGTTTGGTTTGGGTGTATAAATATGTACGCTTCTTTGTTGTTCTGATTTTTGTGATGCTATTTATAACTACGTATATTGTCGCTGAGAGCGACCTTGTATTAATGTATTAGTCATTGGCTATTATATTATTGTTACGCTCCAAGAACGGGTACAGGGGTACACTGCATATTTTTGCTATATTTTTTGTTTTCAATTTCAATTTCTCTTTCTTCGGTTTTTTATGTTTTGTTGGGTTTTTGTTGTTAGTGCATATAAATGCATATTTTGACCACCCCTTTTGCATATTTTTCTTTTTTCAAATGCATAAAAAATTTGCCCTACTTATTAGCCAGCTGATTGCTGTCTAACAATCATTGTATGCTTTTAAGAATTAAACTTCATTCCTAATAAAAATAGGAATTAATTAGTTAGAGAGGATTAAAAATATTAGGGTAGAGCTTGTCTGCTTTTTTATTTGCCTCGTCGTAACTCTCACAAATTACGTAAGCATCAAGTATGAGGATCACCGACATCGGCTACTGCGAGCTACATTACACGTGAAGACGTGACCAAAAGGAAAGGAGATCCGTATCCTAGATGACGAAGCTTTGTATTTACTGATCATTAACCTTTCTTGTTCTCCGCTGCAGCTTTGAGTACTAATCCACGACGTTCACAGGAGATATCTTGACAGCAGAATTCTACGAACATAGTAGGATAATGTTGACACCATGGAACTGATGCAGAGCAATAAGCACCCATTTGCACCCACATAATACACCAAGTGACGTCAGCGCTGGATGGCTTCATCATCAGACTACTTTAATACTGCCCTTTAGATCCTCCCATTTTCAACCATCTGGCCCGCGGTTTTCTCGGACCAAACCACAAGTTTCCACTCGTCATTAGAGCAGCGTAACTCGGCTATATCGTTCGGATTTGGGCACACGTTGTTGACGAATGTTTTTCGTGTTTGGATATCCAGCTCGTTATGAAGGGTCTTCTTAGCTTTTAAAACTGCATCTTGTTCGAAATAATTAATTGCACTCTTGACGATCAGATCAAGTTCTACCCCCTCTGTGAGTTATCTACTCAAAAGGTTCAGAACGGGGCTGAACACCAATTTTCCAGCCATCGTTTTTCACTCGTAAGCAGCCGCAATCCAAATTGTAATCCATAAATAAAAGTCCAGAGACGGTCTTTCGATTGGTAATATAGTAGTGACGTCACACAGTAGCAAAAATAATTTTATTTAAGTCAAGATCTATAATCCTTTGCCAAAGATTGCGAAATCTCAGGGATTAAATTCACTTGAAAAACTTACTGGTCTGATAATGAAATATCCAATTTAGTGCAGGAATGTTTACCTGATACTCAGAATATATATTAGTTATGTATTTTCTTAAATTTTAAAGTAATGGTAGACATTAATAGATTTAACAGATTTGCTTGGAAAGTGACTGTAATTTTAATGGATTCTTCTAATATTTATAATTCTTCGTAGAACTGTATTTCTTTGCCTTTGTGCTTGTATTAATAGTTGAAGACATTGATGACGTTGAACCAATTTTGTTATAAACCACTGCGCAACAAATTATGTTTTTATGAGTTTTCATTCAGCCTGGTGTTGCTCTTAAATTGTTCTTAATGGTTTGACAATCTGAGCCTCAATGTTATTACTAAATTTGTTCTTACTAAAAAAAAGTGTAATCGGGACTCTGGACGCTGGCCATAATTTAACGACCCCCCCCCATATTAAGCCAAGAACAAGTTTAGACCTATCGCCAATTAGGACTCTATTTTAGGCTATTTAAAGGTAATAAGTTAGAAGTGATATACGCACCTTTCTTAGCATATTTTCTCATATTCTGGTCAATCAAAACTACTGCGATATCTTTTTAGCTTAAAGTCTCCATATGCATATTCCATTTCGACGGAATCTTGGCCCTTTCTACTGCCGTTCTTCTAACACCGTGTCACAAAAAATTAACGCGGTTAAGGGCAGGCGTAATTACGTTCTTCTTAAATCGTCACTATTTCTGGACATGCGTACTGTCATTTTAGTTCCCTTACCACACCCTTATACTGTAACCTTTGTGCATTGAAATATATTTTCTGCGCATGTAGATCCCTAGGATAGGTTTTGTGTATATGCAACACAGTTATCAAATCATACCTAATTGAGATTAGAGCCAAATGAAAATATTCTCGCGCACATCCCTTAAATGTTACTGTGAAGTGTAAGAAAGAATAACACAAACACATACAAATCTTTTCTTCCATAAATACATGCATTGCACACTTTCCGGTTCTTATCTTACAAAATATTTGACATTGCAGTTTACATTTTAAAATCTGTACTCCTATATACACGTGCAGCCAGTCTCTATATGCGCCAATGTTCCATGACGTGCAACCATTTGCAACCACATGTTATTGCTGAATCTAAAATTCCCATTGTTCATTTGGTTTCATTGCGTCTCTATACTCGTCAACGGGTGTGCTGAAGGCGGCATTCTTTTTAAAGGGCGTCTCCTTGGTTCGTACTTGTGATACACCCTGGGAAAACAAAAAGAAGATGGAATGAAGGTTCAGCATCTTTCATATTTCTAATAATCGCTCATTGCTCGGAACCACTGGGTTATCCCTCCTCTATATGTCATTGGTCCGGATAAAATCAACAAGCTGTTGAATTGTAAGCTGACAGGTATCTTCATTGACCCCATGTATTGTATAAGGCAATAGCTGACATTCTCGTAACAGTTAGAAGAGTAAATCGTGAAGTACATTTTATGTAGGATGAAATGGCCAGCTTTATATGCGGGATTCCCTGCAGATTTGTCATGTTGTCGTACTTAAAGAAGTTCCTTTATACAAAAGTAGCTACACTGAAGTGAAGAACAATGATTTTCTTACTAGTTAAATGGGTAAATATATCGAAAGCAGTACAAAGCTTTAGACACTAGAAACTCTGGGGTGAATCTATATTTAATCACTAATTGTTAGGATGAGAAAGGGAGTGTAACTCCCAACCCTATACTCGTACAGTTTGAACAGAAGGGCAACATACTTAGTTATAAGTCTGATGCTGATGTCATAGCATTATGGATCTCTGATTGCCAATACTTTAAAATTACACAAATTGAGCTCAAATAGAGTTCAGTTATCTGATTTGTTGTGGAGAGATTCTTGCATTAATTAAGAGTATAAAGGAGTAACAGCAAAGACAGTTAACATACCACATCATTTCTAACAATAGACACTTAAGATACGTACGTGCAGTTGATTTAAATTCTGTTGCCAGAATGAGAATGGTTGTTCTTGATGTAGATCATGTGGCTATAGAAAGAAAACATTTATGTTATGTAACATTAAAATATTTGAGTTTAGTATACATATATAGACCCACTACCATAAAACGTAGGATAGCTCCCTTTTAGAACCAGGTACATTCAATCTTTTCAACTATGATTTTCTTCACAAAATTTCTAACCATATTAACAACTACCCATCCTTCAAAGATTCCATCCATTGGGACCTTAAATTTTCTGTCATATACAAATTTAAGTGTCAAAAGCATAATATTTCAGACTGTTTCACACGGTTTATGAATTATCAAGCTTGAAAAGATGAGCTTTTGTATCCTGTGAGGAGATTTATCACAAAACAGGGATGCTTGGGAATTGAAAGAGAGACATGTCGCTTATAGGGATTTTCTTGTGTTTTGAGAGAACAAAAGGCTCATGAATTACTGCTATTTACATAATCACTGATATTCATGTGTTTGTCAATTAGCTCCACACTTCAGTATGAATGCATCATTTCTGCATAAATTCCTTACATGTTATTAATGTGCATTATTGTCTGAAGATGCCATCAGACAGCCAACTTACCCAAATAGTATAAAGTTGTGATAAATCTACTTGTTCTTCTTTTCATACACTACTATCAAAGAGTGTTTGTTATACTCAATGTTCATCACAAATTGTTTCAAAATACTGTACTAGGCATATCAAGTCCAGTCTGACATCATATGCTTGCATACAAATAAATGACTTACAAAAAAAGGTAAAAGCAAAACCTCTCCTCACCATGGTAGGCTCCTTCACTATTGGTGTAAAGTCTACAGAGAAATGATGTAATAGTATACTAAAATCATATGTTCATGTTTATAGTTAAGGACTAGTAACTGGGAGTAGCAATTAAGTAAGTAAGTAAGTAAGTAAGTAATAGTCAAGGACCCGAGGTAAGAAAAACTAACAATACAATATGTAGACAACATGGTATGTGACATAAAATGCAGGTGTGATCCCAACAATGTCGGCTAAACATCCTTAACACCCATTAAGACAATACTAAAGCATATTTCTTTTTATGTATATCTATCTAAGCAAGGCATATCCATAGACTGTAGCCACACTATATGCAAAGAAATTTATGCAGGTGTAACTGCATAAAGTAACTTTAAAAGGAAAGAAGAGATAAAAGTTATTTTAAATTTTTAATTACTTAAAACTGCCAGGAAACACTTGAGATGAATGGTTAAATTTATGCCCAGAGGTTAACATAAGTGAAAAGTATAAAATAGATGCTTTTGAACTTAAATACCCAACTAAGATTGGTAATAACTTTGGCACAGAGTAGTAGAATCCAGAGGAAAGGGAGATGAAAATACAAAGCATGCTTAACTAGGAACAAGATAAATAGTTTATATATATAAAGATATTATACTACCATGATGTCACACAGGTCATTTGTAAAGATATTGATACAAATGTGTATTCTGATGACAGAGGAAGACAACTAAGGACTTTACAAGAGAAAATTCTGTTATTTACAAGAAAATAAAACTTCATATAAAAAATGGATGTCTACATTCACAATGGCAATATACATATCATACCTAAAGTGCAATCATTTGAAATAATTCCTTAAGGTTCCTTCATTTATATTTACCAGCAGTTCAATTTTCACAAGAAGTATATACTTGATTTAGATGTCAACCATCCATTTTCAAATACAATGCATCATCTAATACCTCTAATGTTCCTTGAAATAATGTGAAAGTGAAGTCATACCTTTTGAGAAATCCTTTTTAGTTGTAGAAGCATAATCTATTTCTGGTGGTGGAGGATTGACCTGCCTGTTAACTTGAGAGCTG
>JAAAKM020006971.1:126810312-126821472 GCA_010016025.2 Alatinidae sp. Z8VKAUB7J3 | reverse complement strand
GTTTCATCAGGGAGCACGGTTTTGTAGATTTGGGAACGTATTTGGGAATCTTGTTGTCCCTCCTCCTTTTGATGACACATTGACCGTCATAACTTACGAATATCATCTTTGTTAGTTCTACTTTGTGAAATGGATCCATCAAATGGTTTTGCAAGGTGCACGAGACTAAAATGGAATACACTTCCTCGAACCTTCGAGCAATTTATCCTCTTTTTCTGGCGACAGTACACACAGCAAAGACCTCACATGTATACAAAATTTTGATTTTAAGGAACAAATAACTTTAAATAATATTACAATTGGAAAGTCCGCCTGTAGTAAGTTAAGCGGATTACATCACGGTTAAAAGGAATTGAATCAAATTCTACATTTTATTTAAACATTTCTAGTGTCAGGTTGGAAACTCTACATTACAATGAAATACTTCGCTGAAAGTCACATATTTTATTTTTCATACCTACACACCACGAAAAGCTCGACCCTTTTTACACTTTTTTATCACAATTTACTATTATTTTCATACTGGTATCCATTGCTTTGCTAGTTGAAGAGTTTCTGAGAACAGCGATTGGGTAGAGCAGTCTATAAAACTTTACATATTTTGTGACCAGGTGTTGCTTCCAAAAATTGCACTTTCTTTGTATGCTTCCGGAACGATTAGAGAGTACGCACGCTCCCGTTTTCTTGATTGGCGTTTCTTTTTTCTCCGACCTTTTTTTGGTTAACCTTCGTTTGCCAGCACCCCTCGCCATCTGTCCCTCGCAGTCATACGATAGAAATCCCTTGATTTAATACCTAGGATTAGAATGCTTCTTTCTTCATATTTTTTTCCTCCCTTTTTTCTTTTTTTCTCTTTCTTTCTCTCATTGCTTAGAAAGAGTTTTACATTTATGTATATATTGATTTCATGTACCAATATTTTCATATACTTCTCAGATGTATTAGGAAAAGAGGTACTCTTTATCTTTTGTTCAGTATTTTTATTTTGTATAAATAATTCCAAGGGTAACTACAATAGGTAAGAAAAAAGCAAATTTTTATTTAAGTATGAAGCACATTTGAAGTATTCGCAGACTTGAAGCTTTACTTCTTTGAATTTGTAGATGTTCAAATATGACGAAATAAATTGAATTGAAATTAAATTGAATACTCTCAATAGTATCAGAAATTTCAGCAGTATTTTTGTTCCTTAGTTTTAAGTGCACGAATTTGGTTTAGAGCAGTGTTTCTCAAGGGGGGTCCGTAGAGGGTATTTGAGATTTTAAAGGGGGTAAAATTGAGACAACGGAGACTAGGGAGTCAAGCTTACAGCTAGGGGGGGGGGGTCTAAAAGCTAACAGCATATTCCATTGCCTTTCTTACGTCAGAATGCCAAAACCAAACATAAAGGGGATAAAGAGATATTGTCTCTATTTGCTAAAACGCTTTTCGCTTTACACCTGGTAGACATGTTAGGACTCTTTATTGACTTTTTAATTCGTGGTGTGCTCGTTTCATGTCAGTGATGTAAAATAATGCCGAATTCCTACGGACCGAGGGGGTTACTTAAAAATTTTATTACCTCGAGGGGGAAGTACACTCCCCAAGGTTGTGAACCCCTTGTTTAGAGTGAAAAAGTTTAAATTCTCGGTAGTCTCCCCTTTCTCTTTTTCCGTCAGCTCTGCCTCGTCGTCGCCAATTACAAAGAGGAAACCACAAGACGCTAAAACGCCGCCTTCCGAATCTGCGCAGGCGCCACCACTTCCTCCAAGAAAGAGCGTATCGGTGTCCAGCCTAGATCCAAAGAGAGCATCCACACAATCATTAACGACTCCAACAAGTATCGAGAATGTCTCATTCCAGTTATCGGGCGTAAGTACATTGCAGCGTTATGTTGTTTGGTCTACGAAGTTAAAGCCCGTCGCGAGGCTAAAGTCTGTCGCAGTTTGTGCGCACCTAATTCGGGTCTCTTTGTAAAGACTCTGTCCCGCGTTTTTTGGCCAAGGGTCGTATATGACTCGCTATAATTTGATAAAGCCGGGACAAGCTGAACATGCAGTCTTATTCTTACTATATCTCTCAAGTTCTTGCGAAGTCGTACGCACTTTATTGTCCCGCAATATCTGTTTTTCTACGTTCTTTCCCCGATTTGTTTGGAAACCTGACCTTTCGGCGCTCTCCATTAATTATAGAAAGTTTCATAAGCTGATTATCTCAATCCACTATTTGCTCCGGCTTTATTTTTGTCAAGTTTTGTATCCAGTTTCCTGTATCTTGCATCGCCTAATAGCGCATTCTTTAGCGGCCTACAACTTGAACTCTGACATTCTCAAGTGTTTGGTGATGAGTGGTGGTATTCCATCTTTACACAAATTGTTGCCTCTTCTACTTGATGATGTTATCAACTTCACTAATGTTGTTGTTACATACGCAAGTACTTCTACTACCGCTGCTACTACTACTACTACTACTACTACTACTACTACTACTACTACTACTACTACTACTACTTCTACCACTGCTGCTACTCAATATAATGAATAAAAGAAACCATAAATAGAACTCTCACTAAACTCTCCTCGTAGTTTTCTTCGCCTTTGGAACCAACCCCAAGACTTTACACGATACTCAGTTGGGATTGGATTTAACGTACCTTACTTTTTTAAGCAATTCCTAAGTTTTGAAACCAATTCCCATTTAAATCCAATGCTGCTCCCATTTGGATCCATACATGTGTAAACAGGATGTAAATTGAAAAAGAACGCGTCCCAAACCCGTTGACCTATGCATGCATTCACATTAAGTAAATGTGGTAAGAAATTCTCACCCAGCAGAAATAATTTAAAGTCATTTGTCTTGCCATTAAAGTATTCTTCGGTAAAAGACCATCTTCTGTGATAAATGGAAAGCAATGGTAATATGATAATATAGATAATATGATTATTGTCACAGAAAACATATTCAGCAATTTAGCACAATAGCTCGCCTCAATACAAGTTGATGTGTTCTTTATTTTTCATGGCATAATTTGTTTTTTGTATGTTTTACATATATTTGTCCACTTTATTTTTAAGCTTGACCTATTGAGTCTGATTCCTCCACTGCCTTATCTTTATGGGATCGAAATAAGTTTTTAGGAGTTTCTTTTGATTTCAATTTTTTGTGTCCAATTTCTTCATAAGGGGCTTGAAAATGTATTAAGACATATATGGTAAGATGTGTTTTTTTGCTTGACTCGCTAAAACATCTGATCTGAAATGACAATTAAAAGGCATCTGGAAAATAGAAATTTTAAATGTCGAGAAATGTTTGAGAAGTTTAATGACATCCTAAACTTTGATACAGAGCACCGATGAAACAAAAGTCTCTCATTTTGATCTCTGTGCCTCCTATTTAAAACTTATCAGTATAACAGAAGCATTTGAAAGCATAAACATAGTTTTCTACACAAACTTCGCTGTATTTTATTGCTTATAGATTTATTCTATGGTTGATTGACGTGTTTTGTAGGATAACGTCGCAAGTTGGAAAAATACCTTGTATTGGTCAACAATGAGGCACTGACAAAGATTCCCCACGTGGTCTGACGTCCTCGAAGAAATTAAGCAACACGGATTATAAAATAAACCCTACTAAAGCCTGCTCCAAAGTTACAGATAAAATAAGAATATTGAGAGGTTAAATCAATTATTGAAACTCAAATAATCTAAATAAAATGATGTGAAGATTTAAAACTTAAAAGAACCATTTAGTTTCTTTACTGAGTTAAAAGAGACATACAAAAAAAGAGGTTATGGTCCGTTTCAATAAAAGAATGGGGTAAGCCAGGGTTGCCGCAGTGATGGAAACCACAAGATTGAGGTAAAAATAAAATATCAAATGGAATTCATATGATAATATTAAGCATCTGAAATTTATGCGTGAATCAGTTATACAACATAAACTGTAAATTGCAAACCCTTTAACGCATGTCACAGTTGCATATTATTGATTAAAAAAGGGCGAGAGAGTCGTTGCTTCTGACACGAGCTTAAAGGGAAATAAACGACATCATTTAAAGACATTAATACAGGAAGCTTGTATGTAAATATATTCTTCAGACGTGTAAATATATCCGCGATATGTAATAAACTGTCCGGTAGTAACATGAAGTTTGGGATTTTATGTATCATATCAGCAATATACATTAGAAAGTTGAAAGGAACTGTGCGCTATATAATTTCAACAGTACTACTATACACTCTATGGAAAGAATCTAAAAACCAACAAAAACGCGCCTATTATTGTCCAATGTCGTCACAGTTGCGGTGGCCATAGACTTCGCGGGCGTTGCAGTTTTGAAGGTATGGTTAGAGTACGTAACTTTGCGGTGTAACAGCTTTTGCTGATTCGTAGTTAAAGTTACAGGTTAACTCTGTATAATAACATCTTATTTGAAGAACACCTGAGTTATCTTTCCTTACAAGTGCAGACAAGAAACACCATATTTATATCAGTTAGACTTCAGTTTAATTCGTCAAGGTCCTTGAAGAACATCAATAACAAGTTGCCTTTACGAAGTACTGTCCTTCAAAGCCATTATTGCAGCAGCCAAGATCAAATCTAATTCTATTTCTAGCCTTGATCTAATTCGAGTCAATTCTTTTGACGAAGAGTACCGCGCCAGCTTAGGCGGGCTTTTCTCGTCTCGGCATGCATCCCTGTATGCATTGGTATCTAAGTTGGTGCAGCGTAAGGTAATTTGTACCCTCTTAGTGGTTTTAAATATTCCGTAACTCATTATTTCTAATAGGTTTCTTATCAGACAATGTTACAAAGCTGAAGACCAGACCACCGCATCACCTTCTCATTGGTATTGTGGTACCTCTGCGTCATACAAAGTATAAGTCTATAGAAGATGTGCTTTTTTATATCACTAGAATCGATTTGTGTAAATACATTTACAGGAAATGTGACGCCACCGCAGAACCAATCTTGACGAAGTCGCCCAAATTTTTTAGGCATGTCCAGTGTCGGACAATACTTATTTTTAGATGTCACGGTCTTCGCTGATGGTACTTTCTAGGTACTTGAAATTCACTTAACTAAGTTGTTTCTCCCAACTGATATTGAAGGTTGGTGCAAGGGGTGTCGAGACCTCAGTTATATGATATCAGGTAGCTTTTGATACTGGATGGCATCAGATACCAAATAGCTTTTGATACCAGGCACGTTTCTATTTACACGGCATTGGATAGCATTTAATTCTAGATAGCTAACCTATCTGCTACAAAATCTCCTCCAATTCAATGCATTTATTCGGTACGGGCTGTCTTTTATACTAGAAGGTCGTATTACAGACTAAGAAAGTGTTAAAACAATTCTATTGTTTTACAGTACTCACTTCTATAAAGAACAAAAAGAGACACTGACCAAGTGATCATTTGTTCTTCAGACACATCATGTTAAATAGAGGAATGGGAGCAAAAGGGGAGTTTGAATAGCTTTAAGAGAAGTAGTTAAACGGTACCGTAAAGACCAGAGAATTAGCTTTGGCACCAAATACATACTGCATAACAAGGGTAACTTGTAGCTGAAAACACTATCGAGTATCGAACGTTATCCAGTAACGTGTAACTAACTATGACATGTAAACCGGAGTTCATTATTGTTGAGACCTGAGGTTTCAACTTAAGCTGCATATATAACAGAACCAACTGACATTCTTGTGCTATAATAATGCCTTCAGACATTCTTGTCGATCTGCAGCTACCTGCCTGGTTGCAAACGAGATAATACAATGATGATGAATATCGAGTTTTCAAATGGGTGTAATTTTGGAGGAATGATCCAGCAGAACTTTTGCAAATATGTATACGTGAGGAGATAGTAGGTAAAATGTTCAATGGCTGGTCTGTAGTAATTGTCTATAACTACCATTAAATAATCAAGCAATACAAACTCCCTTCCCACAAGTCGTCCAAACAACAAAGAAAGACATGCATGAATAAAATTGTATGGGTAAAGTTAACACTTAATTAAAAGAATGGTAGGGCATCTGTTTTTCCGTACAGAAGATTGAGTGGGTTACATGTTTCTTAAAAAAAAATCCCTTTTGATAATGGTAATATTATGGCGGCGTATAGTATCGCCACTCTACAGATGTTAACAACGGCCATTCAGTTCCGAAGTTTGCCATCTTTATTCCATTATATTATTCTGTCTCCTGTCGTACTTCCAGTGAAACGTGGTGATGCATCAAGATATTCAAGACAGCATTTACTGAAAAATTTGACTTGTTACTAAGCAACAAGTGCAACGGAGAAGGGTGGTTAAAGGGAATGCAACATTTCCAATAACTCTGAAAAATGTAATTTACAATGTTAAATATAAAAATTGAGTTTAGTAACTTGTGAGTAAAGTGAGTTGTAAGTAAAAAGTGAAGCAAAACCGGAGAAACAACATGTTGCCATTATGCTTACGCAAAAGCGCAGCAGAGACTAAACGCCTTTTTTAGTAAGGGAGAGGACGTGACTAAGTTGGCTATGGCACCCCCAAGCAATCTTGTAGCCCCTAGAAAACCAATATTGCTTCCGCAGTCTATGTTCAAAACACAAATGTAGCTTAAGTGATATTGTTTACAGTCTTCATCAAAGCCATACACGTGTGACGACTAGTATCGACTGAGGATTACAGCGGAAGGTCCACTACTCCGTGGATCCCTTACAGTTGCAAAGCCATGTATATGCCTTGATAGCGACCTGTATTCTCTTAAATATCAACAATGAGGTCACTTACACAGCAGCTACGTATACCTTGCTCTAAAATTTGGCTATTAAGTCTTGATTACACGCAAGCAAATATCTACTAATTTGTAAGTTGTCTTGTTATCATGCGGCTAAATTGTATCAATAATTGAGTCAAGAGTTGTCTTTTGAAAGCAGAGGACTCTATTTTCTGAGAATTTCAATCGTCTACGTAGATCATATACCAATTCTGCGACAATGAAATAGTCACATGCTAAAATAAACCCGATGAAGGCTTTGTTGAACATGATCTCGTTACATGACAAATGCTCATTAATGACTTTGACAAACGAGAAATATCAGCAGCATACAAAGTCATAATGTCTTCCTATGATTGATCCTCTTCCTTTGCCCTTAATTCTATTAAAGTGTTGCTTGCAAGCGTTAATTTGGAAAGCCGTCCAACTGTATTTGTTTTCAAAAGCCGAAGAAACGCAACAGGCAGAATTACAGACCGACCGAGTTCAAATCGCACACGATCCCGTGGTCTTGACTCTCTGGTGACATCATTAATTGATAGCCATGGTGACCGGTTACAATAGTTTATTCTCACAAGCCTCTGGTGTGCAAAACACATTAATCAAGTTGAGACTATTGACGGTAATGACATCTACTTTTGTGTTAGATTTTGTCGAGAAGTTAATAGTGCTGACACAAGGTAATAAGAATCATTGCGGGTCATTAACATTGTAGATCTCCTTAATTGACTTATCGTGACTTTTGAGCAGGTGTTTTGTTGTTACGCTCGGAGAAGGAATTTCAAAAAAGTTGTTGCCAACCTCTGGAGAGTCCAAATAGATTTGACTATAGGCCAAACATTTATAAATAGTGCCATTCGTGATACTATAGTATGTCCTGCCAAAATATATCACGTTTCTAAACTGCAGTGTGACAAGTTTAAATACTTAGAAATGACCAAAACTCGCTTTTCAAACCACACATTTAGGTATACTATAATGAAACATTTCCCCCAAATTGACAAATCGGAAGAACCAAAAAGAAGAATGAAAAGAAATTGATGTAAAAAATGTCCAAGCTCGACTAAAATATCGTCTGAAAGTTGTTAAGCTATACTTTATAGAATTTGTGTATTCTCTCACTAATATCGCCTTTCTATAATATTTTTCGTCCATTAAAGAAATGCTAAAGCTGGAGGCCTGGACAGATATGACACTTTGAACTGTCGGTCAGCTAGCTGTAGTTAATTCACCCTTGTGATGTACTCAAAAGTTTGTAATAGTGATCATCTCTAAACTAACTGCAGTACAGTGCATCCGGAACGATGCTCATTTCGAATATTCTTTCACGTGGTCCTAATCAGGAACAATTTGCTCATTTTGTCAGTCAAAGCACTGATTTTCCTTTAGCCATTACATATGCTGGACCGGCATCCAATCCTGATAGTCACAAACGCCATTCTACAAGTTCGGCAAATTTGTTGTACAAGTAACCTATGTTGTCATAAGATGCTACGACACTGCGTCCGTTTAATACAGCCAGATTTTAGGCAGAGCAGAGACAATAATTTTTATTACTTATTGAAATCAACTGGAAGATATTTTTTCCGATTGATTGTCACTTACACAACGCTGAGACTGGCGTTTTTTTTCCCCATATTAATACTGAGGATATTAATCATGACTCATCAATCAGATGCAAGTGCTTGTAAAGATAACTTGCTTAATAAATTAAGTCAGCCATTAAAACATTTATGTTCAGATTGCATTACGTCATCTTTGTTTCTATTTGCAACCCTTCAATTCATGACTCGTATAAAGTACTTGTATATTGATAACAAAATTTATTGATTTCTGTTTCTATGCCCATATTTGTTGCGATTTACATTTTAATCCAGGGAAAGAATGCTTACTTTGCAGTCGAAGAGGTACATCAAGTGATTTGATGCGCTCGACTGCAATCTTCCTTTGACTCTCTCTTCTATATATTTCTTGAATTATCCATAATAATCTATCTCAATACCGTTTTTCAAAGATTCAACACTATCAACCAACCACAAAGATCGTGTGCCTTCCACAAATTCAAGCTCTGTAGTTTACCAATTTTCGTGCCAGTGTAACATTCTTGCCCTGAAGCTAGAGGACTAAAAACACCAAAGTACACACAGATATATCAGCAATAATGTGGTTGAGAGCTTACCCCAATGATCTTCTTGAGATACATGAACTCTGGTTTTGTATCATATCTAATGTAAATTAGTGCAAACAGCAAGATATTGACACCAATCCATGCAAGCTGGAAAAGAGAAATATTTAAAAAATTATATAATCCTATTTGTATGTCAATACAAGATGCCATCAAGAAGTCAAAGGGTATTGATGATAATTCTAAAAAACTGCTGGAGACATTTGAATGGGCCCAGACCACAATGTTAGGACTTCCTCATATTGGGGCTATTGAACCTAACCAAGAATTTAGATTTGAAGAATTCCTTGTAAAGTATGGACCAATTCTACTTCACGGTCATGAGCTTCTAATTTTCTATGCATATTGGAAGATAAACTTTTAATTTATTTTTTCTTCTTGCTAAGCCTCTGATATAACTTATCATTAACTTGATGGTCCAATAGTTAAGGTTTGGATTTTCAAACCAAAGGGTCATGGGTTCAAATCCCCTCAGCTCCCTTCGTGAAAAATGCAAGCTATTGTGGTAATGCCCCACTTGTGATGAATATATAATAACTGTTACATGTCTGCTGAGTACTTATATATCTCTGGTGCTGATGAAGGCTCAAAGCCAAAACACAATAAAATATTATAATCAATGAATTCTCCTTACATGTACCCACTGAGTGGAGGTGAAAACATGACAAGATTGACTTGAAAATTTCTCACCTTATTTATTGGACTTGAAGGTCCAATGGTTAAGGTTTGGGTTTTAAATCAATATGTAGCAGGTTCCAATCCCATCAGTTCCCATGGTGAAAAAGCCATCTATGTCATCTATATATAGCCTATTTGTTCACAAATGACATATCACTTGTGTGCATGGTATGTATTCTTTTAAATAAGAAACCGAATGGATAGGTTTATTAAAATTTTCCTAATTTGAGACTCAGGTTTTTCTTAATTATCCGCATTTGACCTTGATATGTGTCTAAAATCATTCTAAAATACATCACATTTCAAATTGAAGTTGGGGTTTGCTTGATATAAAGTCAGAGTTAAAGCAGATTAAAATGACTTTGATGAGTTCAAAGTGTAATGACGTCAATCGAAACAAATGACATCCCAAATTTCTATGTCTCAATGTTATGGGACCATGGTGTAATGGCTAGCACATCATGTTGCAACACTGAAGGACAGGGTTTGATTCCTAGTGGTCCTACATTTCATCCTGTATCATCAGTCAAACACATCAAATAGTGACCTGAAATCTGAACACGCTCCTCAGCCTACAGCACCCAGTATCGGCTCATCGACACACACACTCACACTCTCTCTCTTTAACCTACAACACCAGCATCGCAACTCAACTCAACTCATACTTCACTGGAGTCCAGTTAGCTAACAGAGACAACACAATAATCGAGCCTCATCCTTCACCCCTAGCAGGGGGGTTGTGTAGTGACGTCAATCAAGAAACAAATGACCTCCCAAATTTCTAGCAAGTCAGCCGAGCAGTGTCATTGTCTGCAGCATGGAGACTATTTTTAGGCCTATTGACCAAACTTGCTAATTTTCCCTCTCATCAAGATCTGTTTTTAGTTCTTAACATCTGTTATGGTCACTAGCTTCTCCTTTTGTAGATCCTTTGCTGGCTCTATGTACTGATGGGATTAACGTTGATGGTGTAGGCCACATTTTTGGTATAGTATTAATACATCTCTGTGATATACCCACACTATGATCTTCAATTTATTATTAGGTTATCATCATAAGTTAGGTTTTTTCCACATTCCATTGGCAAAATTGTTTCATAGATTCTCCTGCACTCTCCATATTTTAATAGCCTAATCATATCTTAATTATTCGTGAGGAGCAATTCCCCCAAAGTTCTACTTTTTCCTCTAAAGTTAAACCTTATTCTTCCTTAAATTTATACTTAATTTATCACAAGTTTGTTAAAAGATCAGCTTCAACATAAAGACAGTACACGCCTAGCTTTTATGACCGATTTTCAAGTACTTTGTTTTTGACAACATCAAAGTGGCACCCACCCATCTTACCCCACCATACCTACCCAAAATACTGCCTTAATCCAAAATTAAACAAAGGGCCAAGGCATTTTTGGTTTCTCCATAGCTACAGACAACGAGTGTAGGCCAAGTTGATTGCAAAATTTAGTTTTATTCCAACCTTAAAAACTTGTATGTTATTTCTTGAATTTATCACATTGTTTTATGTCCACATTACAATAACACCTTAAAATTTAAAG
>JAAAKM020006971.1:126790813-126810212 GCA_010016025.2 Alatinidae sp. Z8VKAUB7J3 | reverse complement strand
AAGTCTCTCTCTCTATTGCTCTGTTGACATTGGGTACAAACATGTTAAGCCATCCCTTTTGAGTTTTAGGTTTAAGATGGACTAAGTTAATCCTTATCTGGCGGCATACTTTCATTATTAGCAGTAACATATGACCTTAATTCCTCTATTTTGGCCTCCATTGATCCATTTGTTGCGCTCTATTAGGTATTTGTTCATTAGAAGAGACGTTCTACTGAGTCCCTAAAACTTATACATAAAGTGGAATTTGGCCCTAACGAGTTTGTACGTAAGTTGGTACAGAGGTTTTGGTGACTTTGGGGTGTCATAGCTGCGAGTGTAGGGCTGATACGTACGTCCCTCTTCCCCTTCTGAAATTTTACGTACGTGAGGTATTGGTGGCACATTATGAATCGAAGTCGTTTAACTGAAACACGTTTTTTTGCTCAGCAGAATGATCATCTTGCACACACTGTCACGGGATATACTAGGCCCAGAGAACGGGTCTATAAATTACAAATTGTAAACGTCATGGTTGTCATATGTCTATGACCGCGTATAAACATCGATTCTAATATTTTTTGAAAATCATTGAGCGATTCATATCCCTGAATTCAGACCGTCTCCCTGCAGCGATATTTTTAAACATCATAACTTCCGTCACGAATCCCTTTATCTCCCTTGATGTATCTCCCCAAGAATGATTTCTCCTGTTGGCCTTAGATTGATGTATCTAGTTTGAGCCTCGTCACATAGTTCACTATGGAGTAATTTGGGCCAAACGGCGGATATAAATTGCAAGGCACCCACCTGTTCAGTATATCAACAAACAACACCTTGTTGTAGTCCGTTCTGCATCCGGTCATCACTGGTCGCCATTAACCTCAATAATGACCCTAATTCAATCTATGCTTAAAGGCAAGACAACGATTAAAGGTTTCCGACTTACCAAAACAAAGTATTTTGGGCCCTCATTTACAACCCAGCTGGCCATGTCTGTTGAAATCAAATCCAGAAATATCCCTCTGTCCAAATATTTCTGTCACGTTCCCAACATCAGTAAATCATTAATGGGCATAAATCCTAGCGCCAATTTCACTGGCAGTAGTTTAATACGTGGATCAATCGAATATCCTACAAGTTGGATTCGTAAAATGAGCAATTTAACCAATGCAGAAGGAGTGTTTTATTTCACACCCACAGACAACCCAATGTTTCCAATCTGACCCTGGGCTTGCCAACTTCAGATTTCCCGAGGTGTGGAACACAACGGATGATGACGTCACAACTGTATCCTTTTTTCACGACATAAAAACAAGCTTAGGTGGTATGAATGCGGCGGCGAGTGCACACATAATTTAAGCATGAAAAATACACCAACGTCATAAGACTTGGCTCGTTAAACTTATTACCAACTTTTACCTACAAATAATGAGAAGGATCGTATTAGCTTGAAGATTGATTATCCATTGTACTTTAAAGAGCTTTGTAATTTATAGTGCTTCCTGCTGTAAAACGTCTTTGTCATGGACATAAAAATGTCGTCACGCTTGCCTTCCCTTTGGGATTTCATCTTGTAATGTTCCTCTACTGTACATTTATCCTATTACGGAGATCCAAGCAGAGGTCATAGATCAGCACGACCTTTGCTTTGAATATAGCATGCTGAATGCACTTCAAGGGAATTTTCTCGAACATGTCCCAGGGGCAAAAATTATGTAACTCTTTTGAAGCAACGGGACAAAGATAGGCTAGTCCATTCTCATAATATATAAAAAATTAACATTTCTACTTTGAGAATGGACCTTTAAATTTCATGAGATAGAAGCAAACTATAATGTGAGGGATCAAAGACCACAACCTCAAACGGGTGCAACCTCTTGTTTTCTGTTCATGGGAAAATTCAGATTGCGAATCTTCGTGTGCTAACGATAAACATCGTCCATTCCTAGGCTGTCGTCTTTTTACCGCACGACTATGAAAGCTTCCCACTCTATCATGCGTAAAGTCACCATAGCAACTCCTTCAAAAGTGATTCAGTCATGTCTAGGGTCTTATGAGATCGTGTTACTCCAACTCTTTTACTGCATCCTCAGTTTCTATCTCAATGGTCGTTCCCCCAATAGAGCTCGGAGTGGTTTTCTTTCCATGACACTTAATCTTCTTCGATATAGACTCATACGTAGAGGGTTATCCAGTGCTTCTATCTATTCTTTCATTCCACAACACTTTTCGCGGACATTGTACTATTCATTTACAGTGTCCATTAACAGTGTATTCTCTCGGTGCTATTTTTCGTGCACCTCTAGGTGCGCGAATTTAAATCCTGTGCGAAAATTTGTCCGCGCGAAAAGGTCCAAAATCAAAATTAAATTTTTTCTGTTTTTCCAAGAATCAGACGACTATTTTCTTCTCCTTCAAGTGACTATTCATATAGTACGTATAATACGTGCATAATATAATACATATAATAGTATAATTCCCCTCTTATAGTGAGAAAGGTACAGAATCCATTGTGAATGCGGCTTTATGCGTTATGCCAAACAACATTAAAGGAAGGAATTCACGTATTATTCAATGGCTGCTTGACAGGCCATTTAAGGTCTGCCAATCAACTGACGACCAATAGAAAAGATGACTGGCTACTACATAGATAAATCCTACCATAAATATACAGAAACTCATCTTAATCATTGCTTACAAGTTCTTCTGTTTGCGGGATTTTGATTTCCAAACAAAGCTTTCTAACAACTGCTCTTATTTTTTTAAAGTCGCTGTCAGGAGTGTCTACTTTGAATATCGTGAAGGTGAGTGGCACATAAATTGATTGAAATTTACCGCGGACCTTTTTGCACTGATCATTGTTGTCGTATAGTGTTCTATGCTTCTGCACCATATAGTGTACTAGCGAGGCAGACTAGACTAGATTAATGCTGATGCTAACGAGCCTTCTTTCGTATAAAAAGGGGCCTTGGAAGAGATTTTGACGAACATTGTTGGTTTATATATGTTTGTAAATTTGAAAACAATGTATATGTGCGTGAAAGTTATAGGCTGTTTTGTCGAAAGTAAAGCAAACACACACACAAAAATTCTGTCCTTTGTTGGAAAAAATGCATCATTACTATATCAATTTTATTTGAAAAAAGAAGCAAAGTAACAATGGAGTTTCAAACAAGAGTTTTCTTCTTTCATTGTATAATTGTTAATATATAATAACTTCCGGTGTTTCAGTATTTCCGGTGTTTCATACCAGTCTCCCCGATAAGCAGTATGTATGTCAACCATAAATCCATAAAGCGTACATAATGGCCGCAAGACCAGAGCTGAGAATTTGGGTACCGTAACCACTGCAAATAATTTTATTGTGTACCAACCTGATAATGTAAACGTTTTACGTTTGCATTTTAAGAATAAACAAATAACTAAGCTGCTAGAAATGCGCATTTATTGTCAATTGCTACAGCACTCCAAACTTGGAAGTTTCGAACTCTAAGAAGCTTCGAATTCCGAGCTACGAACCTCTGGACCATTACACCCCCTGTGGTGTACGCACGTGGTCTCACCTCGTTACTAGGTCCCTTTCTACTTAATTTAAGTTTTGTAAAGGAAATTGCTGGGAGTTCGAAGTGTCAGGAGTGTCTTAATAGTTGTATTAAATGTTAGGAATTTATTCCTAAGGCAAAATCTCATAAATAGATTTGATTTGGCAATTAGAATATCACAATCTGTTTTCCTTGTACCACTAAATGCTGTTACATTTTGCTCCAATCACGAATGGCTTCCACAGACCCTGCCAACAGACAGATCATTGTTATGGGCACCAGCTGCGCGCTGTACGAGTTCAACGTTGTAATGGTTAGGGTCCCAAATTCAACCATTTCCAGCACTTCGTTACTAACCAATGCGGATCGATATCTCGACATCTAGCTCATTATGTAATTTCATTTCAACTTTATTTAAAATTCGTTAAAAATGCCGACCTTAAAAATTTCATAATTTTGCGGCAAAAAATGTTAACCTTCGGATTTACTAATCCGAACATTCTGTGCCTCCCGATAAGGATCGCGAACAAAATCTCGAACCCTTTTCCACTTACAGTCAATTAAGACAAAGTTCTGCAGCCCTTTCCGTCGCTTAAAATTCGACTGTTAATTTTCAAGTATCAATGCGCTTCTCTTCCTCCCCAAAAGAACGAAGTAAGCCTTGCGACACGCCCCCCTCTCCCTAAATTAACAATATAACCGCAATCTCGCAGTGCACCCCCCGGATAAGCAGTAGGGCCTTGACAATATAACTGCACACCGTCTAAGCGTACTTAAATCTTCTTGCTATAATCTTAACATCGATCTGTCTCCAGTAAACTTCGCACAGCAATAGAAATTCTATCCCACCCTCAACAATTGAATGGCCATTGCGGGTGGTGTCTTCGAAGAATAGGCTTCAACAATAAAAACCTCTCGTGCACTGACTATGAAAGCTGGTTGGACCGTTCCGGTCCACGAGCTACGACAGCAAACTAGGCCTTCACATTGCATCAACAATCGCGTTCGCACATAAAGAAACTTCACAAAATTTAGGGCTACTTGAACCAAACGTCTCGCGTTGCATGGCTTGCGCAGTCCAGCTGCCAAAAAAAAACAGCTGGGTAAATAAAACTCCGTCCTACAGTGCGAGCATTTCGTAATAACATGAAATATTGACCAGGCGAAGAACGTCAAGCTGCAAGAATTTCGTAACAAACCACTCGAACTATAGATCCAAGTTTCTTTTCATGAAATCAACATACAAAACATAACTTCAAAAGAAGAGGTACGAAAAGTCAGTCAATCTCGAGGCATAGCGAACCTTCTATAGCTTCAGACCATTCGAAGGACAGCCGGTGCCACTCACGTTCGACATGATGCAGTAAAAGATACGGGACCAGACGTCTGTGCTTTGGCAATTATTTCAAGACGGTCCCAGCTATCTTATATCCCAGCCGTGAATAGAATAAACTTGGAAAATATTAACATCTACTCAAAATAACCCATCGTCAATCATATAGCCATATCTGTCGGCGTTGTCTAATTCCCCATTTATGAAGATTTTTCTTGGGCGATCGCTGTGGGAGGAAACAAAAAAATCTCATTAAGGGAAGTGACAATCCCTTTCAATCAAATACCCATTGTCCCTCTAATCCGGAAATGACGTCATGAACATTTTATTTTTTCTGCAACCAGTGTGTGATGACGAAGAAAACCGATCATCCCATTCTGGCCGTTTTAGGCCAAAAGAATTTATGGCAAGGCCAAATAGAATACGTTATAACAAAATTACCACATGGATTATTTGGGTCACCTGATCCCCAAACACGGAAATACAGACAAACACAATAAGTCAAGCCCTTCAAATTGGGCAGGTGACAAGAAAGGACATCGTTTCAGAAATCGATGGCGTCACGCCCACAAGACGAAGCAGAGCTGCTCGAGGTGAAAAATTTAAGTCGAAAATCATATCTTTACTATTTCGTTTCACAGAATATTGTTAAAATTCTACCAGCTTTATAAGAATTTTACAGCACATGCAACTTGTAACTAGTGCCAAAGTTGAGACGAAGGTGCCCATATTGGGATCGTAACATTCAAAACCAACAGCAGCACAAATTCCAAAATCTACTTTGGAAACCACCCATAAAGATAGACTATTGAAAAGAAAATTATGTTTATAAAACAGCTCCAGAATAAAATCTCCCATCATCGTGTTGAAGAAAGTTGTAAACATAACGCGTTGAAACAAAACGTCTAAATTGCCACGACGAAAAACCATCCCAACCTGTCAAGATGAGATTGCAACCAAGAAGATAAATACACATAAATTGGTTTAATCTACAATAGTAAAAGGTGGTTACTTTCTCTGATACTCACTTTCTTTAGTAGGTAGCGTGTTTTTCTCTGCGGTCTCAACCTTCTTCAGCTTTGAAGCATCGAATTTGGTCACTTCGGAGAGGTCTGGTTTGTCCGACATCTTGGTTATTCCTGACGGTAATTTAACTCACCTGAAACAGGAAATAGAGTACGCATAAAGCTTTATAAAAGGTAGTTTAAATGATATTAAACACTAAAACCACACATGAGATGCTTAGCAGAGTACATTTACTGGGTCAAACTCGATAATAGATAAACTTTACAATCCATTTCCGTGTTGGCAACCAGAATGATATTTCACGGTAAATCAATCCAAACAGAAAATCTTTTCCCCAAGCTACTACTGGGTGGTTTTCATAGCACATTTGATCACTTCGGCCCACAAGGAAATAAAAACTTAACCTGTTAGAATACTTATCATCAAGCAGCCACAAGATTACAATAGGGGCGAAAATAAATGGCTGAGAGCAACAGGTTGTTAAACTTCATAAAAGCGAAGAATAGCCTCGACGAAGATGAGAATAATAGAAATAGTAGACTTTGAAACCCTGAATACCGTAACAGAACAGGTCGAATTTAATCTCCTGTACGTTCATATCATGACGGAAATACTCACCAACTGCAGTGATCGACGTATCTTTACACAAGCTGGTCTGAGCTGCCAAAGTAAATCCTTTGAAACTTGTCGAGCTATTTAAATTCGAGATGTGGAAGGTGTGGCACTTTATCCCAGACGACTTATCACGTGATTGGTGTGAAGTGAGGCGTTATAATAATGGCCCTCCAAGGGGATGCCCTTACAGATTAGGGATTACACACCATTTGCTTTACAAGAATACTCTGGAGTGCCGAATAAACGGGGGTGTCTGAATAAACGAAGGGTTATCATTACGCTTTAAAGGTAAGAAACGGAGGGTCCAAATAAACGGGGAGGTCTGAACTCCAGTTTCAATATTATGAAAGATTTACATAAGGATGACACGCATGAGGACAAAAATTGTACTAATCGAATATTTAGCAACTGTTTCAGCGTCAAATGTTGTATGTGAAGTTATTCAAGTGTTTTTAGACATCATTTACATTTTGAGTAATAAGAAAATTCCTTGAAATTAATAAACGGGGGGTCCCAATAAGGAGAGGCGGGTTATAAATTTCAAAAAATTGATAAGGGGTGGGGGGATTATTTGGCACTCGAGAGTAAAGTTTATAAGCATACTTAAGCTCACATGCTTAAAAACATAAGCATATACTAAGCATATTTCCCAGCCTTGGAATTTCCCCCTCAATTCCATTTCAAATGGAATATTAGACCACGAAATGAGTTTTGAAATTAAGCATACTTTAAGCATAATTTCCAGCTCAAATTGGGAAAATCTTAGACGCATTGAGCTTAAGCCCAATTTACCTTTATGGTTATATTAAAAAAGAATGCATAGATGTAGAGGTAAACGATAACAGAAAAGCAGGAACTGTGGTTGGAACACGAAAGCTTGCAATTTTATTAATTAAAAGCTATTGCCTCTTTAGCCCGATTTCGATATAGTACTTTGACATTTACGTCAGCTGTCTTAGAGATAGGTTCCTGGGTATTTAAGTATTTGAAACTGAGGGGCAAACACGAATGGTAAACCACTCCGAAGAAATCTCACCCGCCTTTCAATCGACTAAAGGAAAATCTCGTATGGAAGCACCTTTAAGGTAATTGATTTTGATCAATTAATTAATTAATAAATTCTATGCAAGGCTAGAATAGCTTAAAAGTAATCCAAAGGTAATCCCCGTAATCTTGAAAAATCCAGTAAGTTTCATGTGATCACGTATTGTCTAAGAAATATCACATTTTGAAATCTCAAAAATCTCCAAAACATACAATAGCACCAAAATAATATTACAATATTGAAACATTTTTAAATAAACCCCTGGGGCTTTCCCCTTCACCTGCCCCTGCGATGTATTCATTTGTCTTGACTGCAGTAATCTCATTTCCGTGATAGTTAAAGCATATTATATGCAGAAGAATAAAGTACTATACAATCTAAAATATGATGTACTATATATTATAGTGTGTATGATAATAAGGATTTTTTCAAAATTTTGTAAAGAAGAAAGGTTGAAATGGCACACTCGCTGCATTTTATTTAACATATAACTTAGTTATATTCTATTGGTTATGGATCCCTAAAACACCACTTCAAGCCCCAAGATTGCTGGCCACTGCTATACACATTCCAGGCTTGCTTCTTTAGTTGTAATGGCATGGTAAAAAATATACTTAACAGCATCTGTATTCAATATTAAAATGCCCTTTAAGGACAGTCAAATTTTCTCCATGACCATATATGCTAACCATCACTCAGGGTTTCCATATATGCTCTATTTAGTAGAATTATCTATGGCAACTTGGTTACGTTAGGCAATATGTAAAAAAGTGATTTTATACATGCAAATGAGAGAGCGGGAATTCCTAAAGGGGACAGTGCAGTTTCCCACCTCAACACACCAGGGTGGGAAATAGTTATCTGGTGTGTGGAAAAGGGTAGTATCTTCAATTTTCATGGATTCACTTATTTCTGTTATCTGCAATGCTATCATTATTCAGATATTCGAATCTGCAGATATCTGAAGCATGTTTAAAGACTCGTTAAAGGTAAATATTGCGTTTATTACATAAGATGAAACTGTAGGTTCGTTCAGTGGCATTGACAGCTCTCCAAATGTCTCTATGTATCAATAGCAACCCTATTCCGATCACGTTACTAACGTATCAAATGAGTGATTACAACGAAGATATGACAGTAAACGATTTGAAGAGGCTGAAGAATACTGTACAAGACGGAAATAACAGTCCTACCCAAGTTTCTAGTTATCTTATCAGATTCGGACGAATTGAAAACTTCATCTCCGAGGCAAGTTGAGGGGCAAGCCCCCCACCCACCCCCAAGACGTCGCTAAGAGATTTGTAGTTCGGATCAAAATGACAAGGAAGTAAAATATAGTTTGGCTTGGTACGGCTGCAATCTTTTATTGAACTCCCCTTTATAAGCTGGAGGGCATACCCCTAGGGTGTGTCAATTACGAAAGGAGGCAGGTTCACTCTCTGGGCTTCGGAGAAGACTGAAGCTATTTAGGATTTTCATACGTAAGTCTTTCTTCCATGGACTCTTGTCCTGAATTTTGGTCTTTTTAAAACTTTATTTAGACTCTTTCCGTCACTTTATAGCTTTTTAAAATAACATTTTAAAATCTTCTTCCTGACATTTTTCGGGCTTTTTTGGAAAAAATGGATAGGACAATCATTAATGATAAGCCACGTGGTCACAGTGATGATGAAGATAGCTTGTGGCTTTTATTTAAATATATTACAGGAAAAAATACAGCGGAAAATTTCAACATTGTAAAATTAATGAAAGGGGGGTCTCGGGTGAGTATAATTGTTTATGCCTTCCCCAGGCATACGGTGCAGATATCGCTGATCTCGGTCACGAAGCTGGCCCTGTAACAGGGGGCGGTCGGTTGGGATTTCCAAAATATGGGGGCGGTAATGAGTTTCATCATTCTCCGGTAATAATCCTAACAATATCATCCATTCAATGTTATTTCACATTTGGTTACATCGATACAAAAATGTCAGAGGTGGGTAAATTCAACTGAAAGTGGCATTGTATAGTCTAAATTCTAGCTGGGACAAGCTAAGCTATTGGTTGAAAGTCGTGAAAAAAGTTTATTCATTAAGGCCAAAAGACAAAAATTTTTTTTGTAGTTTTGAAGTTATATCTCACGGAAGGCATTTTCAGTGAACTTTCAAGGCACCTACCACTCACAGTCATCTCATAGGTCCGACATTTTTTATTTCCGGTGCATTATGATATACTAAAGTGAAAAATATATACGCCGATCAGAATGCCAAGAAGGGCGGGATACGCTAGTGAATTCTCTCAGGGGGCGGTGCCCGAGAAGAACTTTTGTGATTTCCTGTTTATAACCTTCCTGGTTGTTACCCGGCAAGTCCTGGCGGATTCTCCTTGACCTGATCTTTGGCATAATTTTTTTAACTATTTAGGTGAACCGTTATCATAAATGACGTAATGAACATCAGCAACGGGGAGCATTGCGCAAGATCAAAACATTCCCCTTAAGTCTGACTGGTTGCCACACACAGAACACCGAAATAAAAATAAATCTGCTATATCACCGAGCGGAAGTGCTGGAAGATGCTTAACTCCAGTTTTGGCCGGCAACAGGGGCACCTTTTTAATGAGGAGACAAGTTCAGAATAGTGAGGTACAAAGTCAAACTAAACTTTGCTCTAAAATAAGGCACGGGCACGGGTTCAGAATCAGGGACGGGGGCACAGAGTAGCACCAGATGCACTGCTTGAATCTCCTGCAGGTACAGCAGCAGTGAGTGGAATTACTCTATAAGAATAAGTGGTTCCAGGAATAAGATTAGAATCAGACCAAGTGTTAGTAACACCTACGGTTGGGTTTGTTGGGGCATTGGTCCATACAGAGTTTGTTGTAGGCTCACCAATGACTCTCTGAATCGTGTAACCAGTGATTGCAGAACCGCCAGTATTTTCTGGAGTCATCCATGTTACGTTGATTTGGTTTTGAGATACAGCAGTTGCAGTCAATCCCCATGGCCTATCAGCTACAGTTACTGGAATTTCACTTGATACTAGAGATGGGTTTAAGAATCCAACTTCATTTACTGCAAATATTCTAAACTTGTAGTTCTGTCCATTTGTTAATCCAGTTACTGGAACATCAGTAGTTTCTGTAATTAGTTCTTCGTTAAAGGTCTTCCAGAAGTTAGTGTCTATTGCATAGTGTATTACATAACCAAGTATTGCAGAACCACCATTATCTATAGTAAGTCCACCATCAGCAGATGGGACTTGCCATGAAAGTGTAACCTGACCATTTCCAGGATTAGTTTGTAAGTTTCGTGGGGCTCCTGGAACATCAAGAGGAGTTGCACTTGCAACATCAGATGCAGTACCTGTTCCCTTTGCATTAATTGCAGATATACGATAATAGTATGTTTGACCGTTTTCTAGACCGTTATCAGTATAGTCAGTACAAGTACACTTGGTGTCACTTTCAATTACACTCCAAGTGTTGTTGTCAGTACTTCGTTCAATCTTGTAGCCAGCAATATCTGCACCACCATCATCTTGAGGTGCACTCCATATCAACTCTATTTTACCTGCACTTGCAGTTGTAACAACAGACTCAACTTGTCCTGGCAGACTAGCACTTGTTTCTGTTTCTTCTACAAAGTCTAATTCGAATTTAAGATACATTTGGGCAGCTTGTGTAACTCCAGTTGGAGCATCCTTTGTGAAGGTAGAAGTCATAGCAAGTTCGCTAAGAGTGTTCTTTGGTTTAATCTTAAGACCAGCCAACTTTCCTCCATTTTCTAATGTGTCTTGTGCGTTATGTGGCAAGAAGACATCTTGGCCAGATGGTATCTCTTCAATATTATATGCGGCTGTTGCACCTGCAACAGATGGTTTTGCTTCAACTGTTGAAGAAGTCAAACCTGCACCAAATTCATTAACAGCAGATACTCTGAACTGATAAACCTCATTGTTTGTAAGAGATGTTACAGTTACACTAGATTTAACAGATTCACCATCATCAAATACAGACCAACTAGGATCATTCTCTAGTTTGTATTCTATCTTGTAATCAGTAATTGGACTTCCTCCATCGTTAATTGGAGTAGTCCATGAAAGACGAACTTTTTGCTTCTTTGCCTCAGATTCAAGATCAAGTGGAGCACTTGGTAAACCAAACGTTGTTCCACGTTCAACTTGAGATGGGTCACTAGTACCAGCAGTAGTGATTGTAGAGACACGATATGAGTAGGATGTATTGTCATCAAGACCTGTATCAGTATAGATGGTTTCATCTGTGTTAGTATTTGCTACAATTGTAGTAAACTCTGCACCAGTAGAACGTCGTTCTATTTCATATCCTAGAACAGGCAATCCAGAGGTATCTTCTGGATCAATCCATGTTAGGGTAAGCTGTCCTCTGTCAGCAAATACTTGTAGTGATGTAGGTTCATCTGGAAGATCTAGTGTAGTTGTTGATATTTCACCTGAGAAGTCTCCAATAACAGATTCACCACTAGGTAGCAAAGTAATTGCAGCTATTCTATAAGAGTAATCAGTTCCTGAAAATAGTGAAGTGTCTACAAAGGTAGTCAAATCACTTCCAGTATCATCTACATGTGGGTTAAAGAATCCTGATGAGATACTTCTCTCAATCACATAACCAGAAATTGCTGTTGCACCTCCAATGTCTTCAGGGGCATCCCAGGATAGGGCAATTGAGTCTAATGCAGGAACTGCAACAAGGCCAGTAGGTCTGGAAGATTGAGTTGCAGGAATATCACTTGCTGTTTGTGATGGGAGACCTACACCTGCAATGTTTTCAGCAGATACTCTGAATTTGTATTCTTGTCCGTTTGTAAGACCAGTTACAGTTGCAGTTGGTTCAGCACTTGTTCCATCATCAAATACATTCCAACTAGCACCATCATCAGAAGAGTATTCGACTACATAATTAGTGATTGCTTCTCCACCATCATTTACTGGAGGATTCCATAACAAGGTTACCTGGCCGTTACCAAATTGTGTGGTAATATCAAATGGAGCATCAGGTACAGTAAATGCATTTACAGATAGTGGTGAAGTTGCATTACTGATACCGCCAGCGTTTACAGCAGATACACGAATCAAGTAAACTTTACCATTTACAATACCATCTTTGGAGAAGGTTGGTAGATTATCGTCCTTTTCTTCAACAATTAGCCATTCATCTCCATCATCAAGAGAGAATTCTAATAGATATCTATCAACAGTTCCTGTTGATTCATCCCATGTAAGGTCAATACGTCCATCACTGCCAATATAAGAGAGGTTTGTTGGAGTGCCAGGTGGATCCGGTAATACGATTTCTTCAAAGGTTTCATCACCTTCAACTTCGATGATAGCACCAGGAACAGCCCATATCTGATCGGCTCCTAGTTCTTCTGGAACCTTGTATTTAGTAAGTCCAAATTTATCAGCAAGGTCTCTTGGTTTGTCAAGTTCTGTATCAGTTACATTAGTGTTAAAGACTTGATTCTGGTTGAATGTCTCATCAAAGAAGTCAAACTTGTCAGCATCTACCAAGCTA
The DNA here is from genome assembly GCA_010016025.2 of Alatinidae sp. Z8VKAUB7J3. Taxonomy (NCBI): domain Eukaryota; kingdom Metazoa; phylum Cnidaria; class Cubozoa; order Carybdeida; family Alatinidae; species Alatinidae sp. Z8VKAUB7J3. The sequence continues at coordinate 126,797,137 of JAAAKM020006971.1, read as the reverse complement.
GAAGATGGCGGAATGAAGTTTCCATCTTGTAATCCAAGTTCTTCTATTTGTTTTCTGATTGTCTCTTCATCTGGAAGATCTGGGTTTTCTACAAATGTTGCATCTTCATTCTCATCGGTTTCCATATGTGGTACAACTACTACCGTATTTGTAGAACGTGCAGGACCTGCTTCATTAACTGGTGCAATTTCAAAGACATATTTTTGTTCATTTTCAAGTCCAGTGATAACTAGACTAGTGATACCTTGAAGTTGTTGGATTTCTGTTTGGGACAAACCACCTAAATCAATGAAGTCAAATTCATCGAAATCAATATCTTCTAAATTAGCTAAATCATCAGATGATATGTCATCGAATCCATAGATGATTTGGTTTTGAGATATTTGTTGTAGTGTTACTGACTGGCCAGATACGATTTGTTGTTGTACTTGGTAACTAACAACTGGTGAACCATTATCAGTTGCAGGAGTATTCCATCTTACTTCAGCTGCTCCATCAAATGGTGATGCTACGATACGATCATTGAATTGTGGTCTATCAAACATCGGAATACATGCATTTGATGCACTACTACCACCATTTACCAAACATATTGGCTCAGTTGGAATACTAGAACCAACAGTTGAGATTGCACGCACTCTAAAGCTATAGTACAATCCATTTTCAAGGTCAGATAGTTCAACTGAAGTGGCTTCAGTAATCACATTGGTCTTACTTGTAAAGTCACCTTCTCCAGGTAGGATTGGGAATGGACTTGAAGCATATTCTAATACGTAATGAGATATTGGGGAACCGCCATCATTTGGTGGCTCAAACCAGATAACTAGAGCATCTGGATCACCACGAGTTGCAGACAAATTAATTGGTGCGTCAGGAGCAGTTGCAGGAGTTGCCATTGCAGAATCAGATGGAGGTCCTTGTCCTGCCAAGTTTTCAGCAGAAACTCGGAATGTAAATGATTTACCTATGCCCAATCCACTGACAGTAGTACTTGTTTCGCTGGCAGAGACAGTTGTTGTCAGAGTATTTGCAGTAGTGAATATACCATCTGTAGCATCAGTGTATTCTACAGTGTATTGTGTGATTGAACGTCCGTTATTAGATGGTGCCTCCCATGTTAGCTTTGCTTCTCCAGGTCCACGTTGTGCAGCTAGATTTGCTGGTGCATCAGGTACAGTGTATGGAATGGCAGTTGTAGTGGAAGATGGCTGACCATCGCCAACTGCACTCTTGGCAATAACACGGAAAGTATACTCTTGAGCATTTTCAAGTCCAGTTATGTCAGTTGATGTTTGAGGTGGACTGGATGCTGTACCAAATACAGAGACTTCAGGTGTTGTATTATCAAAGGTTCCGTCTTGGCTGTATTGAACTCTATATTCTGTGATTAATGAACCGCCATCATTAGGTGCAGTCCAAGACACGGTAGCTTGTGCATTTCCTGGGATTGCAGATGGGTTAAGAGGAATACCAGGTACACTCAAAGTGGTTACTGATGCTTCATTTGATGGAAGACTTGGTTCAGTAGAGTTGTCTAAGGTTAGTAATGCAGATACTCTGTATTTGTAAGTAGTACCAGAGGATAATCCAGTATCAGTAAAGTCTAGTTTTGTTGAATCATTTATCGTAAATGTTTCAAGGACATTACCATTAGCATCTAATCTTTCAAGTACAAATCCACTAAGGGTTCTTTCACCTAGATCTTGTGGAGGACTCCAGGAGACAAAGACTTCTGTGTCAGATGTTGCATCAGCAAATAGACCTACAGGAGAAGATGAACCAAGTGATGGAATTCCAATCACAGGTCCAGCAGGTTGACTAGAACCAACTCCGTTAATTGCAGTTACTTGAACATGGTATTGTACACCATTTTCAAGACCAGAGATGGTAACCATGAGGTTAGTAAGATCAGTTAGGGTTACAGATGGAGTGTTGTTATCAAATACTCCAGAGATACTATACTGTATGAGATAAGATGTAATTGCAGAACCGCCATCACTTATTGGTTCTGTCCAATCAACATCAAGTTTTGTGTCACCTGGAATTATAATTAATTTCTTTGGAGGTTCTGGAATAGTTGCTGGAGTTGCAGGAATTACATCAGATGCAGGACCTGGGTTTACAGAGTTTATTGCAGTTACACGGAACTCATATGTGATACCATTTGTAAGATTTGGAACCACTATTCCTTGAGTTGTAGTACCAACTCCATCATCAAATACATCCCAATCTTGTCCAGATATTCTAATTTCAACTTTGTAATCAATAATTGTATCTCCACCATTGGATTCAGGAACATTCCAAGACAATACTGCTTGGTTATCACCAGCTACGACTACCAAGTCTCGAGGTGCACTTGGAATAGTTGCTGGAGTTGCAGTTACAGTACCAGTTGTAGGTCCAAAGTCAGTCAGAGCAGTGTTCTTTGCAGATACTCTGAATTGGTATTGGTCACCATTGTTTAGACCATTAACAGTTACACTAGTCTGAGTTGCAGGTAGGTCATCACCGAATTTTATCCAGGTAGTTTGTCCTGGTGGGAGATATTCTATCATGTAAACTGAAAGTGGAGCACCACCCAAATCTGATGGAGCATTCCAAGTTAGATGTACTGATGCATTATCTCGGGTTGCCTCCAAGTCACGTGGAGCAGAAGGCAAAGTAGCTGGAGTTGTTGCTCTGAATTCAGAAGGTTCACCAGTTCCTGCTATATTGACACCAGATATTCTAAAGAAGTATTGGAATCCGTTAATCAAGTCAGTAACAGTAACAGCAGTTGTGTTTGCAGGAGTTACATTGTCTGGGAATACAATCCATTCTTCAGTATCAAGACTGTATTCAACAATATAATCAGATATAGCATCACCACCGTTATCAGTTGGAGTTGCCCATTCAAGGGATACAAGTTGGTTAGCAAAGTCTAACTGAAGTGCTTCAGGTGCATTAGGTGTAGTGACAGGTTTTTCAGATGCAGTTGCAGGATCACTCTCACCGACATCATTAACTGCCGTTACCCTAAAGTCATATATTTCACCATTTGTCAAGCCATCTACTACAACAGTAGTTGCAGTGTCAACTCCATCATCAAATGTTGTAAATGGATCATCTTCAGCAGCACTTTGCAATCTGTATTTTATTACAAAGTCATCAACAGACTCACCACCATTGTTAGTTGGGATGGTAAATGTCAATGTAATACTCTGGTTACCAAATTGTGCGGTAAGTGGAGTTGGTGCATCAGGTACAGTTGCAGGAGTTATTGTAACGGTATTAGATGATTCACTAAAGCCAATGCTTGTTTTTGCAAATATTCTAAAGAGATATTCTTCACCATTTTCCAATCCTGTAACTGTGTAACTTACAGCGCTTGCAGATACAGTAATTGATTGAACATCATCATCTCCAGTACTTGGAGTAGTTGAATCAAATTCATCATCATCAGTGGATTCAATTACAAATTCTTGAAATGAGAAACCGCCAGTGTCACCTTGTGTCCATACGGGAATGATCTAATTGCGACTTATAGTCACGAACTGCTACCTTTATAACTATTGTCCTAAAATGGTTTATTGCATCATCATAATTTTAAGGAGTAGGTGATAGATGAGGAGATTACTTTGCTAACTGCATTTTTTATTCGTTACAAATACATCTTATTTCTGTTTGTATCAATCAAGGCAGTTGTGCTTCTTAAGAATATTCTACTTTGTCCCCAAGAACGAATCCTAAAAAGAATCGTTCGAGTAAATATGCCAATTCTACTCTGCTGCATTAGAAAAATATGTCTAATGTATTTAAAACCTCAAATAGGGAAATTTTATTGACAATGTTACGTTTAAAAGACCTCTTCAGGTCACCTAGGGATTGGACTAATAATTGGCTAAACTGAACTCAGAGATTTATAATACAGATATTAAACCTAAACTTGAATTGCAACATGGTACATTCCATAGGGAGAACTCTTTTGTCATACAACGGAAGTTATCAACGAAGCTTGAGAAAATGATCTGCAAGAGTAGGCCTACAGGGAGCTGAGGTACACAATAAGCAGCCCCACTGAATTTATGGGGAAGAGATAATTGTCAATAAACTTCCCTATTTGGCATTTTGATCTTTATAACTTATCGGTGAACTGCTCACCTTTTTATTCCAAAATATGTATTTACTTCCTCAGCAATTTGAAGTATTTGGTTATATCGTCCAAAGATGGAAAGATGATCGACTGTCCCATGATAACCACGATAGTATTATTCTCAGTGGAACGGATATAAACCCCATTTGGGTTCCAGACCTCTACTGTGTCAATTGTCGCTCTAGTAACATGGAGAGCGGACGCAATATAAAGCAAAGTATGCTTATCATTGATGCTGATGGCAGTGTCTACTACAGCATTGGGTAAGGACTATGTTTGTAATACGTGAGTTATTATAAAACACGTGATCGATGAAGATTTGTTTCTTTAAATGCACTACGTACAAATTAATGTAATTTTACCCTCAAGAATCTTTAATCTTTAAGTATCACCATGTCATTTCATAGGCATAAGGGACATTTCTGTATGCACGTCTTTCCTTCTGAATTACCTACCGTGTTTGTCAACACTTTGAAAGTCATGTTGCATTCATTTATGAATGTATCAATGTATGAAAGGTAGTAAAAGGCATTAATGTAGCAAGTTTTATTGGATGTGAATCTTCATTTCTCTTTATTTGGCTCCCTATACTTATATTCCATAAGTCTTCCTTTAATATTTTCCTGCTTCTCCCTTGATGTTTATTGGCCAGCTTGTAACCATTCTACTATATTTGTCAATTTTATATTTATTTCAAGGGTGAGTCTGGTAGCTGCATGTCCTATCAACCTGATCAATTTTCCATTTGACTTCCAAAAATGCCCAATAAAGCTCAGTAGCTGTAAGTATTAGTTCTCTGCATTTTTTCTTAGAGCCAAACTCACGCCATCATCTCAATGTTGTGTACATATTTTAGTGTAATACAAATAGAGTGTCATCTACTGTAGTATTGTCCTCCTTAATAATTCCATGTTAAGGGCCTGCACATATTGACTCATGTACTGTATTGATACAGCCGTCGTTTGCAGTGGGTCTATTCACTTACGCCATCACTAATATTTATTGCCTACATGTTTACAATTTATCAGGAAACCATGGTTGAAGGTACTCGCCAGTCTTGCATTGCTTGCTTAAATATAGGTTATGTTTAACTCTTTTAGAATGATTCCCCATAACTTTAAATGGATATAATCACATCACTGTTACCTTGTACGCCATTTCATGTTCATACATGGAACATCGTCAACAAGGAATTGAGACAATGTCTAGTCTTTATTCAAGATCAGTATCGTCGATCAAATTAGATGCATGCCATAAAACTGACAAATTATTGATGAAGGAAGAAACAATGTAGAGTTTTATTATTTGTGGTTTCCTTGTATTCCTCGTAAGATCTTGTTAATTTAATTAAAACTTTTTGCGTTCCATTTTTCCCTTTTCAAATATTTCACAATATTTAATCAAAATGCCCTTTTTCATGACAATTAGAAGCAGACTTGTTTATTATTTGAATTTTTATTATGAGAGTCATATGATTAAAACAAAGCATGGTAAAGGAAGAAATAAACATAGTAAAGACGACTCGGCGATAAATTTATAAATTTGTTATTAGGATTCTACTTGAGAAAGCCTTTCAAGATTAACAATCTCAGTTGTACAGCCAGGCGTTTGATATTTCAAATTGGAAGGGGATAATGGTTATAGATAAGCAAGAGTGTGTTGATTCAGACATTTTCAAGAGTTTTCAAGATAATAGTTTCTCTCATATTGCATTCATTACTAATATGGACAAAATATAGTAATTAAAGATTGGAATGAATATCAGGAAAGATTTATTTGAAAAGTATTATACATGTCTCCCACTCCTCACCCCTCCTCCCACTCTCCCCCTCCCCAGTCACCATAGTGAAGGGATCATAAAATCCGAAGTAGAACGTTAGTGAATATAGGAAGAAATGAGAATATATATGGGCCCAATATTACTTAAACTACAGAAAATAAGGCATACATTTTATAATTAGAATGATAAGCTGTCATTGTTATTGTAAAATGATTATATTTACTTCATCATGAATGCAAATAGTCACTGCTATTACGTTATAGTCATTGATATGAATGCAAATAGTTACTGCTGTTACGTTATAGTCATTGATATGAATGCAAAGCAAGAGAAATGTCTTTATCTTTTCCAGTCAGCTTCAATACAAGCAACGTGTCCTTTCTGTGGTATTCTGATCCAGTAATAGAGAACA
>JAAAKM020006971.1:126756715-126772321 GCA_010016025.2 Alatinidae sp. Z8VKAUB7J3 | reverse complement strand
TTTTACTAATAAAATGTGTTATTTACTGTGCTATTCATAATCACAATTTGCTAGAGATTTGATTGGAAAGTTATCTTAGAAGTTGGTAGTTGTTTCTGAAGTAACACACACTTGAAAAAGTACAAAAGCACATGTCTTACTGCAGTCACTCCATGCTGCCCAAATATCGAATCTTACGTCCTCTGGTATAAAATTTAAAATAATAAGTTAATAAATCACAAAATATTGCTTTTACTAATAAAATGTGTTATTTACTGTGCTATTCATAATCACAATTTGCTAGAGATTTGATTGGAAAGTTATCTTGGAAGTTGGCAGTTGTTTCTGAAGTAACACACACTTGAAAAAGTACAAGAATCCTTAACTTGAAGTTCCACATAACTATGTGGAAATCAGCTGTAAGAAAGATGAAACAAAAAAATATGTCTATGCTATACATAGAATAAAATGAATGTTGGTGGTTTCATATAGATAACAACGAAATGAAAATTATGTATACACTGAAATACTTCTCGGTGGCTTTTTAAAGTTGAAAAAAATTTAATTGTTGCCATTAAAAGTTTTTAAAATGCAGAATTCAATATCCAAATAATACTGACACAAAACGGGTATTCAACAAACCAGTACAGGATGCATTGCATCATTGGATAATTGCAGATTTGGTTGTTGGTTTAAATTCTATTACTAAAAATTCTTCTATTAGCTTTGCTTAGTTAATCAAAAGAAAAAGTTTATAAACTTTAAACTGCAAGCCTGGTTAAATTCGCTTGGAAAAGATGCCCACTTAAGTGATATATAGAGGGCTGTAGTAGCATTATGTTTAACTATCTCCTGCTAAGATACATTGCGCACTAACATTGGATAACATTTTCCATTGACTTTGGTCTTTTGTTGTGTAGTTAAGCTCATTAATGTCCATACGTGACCATCCGTGTTTATTGTCACATCAACGTTTACGTAGCCTTCCTCGGTTTTTCTTTCTCTCTACCATTCCTTCGAAACAGAGTTTAGATAAATAATAGTATACGAAGGTGAAAAACAAGTTTCATTTAATGTTGACAAAAGTCCTATATAAAATGGCATGGATGCACAATGGATAAAACCACCAAAATTTGTACTTGTTTATGTTAACCAAAATCCTATTTAAACTGAAATGGTACACAAAGAAGAAATTGCAAAGGATACACGTACCTGAGTGAGTGCAATAACAAAACCTCCTAACGTTAAAGTTACTCCAATTTTCAATGCTGCATTTCAATTTCCTGGGTGCATCTTTGTATCCAACACAAGTATTCTCGTTGATAAGGAATGCAGGATGATGTTCTGATTTCCAAACTGATAAGGCAGCCTCTCTGTGGCATTGCCCATTGGTTAAATTCAACATCATACTTTCAAGTTCAGAGTTTGGCAAAAGAGTGATTGGATTGCAGGACAGGTTAGTTCCAGTGCACAAAGCTTGGCACGATTCTCCAGGTTTAGAGAGCATGTAACCTTAAATACAATACAAAACGTATCAAAGGCAGCGTTTATATGTTCTAAATTACCTTTGGGAACAAATTCTTTGAGCAACTGCAAAGGTGCAGCAATGATACTAATAAAATTTCCAATAATACTTTATTTAGAAACTTGTTTAAAAAGATTATAGCAATTAAAATCTTACCCACTAATGTGATGCAAATTACTACTATCATTAACATAATCAATCACGAGCATCATCATTACAAAAAACCCGTGAGAGAAAAAAGATGAATCTAAACAGTATCTTACTTGGACATCCTGGGCGTACACACTCTGTAGATTCACTTGCATTTCCATCTTTGCATCTGTTTACATTTTTCAATTTAATTCCTAGAAAAATGCAGGACCTACTTCTGACACGTTTCCCGTATCCGCAAGAGATTGAGCATTCACTGAAGTTTCCCCAGGGACCCCATTCCGGCTCTGTTTCAATAAAAATGGATTGAAAAAAAATCAATTGTGTTATTTAAAAGGAATAGAGTGTGATTTGGTCAAGGAGAAAAAGTTTTACTAAAGGTTTTGCTATAGTATTTAATAAGGCATATTGACAAAGTAATTAAGTAACCATTAAGATTTAGAAGCCTTTAAATTCATCTGTAGTTAACGTGCAACCAATATGTTCAAAATACCACCTTAATATTTTGACATTTAAAAATAGGCTTTCTGAATATAACACCAAACGATTTGTGGCACTGGGATGCGATTGCAAATTATACTTGACTTATATTCATAATTTGATTTGTAGGTAACTTTTCCTCTGTACTGAGCTTCGTACAAAATATTACTATAAAGGATTTTACATTTAATCGTTTACCTGGGCAAGGGGGCATAACACACTCCCTAGAGTCACTTGCATTTCCTACGCAGCTTTCAATTGTCTTCAACTGCACACCAAGGAACGTACAATTCCTGCTCCTGTTTTGCCTTCCGATGCCACATGAAACTGAGCAGGCGCTAAAATTCCCCCAAGTTGCCCACTCAGGTACTAGAATAGAGAAATATATCATAGTCATTAGAAGGAGTAACCCTACAGTAGTCAAGGGGGGGGGGGGGTTGTATAACGATACTTTATTATAACCTTTGCAAGGGAGCTTAAAACAATTCTTGATCAAATCTGAACAATATTTTGTCGTTTTTAAGCATAATTAGCGACAATTTTGATAACATCATTATATTCTAATTAGAAAAGTTGGTTTCTGCTACAAAGCTTTAATATTGCGTTAAGTAACGGATTTATTTTGCTAAACATTTTCACCATACACTGATCGCAGCAGCATTTCACTTCATATGATTGCTGTGATCAGTGTATGGCGAAAGCGTTTAGCAAAATGAATCCGATACTCAACGCAATATTCATATTCTAATTACTTAAATAATCATGTGAGCAAAGGTTGAAAATTTACTTCTTTCAAATTTTATACGTTTTAAATCAAGTGATGGAAAGTTGTTTACGTTCTTCTGACACGGATATCCTCACGGCTTTCACAAGCCAAACATTCTTACTTGCAACACAGCTACGAGATGCATCCCTCATTTAAAGTTCAAGACAATTAATTGATCAATTGTTTGACGATATGATATGTAATCATGTGCAAATATTTGCTTTCCGAACGACAGAGTACATTGATATCGTGGTAGCATTATAATCATAATGATAGTTACTGAGATAATGACATCTTGCTCTTCGTGACAATTGATGTCAGGCGAATCAAAATTCAGAATTTCTAAATAGGGGTCACGTTTTTGAAATTACTTCAGTAAGGACTCTCGTGATTTGACGCCGGAAAGAAAACCAAAGAAGACAAGTAAGGAAATACTATTAACGAGAACAGAATAAAATATATGGCAAATAATAATCCTCTCAAACATACAGTCCACACTCACAAGTAGACTTCCCCTTGTTCTAACGGAATCCGACATGGGTTTCCATGAATAGATAAATTTGTGTTTTGCTTAAGACCTTCTGGGTGGTCCTAACCAGTATGTACAAGTAGTAACTGTATAATACACTCGGAAGGTGCAATGTATTTTTCACTTTTGCTTCTAGGTTTTAATATTCAATCCTGATTTTAAACGGTAAAGTGTAAATGATAAATAATGATAAATGAACCAAGTTTACCTGGACATGGAGCCATTTCACACATTTTGATCTCAGAAGAGTTTCCTTTACAATACCGCACTTTCCTTGGATCCTTTCCATCTGACATACAGGTTCTATTTCTGGAATAATTTCCATTTCCACATGAAACAGGACATTCACTGTAATTACTCCATGAAGACCATTGAAGCTCTAGGTGACAAAACAAATGATTGAAAACAAAATATAAATGAATAACCAAGTAAAATTAATTTTGCAGGAAATAGCAAAAACATTTTGTACTAAGGAACATTCGAGTGACAATTTTTAGAGTACAATCGTCAGAAATGAAATAAAATTTGTTTTCTCGTTGTGCTTATTCAATTAATTAAGTTGTGGTGGACGTTGATTGGCCAGATATATAACCAGCGAGGAAGAAATAATAGTAAGATATAGCCTAGCGTATTTAATAAATGTACATCCTACAAATTGGAAAGAAATAGATATTAAAATGCACCTGCTGAATACCTACCTAGTTGATCTGTGATGTTTTCAATATTACATTGACCCTTCAAAGTATCTGCTACATACTCATTAACATGCATCAGAGAAGTGTATACATGTATCATGCATATATATAAGAAATAGCAATAATATGTACATATAGAAGATTATACATGTTTTATTTGTGTCTTATAACTTAATCAACATAAGTGTCATTGCATTTAAATTGTGGTCATTTTCATTCCACGGGTTGGCACTTAAAGTGTACAAGTACCATAATTGTGCCAGGAATGGGTAACACACATGCATATTGAAGTGTCCTTTTTCTAAGAACAGCTCTTTAAATTTTAGAAAGGTGTTTTGTTAGTTTGTTAATAATGCAAATAATTGTGTTAACATTATTGATGATTATGATTATGATGATCATGTTGATGGTTATGTAAGTTTAGCTCTAGCAAAGGATAAAATTTCTTAAAACTGCTACACCAGAGGGGTATTATTTCTTTTTGTAATGTTCTTCTCAACAGGACATCGATATCAAGCAAGCTTAGAGTGGGCTATTTTAGTATGGACAGAGCCTGCCAAACAGAGGCTAGTGACATAGTGAGTCTAAAGGAAACTACAGAACTGTTGACAAACCTTGTGCTAGTAAGTTGCTTAAAACATGTTGCTCTATTAATTTAGTGACTTTAGATACTTTATTGATACTGTACCATATCATTATATTACATTAGAAGAGTGTCATAATGCAAGAAAGAAATTGTCAGAATAAAAACCTTGATAACGTTTTTTGCTTGCTGAGAGTCACGCTGTCAACTGTCATAGTGACAGATCATACCAGTTGAAGCTAAAGCTACCCACACGATTTAGATTACCACCTGTAATACCATGGTTTACATGCTAAAAACTCTGTATTTTAGACCAGATACCAAGTTTCCTTTGTGATATGATTATTTTTATTTATACTTTTTCTTGAGTGGTAAGTATACGGAATGAGGAATTCCTAGAAGAAAGTTTAAACTACTTCAGTAAAAACAAAATTTTTACATAGTTGTGACATTTTGTAACAGCTTACACAATTAAGGTAAACAACATATAAAATTACAGGAGTGAATGAAAGACACTTAAATGGTTCTATTGGTCCGATCCCTTTCTTGTACTTCCTCTTTCTCAGTTACAGTTTAGCATCCTTGTTGTAAATTGGTCTACTTTTTGGAATGTATGGTTTGCTTCCTCTGTCTGTCTAACCACCCTACAGACCCATTCCTCTCCCCAGTTTAAATGTAATACCTTCACAACATTCATTTGTTCCTTGGTGTTTTTCTTTTGCCAGTACTCACGAGGCATGCCTTTTGGTCTCTTACTTTTTTTGCCCTATTCATCAATCTTTGCCACTTTTGAACTGCACTTTCTTTGCCTTAATGATTCTCTGCACTTTGTCACTACTGCCAAACCCATTTCCTCTTTTGTTGTTTTAAAACCCCTTAGTTCAATGTTGTGGTTGAAATCTGCAACAAAGTAAAGGTGCTTATTCTCAGTGGTCAAGCAGATCATCTCCATGACCTGACCTAAAAGAAGCATCACAAATGGAAAACAATTTGGCACTTCTTGATTTCTCCACTCACTGCCATTTTATTTTTATTGGAGCAGCAGGTGTTACAAACCAAATGGCTAGCTAAGATGCCCAGGCTTCTGATTCATGTGGGCTTGGGACAGGCAGAGGTAAAATCATATAGAACAATGTAGAATCAATAACAACAAAGCACTCCTCACTTAAGGAGATCACAGATAATGTAAATTTAGACTTCAATTGGACACAGACCACACAGCCCTTAAATTTATTTGGTAACTTCTATACTCAGTATGTCAATGTTGGTACGTTGATCAGTACCACGTCAACTATAGTAAGTTAAACTTTTTTTTCTGGAACTGATGTTAGTTTACTGCAACTTTTAGGTGAAGGTATGCCCTCAGCTTGAGGTGTGCACTCAGCATCAGTAGATCAGGCATTAATGTTGGCAGTAGCTTTGTGGTATCACCAATCACTGCTTTGTTTATATCATGACATCTCAAAGATGTTTACAATCTCATGCTAAATCATGCAATAGTAATTATTTGAGTACAATGAACATCAAGTAATGTTTTTATTTAAGTCACCATATATGGATTAAATTTATATTTTGTATATATTCCCTTGCAATTTTGCTATTGAAATGTAACTAGTTGGTGTCAGTGTCAAGAGCTACATTGGGAAATGGTATTCTTACTTGTGCCATTCATGTGGGAAGAATTCAATGTGTTACATAGTTCCAGTGGACTGTAGAAACACAAAATGTATAACTGGTTTAATCAATTTAAGATTTAATATATGGTTATTTTTCTATTTGGATGTGCTGTGCCCTTGATCAAACACTCCAAGAAGTTCGCATAATAGTTGAATTGCTTCTTTCTTTGCCACAATAATTCATATTTGATTAAGGTCAATATTTGTCTGTCAACATTGGGACCAGAGGCATTTAAGCTTTTAAAGAACCTTTGTAGCGCACCTTATCAAAATAAGAAGACATATGAGGAAATCATTGCTTGACTTCAGCAACATTTTAAACCAGTACCTGTTGCTGTAGCTTTAAGGCACCGCTTTTGGATTACCAGTTATGGTGCAAATGAGTCAATCTGTGATAACATCATTCGATGGAAATGGTTGGCATCTGCTTGCTCTTTCAATACATTTTGCAATCAAGCATTGAGAGATCATCTTGTCTCAGCACTCCAACCAAAGATGAAGTGAGCTCACTTGAGAGAGATGCCTTGGAGACCTATTAACAACAAAGGCAAGAAAGATACAATGGGTTTGGTAGCTGGTCCCACAACTGGTCAGTTATAGGTTATTTAGGCAAGTCAATTATGTCAAAAGGATGGCCATCTTCCACTCACAGGTCTTGTTATAAAGTTTAGGATCACATTGCTTGCAAGACACCGATTCAGCATATCAAGAAATAAACATAAATCGACCAATAAGATTGTGGGACATAAGATTTCTTGTGCAATATTGCGTTAGCTTGTCAACCCGTAGAAAATTTTAGAGAACTACGGACAAGTTATTGTAATAACAGCTGCCTTATGAAGACAAGACCAAAACAAAAGTATCAGTAAAACCTCCACACACAACCCTACAGCATCCTCTGGGTTTGTTTCCCCCTTAATTTGTCACCTATTGCCTCCATTTGGCCTTCTCCCCCTCATCTTACTACATCAAGTCCCCCCCCCCATCTGAACCAAAATTACTGATACTTCCTACATATACAGTATATCTATACGTATGGCAGTCTGACAAACAATGCAGAATATGAGACCTAATATAACTGCACTAATTTGATTTAATTATAATTACATTGCATATGAGTGTAGTGTACATCAATAAATACTACAATATGTACATACACTAACTTTTAGCTGCTCAGTGCCATCTCTAGAAATCTTATAGCTGCAATTTCGTTCTTTGAGTAGTTGATGTAGAAGTTTAAGGATATGTAGACAAAAACGCAGTCAAAAAAGCTGCAGAGGCCCATTTCACTGTATATTTGCAGGGTAAAGGCTATCAGAGTAATGGAGAAGGCCAGTGTTTGGGCAGTTCAAGGTATAGTTTGCGAGATATAATAAGCAGTAGTAGCAACAGACATTTGATCTTAAAATAGAGCCCCTTGACAGATCTGCATTGAGAAAGAGAAGAAAACATAGGCACCGCAATTTTAGCAGACTGTAAAGGAACCTACACAAAAATTAAGCTAGGACATGTGATGCATATAGATCTATAAGTAAGTTTAGTAGGAACAAATATAGAATATTCTTAGGGAATCCCCAGTGTACCTTAATGGTTGGTCTGAAGTTGACGAAATGCTAATTTTTGCTTTTCTGAGATTAAGAAGTTGAGGGATGTTGATTACAAATATTACACCATTTGAAAGATAAAAGCGAGACAAAAGTAGTAGTATGCGTTTTGGCATAATGACTTATTAACTTTTAAAACCAAACTGTGATAAGAATTTCCCAATTTAGTGCTTTAGTGAGGCTTCACCATTGTTAGTATTGTCGCTATATTGTCTTTGAGTGCATAAATGATTTGTTTTGCCTAAAAATACACGGGAATGATGCGAAAGAAAAATTTCATAATAACTTGATATTAATGTTTCTTCCTGCCAGTTGCCCCTTTTACCCAGATATAAGGCAATGGCCTTGTAGCTCAGGCTTTTATCTTTGACTCCACTTCTTTCAACTTTGCTGAGCTTCAAGTGGTGTGGATCACACGCGGAGGATAGTTGCGTGCACGGAATTTCTCCTTTAGTAACTTAAAGCCAACTGTATTTGTAGGAAACAGGATGCCAACTTTATTTCACTATAGCAACACTTACTAACGAGGTGTAAGGATAAGAGAAAGTAAGACAGAAAACAGATAACTGCAATCAGATCAAGGCACTTGAAGGCTATCAACAGAAGGTGAACTTTTATAGGTCTTTGAAGCAACTGACCTACTAATATAAGTATTAGTACGTGATTTTCTGTCTGCTTTGTCAGTCTGTTTTTAGAGATAAACAACAGATCCTTTCTCATCATCTCAATTGTCGTTTGCAGCAGATTTTTACAAATGGAGAACAACCGGCTGTTACATGAAGATATGAGATAATATTGGAACATAGCTAGGATTATAAGCACAGCCTTTATCAGTTTATGTATAAAAACGTAACGGATGATCTTAGGTTTGAAAGTAATCCTGCCTCTAACAACATAAATGATCTGCCTGCTCTGTGAAAGACACCTGCCTTGTCTATGTACTCTCAGATGTATTGAGTTCCTCCTTATCGAGCTATCTCTTATTTATCGTAAACATATTTCCGAAAGGGAAAACAAATTTTCTATCTCGTTCAGGAATCAGGTTACTCACTAATTAATGAAAAAACTATTCATATTCACAATGGTTACATTTGGCAGTAGAGTCGGAGAGGAAAAGAGTAAGAACAAGAACCCCGGGTAGTAAAATAAGAAAAAGAAGTAAAGTGATTGAAAGTTTTTAGAAAGATTTCACTGTAAAATTAGATACATGATTGAAACTTTCATGCGTCGGAAATTCTGTTATTTTTCGTTTTGAAATCCAATTCGCTAAAAAGTACCTTGTGTTACCTTGTGAAACAGAAAGATTTCAATATGAACAAGCCCTAGTTAGTGCCTTTGCAGATGGTTTTTTATATCACACGGCACGCTTAAGGTTTTTATGGTATATAACCTTTGGCTAGTAACAGTGTTTTGCAAAAATTTATAGTACGTGATGTAGTTCTTCGTAGAATGACAATTGCAGTACTTTCTCGTCTCAGCTAACGTTGAAAATATTACGTTTCATTCAGTGATTTGCAGATTACTTTCATTTATGTGTGTATGCTAAAAGGCTAAGTTTTGTATGTTAGTAGTGTTTAATTTGCGTTATTATTTTATTTCCTCAAAAGCGCAACTGTTAGCAGTGCGCCAGGTGTTTGAGGACGATCATGCTTGCGAGGTGTCCTCCTGCAATGGACAAGCCAGGCGGAAAACGAATTCTTATTATAAAGATAAGTGCCCAGCACAAGGCGCGTAGGTATGTTTCACCTACGCGCCTTGTACTGGGCACTTATCTTTTTAATCAGGTATCCTCCTGATGATGTCACGATAATCTTGGGTCTAGATTCAGATATGGAGCTGCTGGTTACGAAGCAAATCATAGTGTTCAAGTTCTTCTTCTATTTCCTTAAAGGTGCAACTTTTAGCAGTGCGCCAGGTGTTTGAGGACGATTATACTTGCAAGGTACTGGGAACTCTGTTCCTGAACCTGTGACATGAAAAACAACTCCACGGGCCTTAAGCGTAATGGGAGATTGATTCGCATCCCTCCGCAAACGGGCTGTCATGGTTTCTCTATTTTCTTCATCAATTTTTTACTAGATAGCGAATCTAGGCTATTTCTGTCACGTGTATTTTATGTGTAGAAGGTGTAGCGACCGTATTCGTAATTACTAGGGATATGCTAATGGCACATCAGGGTAGTGGTTGCCAATACAGTCAGCAGGCCTCTTATCTAGTGGCTTGTGGACCTGTTTTTTAAGTGACTTTGATACCCCTTATTATTAACACGGCGGTTAACGGTGAGTAGAATCTGCATTCAAGATAAGGAAAAATTCCGTATAATGTCGAAAGTAAGCCCATGGGGTTATGTTATTCTGTGGTTTAGCGTGTCATGGTGGAAGTGAGACAAAGATCTTTACATTAAGGTCAAAGAAGGAGTAATCAGTGGAGTCGGTCATCCTTAGTAAAGACCTTTGGGAACGTGTTTCGTTCTAAAAGCAATTTTGGAAAGATAGTTCGTGGTACAGAATCCAAATTTACCTTGACATAAATGACTCATGTTTTAGGCTGAAAAGCTTTTACTACAGAATTAGCAAAGTTCTGGCCGAAGTCCCCTTAATTGCTAATGCCTTTGAAACTCTTAAGTGAAGGCCTGAATGTGCCTGATGGGGGATGGTGAAGCTGTCAATTCTAAAGGGGTTGCAACACTGAGGATTTGGCAGCAGATCATGACCAATGGCGTTTATTTTGAGGTGTATTCTAGAGCAGTGTTTCCAAGCATAGGTAATGTCCCCTTACCCCCAGGGCGCAAAAACGCTTTCAAAGTGGGTGATATTTTGATGAAGGACTACAGAATTTTATTGTTTGTTTTTAAGGGCGAAAATGTAACCATAGCTAAGGAGGTGGCAAACCAGGTTAGGAAACACTGTTCTAGAATGTATTTAGAATGTTTTTAGGAATGATCGAAATGACTCTGTCTCTTTATCAGAAGTCTGATAAAGATAAAATAACAATGTCGAATTTGAATGACAAAGTAAACCACTAGAATGATTCAAGATCGGTGTAATGTGAGCGTTTGGAGGCCTGTCCTGTAAGTAAAGAATCCCTCCAAAGAGTATCCGGGTACTTAATAGAAGATATAGCAAAGTGGAAAATGGATACATTTTGCTATGAGTTTGTTATAGGTAAGCAGGTTACGGTCATTCTACTCTGATTTAGTGATTCACTGTTCTCTTGACATGCAAAACTGAACCCACATGATCGTGGCTCTTCAGTTTTTGAGAACATTTATGACCACAACACATTATATTAGCCATACCAACGGTTTAAAATTTATATCAGAAAGGATGTTATGATATACATTTTGCAGAAATATTTTGCAGGCTTTACATTGAATCGAAGGATGGCTACTGATATGAAAAAAGCTCTGAGAACTTACATAAGTTCCATTGCATGTTCAAGAAAACGCTTTAATAACAATGTTGTCCAGATATAGGAAGATAAAGAATTGAGGACTTGTTGAAGGGAACGAGTAAGTAGCATCCTTTGCGTGGCATATTTAACGTAAACAAATAACTCGTGGTGTGAGTATGTTGTTCCTTGGCTGAGACAGGGGCACTGTCGACCCGACGCATTCATAGCCAGGTCCTAAAAATACATATCCTAATACACATAATTAACGTTGAACATTAATAAATGTTTTTCCAATTACAAAACGTTTATTAAATCCACGTTAATTAAATGCTGATGATGGTTTTTGAAACATTAATTTCAAAGTTGAGCTAATTTTGAAACGTTGACTTGCAGCAAAATTAAATAGTGGCCCCTGTGAAATGGCGGCAATATGTTGAAACTCGACAAGAAACGTTGGTTATTTTACAGCATTTATAGACTTTATTCAAAAATTTGATCTTCTTTGTTCTACAAGTATACCACGATACCACAGCATTGAGTGACTCGCTATTGACAGTATTGGTGGTGTGTGAAATTTGGAGGGAAATGACCACTGCGGATACAAATTGAACATTGCGTGTTTAAACCTTTTACTTCTGAATTCGACAACAAACATCAGGGCAGAAAGTACAGTGAAGATCGGCACTGGATAAAACCGCGGTGCTTTAAAACAGAACCTAAGGTCTCCAAGTTAATGGTTTTATTTTTGGTGTTCACCTTTTAAACTTTCCGAGGTTCTTTTCCTTTCAGTTCATCAACAAGACGAAAGATAAACTAAAAGAGCATACCCAGACGAACAGAATTGCAATTGTATAACTTGAGTATAAAAGCGTCCGAATAAATATAATCTTTAAGAGTAACGTACATGGATCAAGTGAACAGATACTGCAAAATCATTGAAATGGATCAAGCAATGTAGCAGAGCCAGTTCTGTCCGTAATGCCTGTGTATCTGAAACCAGACAAAATTACACCTTGCCAAGCCTCGCTTTTGAAAAATTCGTAGATTTTGCAGAGATTTTCTATATGTTTTGGCTTCAACGTTGATAATTTCAGATCAATGTCAATTTCTGTGACATCTACTTCCGGATTCTCCAACAAAACATTCATGATGACATCTCTTAGGTATTTGCTGAACGCTGCTCTCTGCATCTGTTTATTTTCCCGTTGGTTGTAGTATCCAGCGATTGGAGCAAATGGGTGAGACTACTTTTCGCCACCATTACACCCCGAATCCTCAGTTCCTCGAGCCTCTGCGTCACGCGGTCTGTGTTTACCCTTTGAAGGCATTCAAAATGAGTAGACTTTTGTATCCTCGGAAAAGCCAAGTCGATATTTGGTATCTTTAATATGGGGTGCCAGAACAGAGTTCATGAGATGCAATGTCTCCTGCTTATTACTCCAGTGAGTGTCATTGAATCCAAAAAAGGAAATTGCATCGCTTAAATATGCGTTCATTTTGAGGCGACATCTCTTTTTTTGACCTGTGTATATAATTTGAAACGAAAGCATTTCACCTCTTAACGATTGTGTGACAGTCAAGGTTATTCCTCTCTTATCTGCTCCACCTTTGATAGCAGCATGCTTTGTATTCTTTATAGCCATCGCCATCTTGCTGTTCACAACATATTTCGATAGTGTCTGGTCAGAATTTAAAATAACCACGTCAGGAATGTCATTCAAATACTTTTGAGGTAATGTCATGTAGGAATTGATCCTTCGTCTCCTCCCAAACAGGGCGAGTAATGATTGGCCTGCTGGTGGGCGAACTGCGTCGAGAAAACTGCACTCTTTGATACAGTGAACAACCCCATGATCGACTGATAGGGAAGTCCGGAAATGCCCAAATTTGGCCATATTAGATCGCCTTAACCTAGCCGACATACCTGTCACCACATCCGAGTTTATCGACACACCACCCGTGCGTAGGCTCACAATCAAAGTTTTCAATGTACGGTCGAGCTCCTCGGAAAGATACAACGGTCGTCCATGCTGGACCGCAATTGTCTTTGTCGGGCTCGTAAGTGTTTGTTTATATTTGACCGACCATGACCTCAGCGTACTTTGAGTTGATGTAAGAAATTCGCTTTTACATCGTTCTAGCGTGGATGGGACACCGTGTATCGCTACATAACGATCAAGCCGTTGCTTGTCCCTTTCGGCATATGTTACCGGCTTCTGTTTTGATCCATCCTAATAATTGGAAAAGTTGCCAAGTTTATCTCGGATGCAACTAACTTCCCTTTTAGTCAAGCCTTCAACAGCAGACGGCGGTACAAGCAAGTGCTCTGCAACTTCTTTCGCTTTCGTGTATGCCGGTGAAGTATTGTTTTTTCCACTAGAAAAATATCTGAAGTGCGACACTGATGGTCACCGTTGCAACAGACGAAAACCGAGTTTAGAACTTTGGTGAGCGCCAGACAGAAATGTTGAACAATGAAATGAACAAATTGAGACAGCTTCAGAATGAAACGTTTGCATTGCTAAACCATCGCGCAAAGAGACTTTTGAAATTGAAAATAGATATATTTCAATTCTGTGTCTACTCTGTGCGTGAGCGTAGAAGTGGTATCTTTTCTCTCTTTGTGTACGTAGCTAATATCGCCTACGGCAGGAATTTCACATGTCTTCATTCAGCCATGCGTTCTTCGTGGTTTTCATGTGTATGGTAACATTATGAACTGGAGACCTTTGGTGGGAGAGTATTTGATATTCAAACAGGAACATGATCAGTTTGCTGTAGCTGGCCAAGAAAATGTGAATATCAGGCACGCAGTAACTGTAGGCCATCTTCCGCGTGACATTTCATGACACATTTGATATGTATAACAATATGGAGCGGTAGTAATAGCAAGAGTTACTGACTCTACCCCGATAAGACCGCCACTAATTCAAGATGGTCTAGAGATATGATCGGAAATGACAATATCATGCGATGATTATGCCACGACTGAGATATCCTCAGAAAGAAATTGAATAGTGTGTCATCTGATAACTATTCTGATGAGAGCAATCAAATTTTGACTGAAATGTGTGTTGGAGCAAGCCAGATTGAATCAGACGGCGACAGGAAAAGGACGATGGTGAGAATGGGAGTGCCTGGGACCTCAGGCACGAGAATGAAGGTTTTAACATTGAAGGAACTGACGACACAGAAGCTGAATCGTCTACTTCAGATACAGTTGGGGTGTTTTTCTGAAAACGAAGAGGTTGGTGATACTGAAAGTGATAATTCGCTTTCGGATATCGATAGAGATAATGTTACCCGTAAGCGTGTTTGGGTAATAATCTCATCTGATGAAGATGAATAAGGTAAAGAATTTGGCTGAAGATAACTTGATGAGTTGGTTTATTTTCCTTTTGTTTCAAGCCTGATAATACATTATAACAGCTGTTGATTTATATTCCTTGAAATTCTTACAAACCAAACTAATTTCTACGGACTAAAATTCCCTACTACAAAACTGGAAAATTGTCGTTCAAACATTCATTTTAGCAAATCATTTTTGTGGTCTGGCAGCGAATGTTCGGTAATATTGTCGTTTCAGCCGATTTTAGGTAAGCATCACGTAAATTTTAGCGAAAGAGAAACACTGAAAAAAGACTTTTTTTATGGTACTTGCTTTTAGTCATTTATTGACATATGTATTAATTAACGATGGCACTAAATATTGTTTGGTCGTTTGAAAAACGTTAATTAGTGTCACTGAAACATATCAAAATGCTGATTAAGCGTTAATAGATGTCCGTCATAATGCATTTTTAGTCTAAACAACATTAATTAAATCAACGTTGATAAAAGTCGATGTAATACGTATATAAGTTAATTTTGTTTATTATGGTATACCTGCCTCGCTAATTACTTTTAAAATATTACAATTTGCACCAACAATTCGCTTTTTGATTTGTGTGTACTATCTCTATGACGTCTGGGCGCTATCAACAGAACATTGTGAAGGTACCGGCATTCATGCACAGACGGCCCCGCCCTTAACAAATAAGCCCTGTCCTTACTTGATGGGCCTATTCTATTACATGGTTGGTGTCATTGTAAATAAGAGCTAAAACTGAAATAACAGAAGCTCTCGTTACGTTCCTGACTAGAACCGCCTAAAGGTACTATACAAGGCTAGCACTTCCCCTTGGGTCTACCTATTTTTCTCCTGTTTTGATAGTGCAAATATGAAA
>JAAAKM020006971.1:126740358-126756705 GCA_010016025.2 Alatinidae sp. Z8VKAUB7J3 | reverse complement strand
TATTTGTTTTTGTAAAAAAAAAAATAAAATAATGAAGAAATTATGAGAGTTGGAAAGAAAAAAAAGGATATAAGTGAGGGAGGGGGGGGGGGGGGGGGGGGGGGGGGGGGGGGGGGGGGGGGGTGGTGGCAAGTAGGCTGAATTTTTTCACGTTCCACCAAGGTGCCTCTGTTCATTGTGTGGAAAGGGGTGTTTCGTCTCGATATGCATATCTTGCCGTGAATGTAACACTATGTCTCTCGCAATCAATTCAATTTTTATAAAAACGAAAAGTGGCAACGGAAAAAATTGTGATTTGGCAAATATTGGGCCCCCCTGTTTCCCCGTCCCTGTATATCAATCTCTGTTCCTATTATAAATTAAAACGATAACAGTTGAATTTTCTGAGCAGACTTCCTTAGGCTAAGAAAATGGAGCGTAAGGGGGGCTAAGGGTGCAAAGTTTGCCGCTTTCAAAAGCCCCCAAAAGATATTCAAAAAGAGTTGAACCAAGAGTTGTTATAATATGTACAGATATGCAATTTTTAGAATCAAAAAAACGTATAGATAGTAGCTATTCAAGTTTCCTGGTAGTTACGAAGCTAACGTGTCAGAAAAGTCCAGATGATCGAATGAATCATTAACATATCAAATGAAAATCATATGCCAAGCACAACTAATAAAATGAACCTTTTTAAATTTAATCTGGGAATAAATTACATTAGGTCTGAAATTCGTGAAATCTTTTATTCTCTACGACTGCAAGGTCAAAGTGAATTGTCATCTAGCAGGGTGTGTGCAAGTCAAAATATTTGAGGAAGCTGTTTCATATGCATTTAGAGCCTACTCTCGATGGTGGTTGCGATCATCGTGTTATATGATTTTGTGTTATGTCCCTTTAAACGCCCCCTCGGTTAACTATTATTCGTTGCAATCCTTATATTATCGTATTAATAATATATTGATATATTGAGTATATGTATATTAATAATATATATTGATAATATATATATACTCAAACAGCCAGCATTCTCCTATGCGTATAAATATTATATAGAATTCATTAAATACACAAATTCGTAGCTAACAGGGTACGTAAATGTCTATGGGACCAAGCTTTTTGTTCGAGATAGAGAGAAGTTCGAGATAGAGGGTAGGCGAGATAGAGAGAGTCCACTGTACTTTGAAAAGACATTTTTCGCCGAAGTGTATTCTCTTTCCCTGAAATTTATGTAATGGTTACCTATAAGTGTCTTATAGAGGTTACCGAACATTCACTTAGAAAAGTTTACAAGGTAAACACCAAAATTAGAACCATGAAGTTGGAGATCTTAGGTACTGTTCTAACGCACCGTGGTTCTATCAGATGCTCGTCTTCACTGTACTTTCTCCCCTGATAGTTGTTTTCGAATTATAAAGGAAAAGGTTTAAACTCACCCAGTTCGACTTATATCCCTAGTTGTCATTTCCCTCCATATTACATATACATCCAATCCTGTCAATAGTCAGTCCCGCAACGCTTTGGTATCGTGGTACAGTACACTTGTAAATCAAAGAAGCTCAAGTTTATGAGCAAAATGTAGGCCCTATAGATGCTGCAAAATGATCCGAGTTCCTTTGGCATTTCAACATATTACCAACAAGGAAATTATTGCAGGAGCCCATATTTTTAAAAACCTTGGCACAAATCAACGTTTCAAATATTAGCGCTATGTTGAAATTAACGTTGAAAATTAATTAACGTTGATTTAATTAACGTTTTTTAGTTGCAAAAACGTTAATTAATGTTCAACGTTGATTTTGTGTATTAAGGCATCAAACTTAACTGATGAATGAAGAGAATCTCTGATGGAGTTAGATGAGGGCTGCCTTTGGAGAGTACAAACTTTGCTTATGTCTTATTTGACAAATTTTCAGGTTTAGGGTTTTTGCACAAGAAATAACGAATTATGTGTGTAGAAGAGAAAAACTTATGCTGTTGCAGCAGTGTCTTAGGAGATATAGATATAGATATTGTTTGGATCCTCGACGCGGATTTTTATCACGGGGACGGATTTTGGAGCAAATTCGGCACTCGATGATTTATGAAACAGGATCACGAGAAATTGTGGATTGATTCCCTTATACAGTTCATCCACAATTGTCTGAGTATCGATTATCCTAACTTCAATAATCCCAAACTCGATATACGAATACAAAACGTGATCGTAAGAAGACCACACTTAGATAACTTTTTTGAAAAAAAGGTATGGTTTTTACTTTGCGATGTCAATTTTGATGACAATTATGTCATGCTGGACATTACTAAGGGTATTTATGCTATTCAGCATCAACTATATCGTTATAACTTTTAGTACAAGGCGTCAAGGCTATCTTACAATCTATCTATGGCAATGAATGTGATCTGTTTAAATGCGACGCACGAAGTTTGTAATGTTGCTAATGAACTATTGTTATTTATTTTGTTGATAATCATATGTGGGAGTATGTAAAATGTTCAACCTTGATGATCCTGTTTTTATGTGCAGTCGAAAGGACTTGCCAATGCAGCAATGCTGCAAGGATAATCAAGGATGTACTTTACACCGGTTTAAACGTCAAACATGGATATTGTTTACAAGTACGAGAAATCAAGCACGATTTGTAGGAAAACACGGAGACACAACTAGGCCTACCTCGGAACGATCAAGTTTGCCTTCTCCACTGCCCCCCCCCCCCCCTAGATAAACGTCTAAATGCATATTCTAAATTGCCATTTTAGCTTTGTTTTGGTATTCTTTCATAAAAAGCTTCTTTAAAATATGGAAGGAAACCGGTTTCATTGTTTAGGTTAACGATGATTAAGAACACATAAAGGGGACGTCCAACTGTTTGGACATGCATACTCACCCCTCCATTGGCCTCCTGTTTGAGAGAAATTTGACGAGTAAAGATATTTGAGGAGTAAATCGAGAAAAGACAAGTTTGGGGGAGGGGGTCTGAAATTGGTCATTTTGGCAATAACTGTACAGGATAAATTGGACCTGATTAGGCCACATTACTTGCAAATTCATGTTCGACTGCGTTGTAAATAAACTCGTTCCAAGTGCATTCTACGCCTGTTTTCCTTTATTTCAAGTGAATTTTTATAAAAGTAATGGCCTGCTGTCGTTTATTATACAATGCCTTGTGGTTGCCATCTGTATTAACAGCAGGTTCCCAACATGAAACCTGTCTAATGTGGTACGTTCAAAAACAACAACAGAGCCTGCGAAGCAATCTCGCCATGTTTGCAGATTTATAAAAGGAGAGTTTTCAGAAGTCTGGGAACGATAGAGCCACCTACAAAATGGCAGCACAACAATTAGCTACGGAGACAGCGTTCCATTGAATTTTCATGACGATTCCGATTTTCTTGTTTATTGTGATACACATGGACTGAGAAGTAGATTTCAATAACAACCATAAACGGTGGTTAACTCGATATCTGTCTTTGTAAATAACGGTATAGTACTTGATAACAGAAGTTTACGGTTGAAAGTTTTCAAGAGCGGTGCTGAGGACAGCATTTTGCTGGAAGGAAATCAATCGGGAATTAGTTTTAGAATGATACTCAAGTACAGGATTATGGCATAAGAGCTAAACTAACGTGCTACTTGTCGTTTGCCTCCATTTGTATGGACTACATGACTTTTGTGGGGAAATTGTTCCACCAATGCCACGGAAGTTCGACAAGTTGGCTTTTCTCGTTTCTCTAACCAAATTGACAGGCCTAACTGATGGTGTGGTATTTTAGCGCTTAGCCACAAGATAGGCAAAATGATCAAAATTGTCCCGGGAAAGAAGCGAATTCGGCGACTTTTAAGCATGCCTGGTGCTACATCGAGACACTGGAGGAGTAAAGACTGTATCCGGGACGGTGGTGTGGTAGGTGCCAACACTTTCTTCTTGCTGTAGTTGCCCCATCAGACCGTAAGATGAAAGTTTTAAGATTTCGTAAGCGATCGATACGGCAAGATACTTAAGTTACTTTAGATGTGGTAAGCTGTTCAACTTTTTATTTATTATTGGCAGATGTCGATTGAATATCTCCGTGGTCTGACGTGACGTGACCGTCCTATTACTTTGGGACGTCCAACCTTGATCGCTATATGGTTTTCGAGTCCTCACCCTCATCAAACTGTAACCTACATTCCTTTGCTGTGTTGTTACTAATGTGTCAGCATCATGTATTGGTTATTTGTAAAGGAGCACCGATAATTTCAGCAGGTGCTAATGTTCATAGTCTCGTTAATATTCAAGCTAAACGTTAAGTTTATCGAATCTTCAAAATTGCGTGCTTCACAGCAATGGTCGTCGGAAAGTTTCTTGAAGGAACTAAGAAGGTTACTTGTCCAAATACCAGATTGACATGAAATACTCATTAAACAGCACTTTAGGCGAACCGCACCAAAGTGTTTAGCCCCCCGCCCCCCAAAGATCGCCACCATGTTGATCCCACCACGGTAAGATAGCTCATGAGGCATAATCAGACTCATGACTCTGTCAATTTTCTGTAGAGGGAAGCTTTTGCCTCCGCATGTCATCTATATATCTGTTCATCTGTAGTAGACAACAGATTTATGATGAGTTTTAAGAAATATTTTGTACTGTTATTAGGTAATTATAATGATTGTATGCATATATGTATTTATTTAGTTGTTTATTTTGCCAATGTTAAAACTGAAATGAATTAAGTCAAGTACGTATGAAAGATTGCATATTAAGACATTACTATAAAACTATAATAAATACAATAAATATACAATTTTCTTTTATGTTTTTCACTATAAATAAAACAAAGTAAGATATGCTAAAAACAAAACAGCTTGCAGATATGTAAACATAGATCAACTGCAATACCCCTTGATGTGAAGATGGCAGCCCTGTCATCCTCACATCAAGGAGTATGTTAGTTATCCCTGGATAACATTAGAGAAGTTCAAAAGGACCTTCTTTCCATAATGGACTCTTTGTTGATGTATATGTCAACCAAAGCTTGTACAAACCAAAGAGGAAAGCATTATTCATGTAAGAGGGAAACATTAGGCATTAAGGCCTTAAAATTCTTGTTGATTTTGAATCTCCCAATAATAGGAATTTGTTACTTGTGTCATTTAAGTAACCAAATGAGGCAAAAGAGCACTCATTGTTCTATACCTTTAACCCTTCAAAACTGCCCCATTACTTGTCAGTTTTCATTGTTTACCTGTTATTTGCAAGGAACAATGACATCACTCCTTTTGTATCCTTTATGCAGTGGTTGGTTTTAATTTAGGAATTTTTCAAGGTGCTGCCCCAACTCCTTCTTTGGAATATCAATTTAATTTAGTTTTTCAAATTTAACTTTGATATTGATTTTAGGACCAAAACCTGCTCAATGTCAAATTTTGTTAACCTTCTGTAGTTAGGTGAATCTTTTGGTTGGGTGAATTTTCTTTTTCATCAATTGTGTAGAAACCTTTTTTTATAAAAACTGTCTATGGTCCAGAGTATTTTATATGAATCAAAATGGCCACAATGAAGTTCCATAAAGTTGTGGTAATGTACTCAAGAAAACGAACAAGACAAAACAGGTGTATTTGCATAACTGGAAATTCCTGATTATTTAATAAATATATATTGTTAATAAATAGGACTGTAGTCACGGCTGTTTGACTCAGGAAACAGAAAATTTTTGCGCCAAATTTGAAAATCGTTTGTACCTACAGGTAATAATTTGACTATTGTGTATAATTTGTTATATATATTTTTAAACAAAACACGCAGTTTGATTACCTGGTAAATTCTATATAAGAGAGCCACAATCAATATGATAGCTTGATCGTGTGCAGAGAAAGAATTTTTCATATTCCAAGTCACAATTTCATCATGAAAACAAGTTGCACAATGAAGAATAAGGTCGGTCACGGAGATAGAAATGATGATATCTGAAAATGTAGTACGAATTTATGAATACATTTTGCGTAGTTTTATAGAATAACTATCATAGAATTAATTTATTATAAGTTTTCTCCATAATTCCAGCGTATAGAATTTTCATTGATGATTAAATGTTGTATCCACGACCACGCGGCTTCTTGAAATCCACCATGTTGAAGATTTATGTTGTTATCCTCAATCAAAAACGTATTTATCGTTAGAACGAGTGTAACAAAACCTTACCTATTAGATCCTCGATTATTCTAAATTTTCCACTGATTTACTGGTACCAAACTTTATAAAGTCAAATGTAAAATGTATGTAAAATTCTGATTGTTATTTGAAATGTCATCTTCGTTGCAACATTTGGTTTCTGGCTGTCGCTGCTTTCATTCCAGAAGACAAAAGACTCACGATGAATGAGGATTGGATAGACCGCATGCGTTCATTGAAATGATATTTTCCTCAGCAGTTATCAGTTGAACGAAGCATCCGGTGTTCTGCAAAGGTCAAAAAATGCTGTAGCAGGTATCAAACAAGTCGTCGGCACTTCCATACGTTTAGAAATATTGCAAAAATAATTGCTCAGAAGGTTAGATCGGTGATATCTACGTAACTTTTGTCCGGGCCAATCAAAGAAATCAATCTTCCAGGCATTGCTACTGCTTGCTAAAGGTTTAAAACGAATATTTTAGTAACTTAGCAACTATCTACCAATAGTTGGCCCGAACTATTATTGTAGCCTCAATATCAAAGTAATTAATGTAAAAAAAAATGAAATAATTATCTCCAACGGTGTGCAGGTGCCGAAAGAAAGAAAAGCGCTGATTTTGACCAAATTGTTCTGCTACAAAATAACTTACGAAAGTTGGGTCTCTTTTGAATATTTTCTTGGAGAACTGGAAAAAGGAATTGAAAACTTTCAAAAGCGGTATGTAGATGGAAGATTTGTCTATCTTCATGAATTTTTTGGGTTAATTATGTAGAGTACAAGTTTAGATATAATTGACCTTTAAAAACAGTGAAATTTACGATGTGCTATCGAATCTCCGAAGTGACGCACGTGTTTGCCATTTTCTATTTCCCCAAGAACAATAGAGCATAACAGCTGTGTAGTTGATTTGCAACTATGTAAAGCAGAATTTCAGAAATGATATTCTGTTGAATAAATTTAGAATGGAACCTCATTAGATTTCAAGGTCAGTATTTGCTACTTTCAAATATGTAAATAAGCTTTTTAAAGTGAAAAGGGAACATAGATCTGATTCCCTTGATTAATAGTGAGAACAGTGCATTAGATATTTAAGCCTAATTTCTATGTAAAGGACCCATACTCTGCAATAATAATTAATCTATTAGGGCGATTCCATACATGTCGTACGGGACATTTAGACCGTTTTTGTGAGAGTATCAAAATATCATGAGGTTTAGACTCACTTTTGTAACTTATTTACATACTTTATAGGGTAACCCCATATCAAAACCGTTACAAGTACAACCCTTTTGACAGCGGTTGTTGGTGCGAACACAGCATTATAAACCCATATCAGTGTTTGATGCGTAACAACTTTAGCATTTCTTGGGCTTCTCGCATTCATAAGTTCCATGAGAGTAAGTACAACCTCCATCATCCCATTCCATGATGCAATACATTCGAGCCTTGTACTTGCAACTGGTGCATTGGACTTCTCCTTTAAACGCACTTTTTAACCGGCAGTTGAGGTTACCTTCGCAGTAAATCTGGTAACACATCATTCCACACTTTTTAAAACAAGTACAAGCTTTAGCGCACTTTTTGCATTTAGCACACTGTGGGTCAGACTGTCGACCAACACAGTAATTATGACGCTGGCAAATGTACAAGTCTTTAGGAGCACAATGCATAAAGCAGGCGATGTGACATTCACTGTCGTACTCACATTGTCGGAAGCAAGAAGGTTTTCCACGTGGAACACCAATGCCTCTCTTCCTCTCACGAAATCCTGCGTGAAAAAGCAAGACAAAATCTCAAATAAAAACGTAGCCAAGTGAGAACTCGTTGCTATGGTAACTCGCTCTTGCAGACACGGACTGTCCAAATCACATAGCAATAAATCGGTGTACGAAAGCAAGAAAAACTACTTTCTATAATCGCAATGGTAGAAATTGTGTTAAATATCGTATGTGCAGGGCCGTGTAGTGACCACAGGCAGTGTAGAGCCCATGGCTCAAGATATACTGCATGCTGAATGAAGAGCTGCCATACAAAGCGCCGGCTGCGACGCTCCTGTTATAAAATTTTCTATTTCTTTAGTGTCTTTGGAAAAATTCCAATGTAAGGACACCATCCTAGAATACGTGACTCTATATTCTTCATAACCCTATTTTGGACATGGTAAGTTATGACTGACATTTTATCAAGCATGTTCTGAACCCTATCAAAATTAAGGCTGGTACTTAAAAGATTGGGTTAGTACAAACAAGTCTCTACAAGACATAAATAGCCAGAGAGAATCAAAATCTACATTTATCTCCTCTACAGTTGTCTAAATCATGTTCACTACTAGTACGAAGGAGGCATTTGTTTGCATAGGTGACACTCTAGCCATATGCAAATTTCTAAGCTGAGCCGAAGTTTTTAAAAATCGATTTGTCTTGCTTTACTCCACGCTTCCCCGTGCGACTCCAACTGCCGTCTTCATATGTCTAACTTAGCCCGTAAAATTTTGCGCGAAAGGTGATTTCCAGCCAAATGATTGCTTCATAGCAAGCAATTTCATTGACATCTGGGAATGGTCAATTTTAGCAGGAAAGTTGGTTGGGAAAGTACCAGATGGTTCTGAATAACAGGCCTGGATAATATGCAGCCTGAGGCCAGAACTGGAGGCCATTGACTAAACATACATTGTGTATTAACAGTGACTATAATTTCAGTAACCTTCCATCATAACACTTCTAAGAATCAGATATCTATTTGTGTTCATTACAGTTCATGACACAGCATTTCCAAGTAATATTTGTGTCACAAATTGCAATAATTTTACACCAGATTATCCTCCGAAATAAAATACAAGTTCACCTTCTTGACAAATCTCATTTAGGTGCCTCAGTCGTTCTATGAAAAATTGCGGTAGCAGTATGTGGTTTATGCTTTCGTTTAATTGTTAACGATTGCATTTCCACTATTTCAATACTACAATACTATTTTGTGCATATATTATTGTATAAAGAAAACCGAGTGCTGATCGATAAACCCAATGGCCTCCAGTGCTGCCCTCCCGTTGCATGCAGTCCAGGCCTGTTATCTAGATCGCCCTGGAAAGTACAGATAACGTGGACAAAGACAAGACTTGCTTAATTATGTTACAGTGTTTGCAGTATCCGTTTTGTAAGGACACAAGAAAATAAAAGATATATCATCACCTTGACTCGAACCAGTGATCCACGCTATCACGGGTTGTGGTCTACCAACTGAGCTTGCTGTCCCCCGATGTTTCAAATCACTCACGAAGGTGAGGGGGGCTTGTGCCGCCCCCTAGGAGGATTCACTAGCGTATTCCGCCCCCCTGACATTCTGATTGGCATATATATTTTTCACTTTAGTAT
Organism: Alatinidae sp. Z8VKAUB7J3; assembly: GCA_010016025.2. Lineage (NCBI taxonomy): Eukaryota > Metazoa > Cnidaria > Cubozoa > Carybdeida > Alatinidae > Alatinidae sp. Z8VKAUB7J3. The sequence goes on along the minus strand of JAAAKM020006971.1, from coordinate 126,747,202 downwards.
ATCATACTCTGGTGTGCCGAATAAACAGGGGGTCATCATTACGGCCTAAAGTTAATAAACGTGGGGTCCAAATAAACGGGAGGTCTGAACTCCAGCCTCAATTTCATGAACGTTCTATATAAGGATGACACACATGAGGACAAAAATCGTCCTAATTGACTAATTAGCAACTCTTTGAGGGTCAAATGCTCCATGGATAGTTATTCAAGAGTCTTCAGAGATCATTTACATTTTGAGTACTGGGAAAATTCCTTGAAATTAATAAACGGGGGGAGGGCTAATAAGGAGCAGGGGTTATAAATTTCAAAAAATTAATAAGCGAGGGGGTACGATTATTTGGCACTCGAGAGTAATGCATCGAAAATAAAAAACGTAGGACCTATGGGATGATTATGGGTGACTCTTGCCCATATGTCCGTAAGTATGTGCATTGAAAATTCCTTGAAAATGCCTTCAGTGAGATATAACTTCAGAACTGCACAGAAATAGTGTCTTTTGGCCTTAATGAACAAACTTTTCTCACGACTTTCAACCAATGGCTTAGTGGCAATTTACTTGTCCCAGCTAGAATTTAGACTATACAATTCCACTTTCAGTTGAATTTACCCATCTCTGACATTTTTCTGTCGATGTAACCAAATGTAGTACAAAATTGCATAGATGCTATTTTTAGGATTATTTCCAGAGAATGATGAAACTTATGATCTCCCCTCCTCCTTTCATATTTTGGAAATCCCAACCGCCCCATCTCTCTTAGAGGGCCAGCTTTGTAAACGTTTCAAATTCTCTCTTTTCGATGATATTCCAATTTATATAGCGATTTACTAGGGAATCTATCGCTATCATATATATCTTACAATCCGTATGGATCGATACAAGCGTCTACCCAGGCACAAGCACGGAAGCTAAGAACTGAACTTTTAATGTCATTGTTTGCAGAAATTGGCCTCACATACGTTTACAAAGGTGTGAAGAGTTGCCCCAAGTAGTTTTTTCACCTGATAAGTTATTCGAAATGGGTATGTAAATGATAGAGTAAAAAATTGAAAACTTTGCTGTACCAATTCTTTCTTGTTTTATTTTCAATCTCTTGAGAATTCCTAATAACTTTGATTGTATTCAAAAAGTAAGGTAGTCCATAGGTTTCAAAGCGACCTGGCCGAAACACGCTTCATGCACAAATTTAAGTTTAATCCACAATCTACGTATTTCTTCGTCTGACACTCGTCAGAGTATTATCTTCAGAATGGCCAAAATGAAATATGTGAAAGAGTATACCCAACTGTATTTTGAAGGAGCCAGTCAGAAATTGGAGCGCCTGAATGGCCGTCTGCCTCGTGATGTTTACGATAGAATCTGACCCTCCGGGTCACAAAGTCCATGTATATGACCTCCTCAAAACAAAGAAGAGAGAACTTCCTTTTCGACCAATTCTTTCTATGATTGGCTCCTCCAGGATCTTTGACGTATGGATTGGTATCTCCAGATCGAGACAATAGATTTCATCGTTCTGAACAAGTCCGATGTTGTGTTCTTCCGTTCTATGAAAACTGGTTCCCTTCACACGAAAGATCGAGCTGCGAGGAGATTAGGTTTTTGTCGCAGTGAGCAACTGAGGATCCATGGTCCCTTTTATCTTGCGTTTAGAGTATCATCTTCTTCCGATGAAAGTAAAGTATAGATCAGTAGACCTGTGCCTAGTAGCAACAAAGCTGGATCTACGCCGGGAAACCGTACGAAATCCATGAAACCGAAAGTTAGTCGCGAAGGCAGCCTACCAGGACACGGGAACTTGTTCGACAAGATCAAGATGTTCTTGACATTTACAACGTAGAAATTTAACAATTTTTGGCTGGATCTACCAAGAAAGATAGATTTGGGCTTTTGGGAATGGACAAACTAGTAACCTAAACATCGAAAGTAGCGAGCAAGGCTATTGGACGTTGTTTGACGAAGTTCACATGCAGTGTGTATCGGAGGATGTAAACAAACATTTCACTGGGTCGTTAGGAACAACGGGGAACAACCGACTTTATGTCGTGATTTATTATGAGCCTTTTTATGGCCGTAGTTAAAACTAGTGATGGATTCGACGCCCAATACTTACAGCATTACAGACTGAAGATGTAGCAACTATCATTTATACTAAAATTGAATGAGATGGTGTAGCGTGCACTGTGCTGAGTGCATCTGGATTTTAAGATTTAACCATGTCGTTAGAAGCAATAGCTGACGAGGTTTTGAGATTTTAATGAACATTCCGATTGCTGAAGTTGAAACCAGTGATGGTTTAATGCCTTATATATGCAATATCACCTACTGAAGACATCGTAATCATCTCTTGTACTGACGCTAAATGAGATACTGTTACGTACGTTGAACTTTTGTACTCTGAAATTTCAGGTACTTTTAAGATCTCTCTTTGAAGAATATCTTCTCCAATTCAACGCTATCAACCGTTCGAGGGTCAGCCGGGATTTTGGAAACAAACTAGAATCATTGCTTGCAGGTTGAACTGAAGGATGGAAATTTTAAATTTCTTGGAGATATTTCAATTTTCTCTTTAATATTTTAACACCATGCCCCTGGCTACTATATATGATAATATTGTTCTGTCAGGTTTCTTATATCGCTGCATTTCCCACTGGTCTCAGTTCGTAGGTAAAAGTACTTTATATTAACAGCCTTTGTTCCTGGTACCCTAACTATTTTAATGTATATTGTGCTAGTGTCCCCTCCCCCCACTTTCTTCTTGTATCTTTCAAACTACATTTGGATTAATTATATCTATATATATGGTAGAAACGTTGGGGGTTTTATATATTTTAGTTAGTTTTTCTTCATGGCAAATAAAATTTAATACCAAAGAGAATAACAGGAAGTTTTGCGATCATTTTTTCTCAATATTTCGTATGTTGACTAAGATACATAATCATGTTGTTCATGTTGTTTATAGTTACTTTCGAGTTACGTGCTACTCGGTTACTTTGTTAATTTACATAAACTGTCTACTCCAACAAAGAGCTATGGCGTAGATTCGAACGTTCCATTGGCTCGGATATGCTTTGAACGTATCTAATTACTCTTTTTTTTCCACGTGATAAAACTTGGGTGTATCAATCTCATAGGTTAATGGAAACATACAGACACACGCATTTTTGGATTGTAAAATTTGGAAATTGTGTAGCTACGTTGGCTTTGACAAGAGTTTGGTTTCAAATGGTATATAGTGCATCAAGTTTGCTTGTATGGCTATAGCGCTTAGTTTTACTTGAGAGCGACAAACCGGGATTCTCAACAATTTATACGTACATACACTTGATCTAGCCATGTACATGATGGGGGCACGAGGAACACTTCAGACCGGGTTAACGTGGGGTGGCTGCTCTGAATAATTAGGTGAGAGATTGACAGTGGGACCACTAAGATAACGCTTTTGACGTTGACATACATTTGGGGTGAGCTAGTAACAAATAAAGTGAACTTAGTCCAATAGTCCCTTCCCCCCCCCCCCCCCCGCTGCCGATAGCTACTGGCCAGGTATGACCCTAACGTTAATTTTCCTTCTCTTGTTCTCTTGTGAGCCCACAAAACCTAGGTACTTTGAACGCGTGACCCTATAAGACTTCTAGACTTTTACACTCCATTATCCTCAAACACCAATTACCTTTTCACCCTGACTTACTCCTATCTGCCCTACTCTCTACTGTATATCTTCTCTACTTGCCTATAAAGAACCCCCTTAGATGTTTGTCCCTTTTGTCCCACAAAGACGTATATGAAGGTGCCTAACACAAGTCCCCCCCTAATTATTAACGTTATAAAAAATTTTAACCCCCTCCCCCGTTTTACATTTTTAAGGAACACTCGATGTACTTTGTCTTCGTGTTTTTTATTTTATTCTATTAAAATTTAGCTAAGTATTACTTTAGGGGCTCTTGTCTCCAGTTCTTTCAACCGCCATCTTTCAAATGTTCTCAAGTCTCCACCATCCCCACCCCCCGCTTATTTCACCCTATTCGCTTTTCATCTAAAGATGGTAATCTATAAGACATACAATCTTAAACTAAATTTAACTAATAACTAATAAAACAATGACAACTTTTCCTCGCTTGGCAAAGCTAAGCATAACCTAGCAGCTGTATTTTGTATAAAACTTTGAGTGTCATTACAACCATTTCCCTGCGTCCGCTTTAGTAGAGAGGTATAAAATTTTGGGTCTATCACAATCACACAACACATTGATCAGTCCTCAGCATAGTCCAATTGTCAACATCAAGGAAAATTAACACAAGCTTGATTAGCTGGAAAAGTCTTTGAAACATTGCTTATATATAAATGCATCACATCTTGGACAATAATGACATGTTTGTGTCCCACATCTCCTCTTTGTTTCCTTGTCCACCTTGTAAGCACAGGCTGTACATTTCTTCCTTGACGGATACTTAGAAACACGATAATGTTTCATTGCATTCACCATACAGAGTGCAACCATCCGAAAAATACCTTTTTCAACCATTTTTTTGATTTTCGCCCAATGTTGTAATATGAAAGGAATTGGTCACATTTGTCCACTCCCCCGTATTGCTATTATAATCACATATCATATGCTTCAGCATTTCCTCACATCCACATTGAATATTAACATTGTCTGAGTTCCATGGAATGAGGATAGAGGAAAAAATCTCTCTTGTCCTTCCAATGCACAGCAACAACATTGCCATTTTGAATATATTTAGACTTTCCTTTGTCCAGTTTTCTCGTTTTTAAATTCCTGTGGAAATTCTCCCCTATCTGCTCTAACAGTTCCACATGAGAATGTATTTCTCTATAATAAATTCTTTACCAGCTTTAGGTTTGTATAAAAGTTGCCGAAATAAACATAAGAGTCCAATAAAGCAAACACAACCTGGTTTGCAAGTCCATGCTCTGTAGTTCCACTTGCTTTACCAGTATAAATCTGGAATTGTAAGCCATATCCAGTGCATGCCTCACACAATGCCCACAGTATGATTCCAAATTTTGGGGGGTTTTTTTGGCATGTATTGAAGAAACGAAACCCTTAATTTGGCCCCTATCATTTGTTCATCTATTGATAAGTCCCTAGATGGTGCAAACATGTCTTTGAAGGACTTGTTAAGAGTATCTGGCAAATCTCCAAGTTTATTGTAGTGTGGATCAGTTCTCCGTACTTCCCTTGATTGTCTACTAGGTGCAGATACCTAAGTATCTGTTTGAATTGCAGTTTTGTGAAAATTCCACTGAACCAAGGCATATGGAATATTCCATGTTTATGCAAGTAGTCATCTAGTTCTGGCAACTTTGTTACACCAGTTGCAATGACAACTCTAATAAATGCCATCACCTCCTCAGCACATACATCTATCCATTTCAATGGGGATGGTCTTTTCAAATTACACTGTTGATAGTACAAATTGGTTTGATGTGCAATAGACATAAACATTACTCTAGTGAAAAATAGTAAAAACAAATCAATTGGAGATTTTCCTGCAGCTCCCTTTCGTTTTATCCCCACAAATTCCTGAAACTTGTCTGAAGTGTGAGGTTATCAAATGCCCCATCAATGTATTTTCAATTTGAATCACCATCTCCTTTTTTGTTGTTTTTGTTTTGCTGAGATGTGGGTTCCTTTGGGGGATATCTTGCTTGAAGTTAATGGATGTTTTGAGGTTGTTCTCTTCCGTTTGACAGTCACATCTGAAGTCTGGACTGTGCTATAGGAAGTTGTTGGCTTCAGGAAATCTGGTACCTTTCTTGTCCTTGAGCTGGCCCTTCCTTCTTGAACAGGTGTGTTATCTGAGTCACTACTGGTGCTCCACTCTGCAGTCATACCACAGGCAACTTCTTCCTACGAAAGAAGAATAGGAAAAATAAGTGGATGCAAAAATTTGCAGTGCAGAGCAATAGCAACCACTCTACAGGCCACAAAGTACTGTTATGGTACTCAAAATTATCTCAACTCATAGCTTGGGTCACAGGTTAGACCCACGGTGGCAAATAGCAAGACAATAAATGGGTTGTACAAGTGTGACTTATCTACTAAAGAAAATCGTCAAGAAACATCAGCTGATTTTGATAATGTAAACAAAGTAGCACGGCAGTCTGCAAGCAACTTCCTATGACATCAGGTCTCATTTTTATAGGGCCAATCTGCATATCCACTTCCATTGAAAAGCAAAACATTTTATAGGGAAAGAGCATTATCAAATTACCAGTTTCCTCTAGAAAATATCAACCAATTGTAGTTAAAGAATACTCACGTACATCATTGTGCAGCAGCGAATCGTGATAACATGGGTCTGGAATGCTTTATGCTTGAGAAAAAAACACATCCAAATACTTGTCTGTGGAAGAATGTCCAACATCTAGCTTGTCGAACGATACTTCAACATCTTCATCAATATCTATGATCTTCTATAGAGCCTCATCTAATGAAAAATTGTGCTTGGAACTTTTACTTTTGCTTTTTACATGGACGCTTGTTTTGTTCGCCATTTTGAAAATCTTGAACTGGTAGTCCAACGCATGTCCTTTGAATTTAAGGTTTGTTTAAAAGCACAAAGTAGCAGAAAAAAGACAATTCATTGGTGTAAATTGATAAACAGCTATCTAAAGACTGTATCTAAGAACTTTCTATTGCTATGCAACAACAAACGATTTATGATTGGATAACAGTTAGGGGGTCATTAACTACCCCCTTTGCTGCTTAATTGCCATTAACATACCTCTTATAGTCTTTGAGGGTTTTTAAATATTGCATTGCTGTTTTGCCAGTCATTGGTGCATGCATATATCGACACAAATATAATAATACCAGGTACTC
>JAAAKM020006971.1:126709462-126740258 GCA_010016025.2 Alatinidae sp. Z8VKAUB7J3 | reverse complement strand
TTTAAATATTGCATTGCTGTTTTGCCAGTCATTGGTGCATGCATATATCGACACAAATATAATAATACCAGGTACTCTGTTCAAAATTTGTAATCTGTAATGTCCTTATTTTCTAAAATCTCTGAAGTGGTCTCCATATTTATCAAAGCATATTGAATGAAATAGTGAAAACATTATGTACTTTTTAAAAGCTTTTTTCACGTGACACTCATCACAGTACAATCCTCAGAATTCATAATTATTGAAATGAAAATTGTGAAAGAGTATAACCAACTGTATTTTACATATAAAGAGCCAATCAGAATTTGGACTGCCTGAATCAGTCTAATGAAAAAACAAATCCTCTTTGTCTGCATAGCAACGGTTTTCTTGCTGACTGACTCCAGAATCTCTGAATGAAATACAGACCTGTCCTTTCCTATGATATGGAAGAAATTGTCTGTGTACATTTTGGGACAGTCTGTGTTCTCAAGCAAGTGCTACCCAATGGCATGTAGATAACCTAAACAAATTCCCTGAAGAACCTTTTCATTAAATTGATGGAAGTTGCAACATGTGGTGTTGACTTTAGCTTTAACAATGAAATGTACCAACAACAGAACAGGGTAAACATGGTGAGTCCCTTGGGTCCAGCATTGGCTAATATCTTTGTTGGTTTCCATGAACTTGAGCTTTTTGAATCCTCCAAAAGCCCACCATTTATTTTTGTTACGTTGATAACACATTTATGATATTTGGAAGAGTGCCCAAATGTTATGAATTCTTCCCAAACCTAAACAACTTATACCAAGCTTTAAAATTCATTTTAGAGAAGGAAAGGAAAAAAATTGCTATTGTTCCTTGATGTTTTAATCAAAAAAGAGGGTACTAAATTCTGTACCAGCATGTACACAAAGCCTACACATTGCTGCTAATACATCTCCTGGAATTTGTTCTGCCCCCAAACACTTAAAGTCAATCTTATCAAAACCTTAGTTCACTGTGTCAAATTAAAACTTCAACAATTCTCTAAATAAAAACCGCTTTGGACCTAAAAAATGTCCAGTATATATACTTAAATATAGTGTCCTCCCCCCTAGGAAGTTGCCGGAGGATAAAATTTTCAGCTCAGGAGGCACCGCGAATTTGGAGGTGAAATTGGGGGGAGGGGGGAGGGGGGTATGATATTTTCTGGCCATCTAGAACTGCTAATTTTCATGGTGGTGCCTCATTGAAATAAGAAAATTGAGAAATGCTTAACACAGTTTGGTTTTGAAAGTTGACAAGTCATTATACCAAAACGAATACTACTTCTCTTGCCTCTCTTGATCTTTCAAGCTGTGTATATATACATCTTGTTTCCCATATATTTGATCTTGTTTGAGTGGACTTCCTTTAGCATTTCACATGTTCAATATTTGCAATCAACATACCTCAACTTCTTAATCTCAAGAAGCGAAAGTTAGCATTTCGGGATTTTTCTCAGAATATTTTCCAACACCAAACTTACTGATACATCTATATGCATCACCTATCCTAACTCTATTTTTAGTGCATGTTTCCTTACAGACTGCTAAAATTGTGGTTCCTAAGGTCTCTTCTCTTTCCCCATGCAAATCACTTGAGTACCTCTATTTTAAGTGCAAATTTCTGTTGCTCTTACTGCTCATTATATCTCCAAAATTATGCCTTGAACTGCCCAAAGATTGGCCTTCTCCATTACTCTGACAGCCCCTGCCCTGCAAATATACAGTGTGTCACACCCAAATGTACTTATGTCAACTGACGCTTGATATATTCTTGGACTCTTTGAAACTTTACACCAATATTTGTTGTCAAACTGTGTAATCCGTTTGGAATGTGTTATATATATGCTTAAGCGCTGATGTGTGTTGTAATTGGAGGCGTATTGTTTAGTTTATTTTAAGTCAGTTTCATACCGAGTTATTTCTATAGTTTTTTGTAATCACCATTATTAGGTCTTGATAAAATGTGTATAAAAGAATCAATTTTTAAATGATCGAGTTAGTTGTAAACGAGAAGATAGTAAAGTCAAAGTTAAAGAGTCATTTTATCGATAGTCTAAGCCTGCCATTTCGGCTTGGTGAAGCATAGCTGCCAGAGGCAAGGACCATATCACGTCAAGGGGGATGCTGGAGCGGCGCTATCTTTGACACAGTGCCATGGGCCTCTACAACTTACACTTGATGCTTTACTATATCCTTAAACTTCTCCATGACCTACTTACAGCATGAAATTGCATCTATAAGATTTTAAGACATGGTATTGGGCAGCCAAAATTTTGTGTTATTTGTATGAATATGTTGTGTTATATATTGCAGTATATATACACTACACTAATATGTGATGTAATAGTGATTCAATCAAATTAGAGCAGTTATATTAGGTTTACATTCCGCATTGTTTGCATATACATATACTATATATATATGCTGGAGGTATCAGTAATTTTGGTTCAGATTGGGGGGACCTTGATGTAGTAAGATGGGGGGAGAAGGCCAAATGGGGGCAATAGGTGACAGATGGGGGGAACCAAACCTGGAGGACGCCACGTTAAAACTACCATGACACAGAAATGTTTCACATCTATTTTAAAACCAAATTAATAAGGTTACTCTGTCTAACTGTCCCCCCAAGCTTAGTTTTTACAACTAAAAAGGCATCATTAACCAACCACAAAGATTTCGTGCTATCCACAAAGTCTAGCTCTGCGGCATACCAATTTTCATGCCATTGTGAGACTGGCTATGTTGTCCCCACAACTTTGAGGTTGTTGTACCGCATTAAGTAGCATACATTCTATCATTTATTTACCAAACATCAACTCCTAAAAGGAATCAACCAACTTGGGTTTCTGTTATATCGCGCTTGTTATGATATAATATAAAGATAATTTGATGAGGTACTGCTACTGGTTTATTAAGCTAAGTATATTTCACACGCACTCATAATCTATACAAAATCATCTTTCTCGTTCACTCTGATTGTTGTAGAATTTAAGGTAAGAAATTACGCTAATTCACGTCAATGAAGAAGAGGGGATTCCTTCGATTTGCAGATACTACACATACATACATACATACATACATACATACATACATACATACATATATATATATATACATACATACATACATACATACATACATACATATTCTTACATATTCTTACATATACAGATTCTTAGTTTCCATATAAAACAAGATATGCATTCATTCTAAATCAGCATACACAATGCAAGATGAGGGGACGTTAACTTCACCACTAAAATGTACTTTGACACATGGGTAATGAAATAATGTTTTCTAGAAAATACATTTGAGCTCTCACACTACTGGTTCCCCCCAAAACTTTTAAATCAGAAAAGCCCTTGCATGAGATGCCTGCAACAAACTGGGCGAAATATGGCAATCTAACTTGCCCAATAAGTTAAGATGAAAATACTTTGTACCATAATTGTACAAGTGCTTGTCAATACCGGCAATTGACATGGATCATATTGTAAGATGTGTGGTTACGTGACCGCTACAGAACATACAAAGTGAAATGTAAAAGGAACGGACTCACCAAATGAATTGTACTGACGAAGATTACACAAACCAGGACGAGCGTATACTGCGTGTGAGGGGGGGGTGATGACGGATGCACATGATAGTATGAGGGGGGGGGGGGGGGGGGGGGGGGGGGGGGGGGTGTTAATTAGATAGAGGTCATTCATTGAAGAGAAGGCGTTTATCAGATCATTTACGATAGTTTACAGTTCTGCTCTCAAATCTTTAATCTTCATGCTGATGGTAGCCTATCACTCACTACATGAAAAATATAACAAAGGTATAAAAAAAAGCAGGGAAACATGAGGAGACTTAGGCCCCTCTCTACCTCACCATATGCATCAACATGTAATAATTTTTATCCGGTTTTTATACTCTATTGTCAACAGTCATTGCTGGTAGTGGCCTCTTTGGTTTATATATTATTATGAAGACTCTGAAGCCAGGAGGTCTGGAAGTAGCCAACCAGCCTTAAATTTTCAGTCGTTACGAGTAATGCCTGATTTCACTAAATGGCTTTAACATATGAAAAGCCTACATTTTCGGCCAGTACATCTCCTGAAATTCGTTTTGGCCCAAATCAAGTTAAGTCAATCTCATCAAAATCTTGGTTCACAGTGCGCTTACGATTTGCTCTGATAGAAAATTAGAATCGGAACTCAATTTTCCAAAGAAAACTTTTCTTTTAAATGGCTATCCCGAAAACTTCATTGGACAATTCTTCAAAGAAAACGTTTTGGAAACGTTTTGGACCTAAACGTGTCCTGTATACTTAAAACTACTGTGGCGTAGGAACGTTTCACTTCGACTTGAAAACCAAATCTAAAAGGCTATAGAAAAATGTTTTGCGCTGTCGCTCCACGCGTAGTTTATAAAATTAAAAAAGCATTATCAGCCAACCACAAAGGTCGGGTGCCTTCCGCGATCTCCAGCTCTGTAGTTTATCATTCCAGTGCGAGGCTGGCGATGTTGGCCGTACGACTTTGAGAGTGGTTGACCGAATTATGCGGCATGTGCCATCGTCGATTCGCCAAACATCAACTACTAAATGGAAACAACCACCTAGGGTTTCGATGGCCAAAAACACCAAAGAAAACAAGAAATGTGACCCAGCCATAGGGCAGCACCTGCTTGATGACACAGACCGTAAAAAAATGTTGAGGAACCATTACTTCCGAATTATAGGAAGGGCTTGCTCTGTACTTTATTTGGATGTTTTGAAGTCATTCCACATAAAAGCAAGAAACCCTTTACTATACAGGCAAAACTAATTCGCTTTGTTTTTAAACCTCTTCAATTTATCTAGTTGTTGTTTACGCAGATTGGTCAAAAAAGGTTACACAAGCTATTCGGGCAGTCCAAATTCAGATTGGCTCTTTCAAATATACGGTTGGCTATACTGGAGTTTTCACGCGTTACATTTCAATCACTCTGACGATTGTACTCTAAGGAATGTCAGGCGATAAAAACTTTTTAATACATAATGTTTTCGCTATTTTGTTGCGTATTCATGTTTTTTAGAGGTTAAGAGTAAAGGTAGAGTACAGACAGTTGTCGGATATCGGAGTTATAAATAATTGGATTGTTACTTGAGGGAGTTTAGTCATGAACAAAGGAATTATTGTGGATTGTGGATTTATTCGGGTTTGGTTACGGTGGTTTTAACTTACATATACCCAGGGCTGCTAATAGCTCTGTGAATTCAAGCACTCAAGGTATGGCATATCTGAATCTCCCAAGATGCAAAATCTTATCAAAAATACTAGGAAAACCCTCCCAATTTCCATGTTCATCTATTCCAAAGGGATAAGGACGGAAAAAATTTACTTACTTCAAACTTACAGAAGAGGCAAATATACTGTAACCAACATTAAGATTATTGGAACAAATACACTGATTATTCATTTATTAGCTGAAGTATTAAACTTGTACAACGTATAATATGTACGAAACTAATTGTAAATTATGTAGTTTTTTCGTTTAAAGTATACAGGTTTGGGGGTTTTGGTTGATATTGATCCACAGGGCCGTGGTAGGAATGTTAACAAAAAATTCATATGTTCCTATACAGGTGCCTCACCAGCTTTCTTGGAACAATAAACGCGCAAGATCTGTTTTCCCCCTCGTTCATGATGTTGGTTATTATTTTGAGTATAAAAAAACGCCTGTGAAACTCAGTCTCTGGAAAACGAGAATCAATTGGTGGGTCTGCTAAGGTGGGCAGATTTTGAATATTACGTTAACGTTTTTTAGCATATGTTACATGTAAACGACTGCTTTGTACTAAAACATGGTCCAAATATTTGAAATTTCTGAACATTTCTACTACTTTACAGTAAGCATATATCTATGGTATATCTATTTTCTAGAAAAGTGCCTTTTCCTTAAAATTATTTTGAGCGACATTTAATTGATACTGTGAATGTTATGAGATGTATGAACTTGCTGTAACTGGCCTTCATACCATATACGACGCCTTACATAATGGAATGCTAGATCTGCATAAGGCATGTATTGTAAAAGGCTGGTGTAGAACTGTAAGGGAAGTTTTTTAGAAATTTCGGAAACTCTCCGTTTGTGCAAAACCGTCTCTCGACTTTCAAATTCCTTGACGGTTATCAGTTTCATAATAATTAGTTATAGCCATTTTATCTAAACGTAAACAATATCAAACGTACCTGGCGCGAAGGAAGTCCTGTGTCATAGTATGACATTCCATCGTCTTTCGTTATGTTGTATCCAAAACTCCATTGATCTATCTCCAGTAATAGGCAATCTACTTTCTTGTTCTTGTATTTTACGTTAATAGACTTACAATTTGTTGTGGTTACACATTCCATCATACAAGCTCTGTCTTGTTTGAGCCGAACGAATTTTATGACGTGTGAGCTGGAAACGCGATACCCTGTATGGATTCTAAAAAATATGGCATTTTTAAGTTTTAGATCGCGCAGTATATTATCTGCCGTACAAGTTGAATTTGAGTATATAAAGAAAAGTATAATCACAGAAATTCCTGGCCTTAGAGGCATCCTCAAGGATAAGTACGCCAAATTTCAATCTGCCTCTACACGCTCAAAGGAAAACCCGTGGCAATAAATCAGGGGACTATTCTCAAGTATATTTTGCAGACAAATGAGCTTCAATGGCTCCGAATACCTCCTACATGAAAGCTGCCACCTGGTAGGGAGTAAATACTCTGTATATTTCAATGCAAGCACCATTGCATCTTGATTGACTAACATTTTATTAGTTACCTATAGAACCTTATTTATTAGTTGATACCTGTTCGGTTATATGATAAAACTTCTACTTCTACTTCTATCTAGTTACATTCCTGGGCTTCTAGAGCATAAATGGCCAGCTGTGTGTAACTTCCGGTGCATTTTGTGCCGTGCCAAATAAAATTTAGAACAAAACAAAAAGACAAACTGCATGCCTATGTACAATATTAAGATTCTGAGTGTTTCTCAGTACACATTGAGGGGCTGGCCTGCTGACAGGTTGTCCATGCCATGTCCCATGATGACTGTGCCCCTCGGGTTGACTACTTTGATCTGGTGGTTATTGATCAGCTGCCATATACTGTTCCTAAATTGGTTAACCGTGGAAGCTGTGCTGACCTGCATAGGGAGGAGATTCCATACACGGACTGTTCTTGGCATGAAGCTGTACAGATGTTGGTTAATATTGGGATGAATTGGTATGAATTGTGTGTAGCTTCTTTGAGATCTGGTTGTAGGTTGGATGTACCCCGGAATCCAGACGTACGCCAATCCATGTTGAGCTTTATAAAACAGAGTGTGTCTGGCTACAAATCGACGTTCCTGAAGTGATGGCCACCTCAGTGATGATTTCATCTCTGTACCACTAGACTGCCAGTCGTAGTTATTCTTCAGGAACCGGGCTACTCTGTTCTGGACACGTTCCCGCTGATGGATGTGATTCAGCTGATGTGGATCCCACACACTGCTGGCATACTCTAAATGTGGTCGTATGGCGCCCTTGTATGCAGCTTCTCTGGTGGCCTCTAAGGTGACGCGGCCAAGAGATCTTCTTAGCATGTTGAGTAGTTGAGTAGCACGGTTGCTTATGATGTCTATGTTCTTTCCCCATGAGAACTCCTGGGTCAGCTCAACTCCTAGGTAGGGGTTTTGTTTCACTTCTACTAGTGGGCACCCATTGATGGTATATTGCGCCTGGGTGATTTTCTTCTTCCTGGTGATCCTGAGGATAGAGCATTTCTTCACATTAAATGCCATTTGCCATGTTTTTGACCATGTGACTAACCTGTCCAGGTCCTCCTGAAGCTTTGTAGCGTCATCTTAGGGAGTTTACTATCCTGTACAGGACACAATCATCAGCAAATAGGCGTATCTGTGATGTCATGTCATCTCCTATGTCGTTCATGTAGAACAGAAACAGTAAGGGTCCAAGGACTAGTCCTTGGGGGAACCCCAGAGGTTACTTGTGCTGGTGACGAGGTATCTCCATCTACAACGATTATTTAAAACTTAGTACTTTAAATAGCATTCATTACGGATTTAATATAGGTAGCAGATGTAATATAGGTGCAATTAAAGTACTACTTAGAAAGGTTAAATAATTTTTTTCCAATTGCATGTGACAGTTTTTAAAATGTGCAAGTTAAAATCCTAGATATAAGGTTGAAACGTGTTTGATTTAAAACTGTTTTAACGGTTCTTAGAATACATGTAAAAACACGTTATCCCTATTGATTGTATGGTTGTCTTGTTTATACGAGAAGCATCGCGACAACATGTAGATCAATGACTTTCGTAAAATGGTTGCATTTTTTTAGCAATCCACAACGCTTGTTTTGTTATTGTACTCCTGAATGCATAACTTGAAAGTGTTGTTTTACAAGCACTGTCTTTCCTAGTCGCTGATCGTTTTAGAAATATATTCTATGTTACTATTCCTAATGTTTTAGATCGAAGCTTTTCGGTCGGCTCTTTTCAAGATCATTCGCCAACAGACTTACAACAATACAGAAGAAATCGTATATATTACAACAACTATTTTAAAATGAGCGTGCGAATTCACGGAATCAAAGGGAATGTGATAGAATAAAATTGTATAGCTTTAGAAATGGTAGTGAAATCGTTGATAATAAAGAAATTTTGTAGATAAATATGATATAGAGAAGGCGAGCAAGTACAGAGAAGGTACAGTGATCTTAAGCGGATGTATCAAAGCCTGTGGAAGACTTGCCGAGGTTTCTTTACTTTTTTGACACTATAACACTTTGTCGTTACATTGCTGGGTTGGATGTACGTACTGAGGAGTCTATATCCAGTTGGGATGCTCGTAACATTGAACTGCTGAAGAAAAGTAAGTATGGAGATTCTTCCATCGATACTGGAAAACATGTTGTTAATATCTTGAGTTATAACCTAAGTACAATGGAAATGGACGTATTGTCCCGAGGATTAAAATTTTGAATTCCTCCTACTGCTATTGACAGGGCTTTGATATTTGCTGAATTTGAGATTCTACAGACGCAATTAGAGAAGTTGATAAAGTATGAGTGTTTCCTCCCTCTCCTATTAACCCTTTACCTTGGAAAGAATGGGAATGAGTGAGTCGTTCGAGCCCTGTATACTATAAACAAGCGGCACATGAGCAAGCCCTTGACCTTCAACCCCCCCCCCCATTTCGTTCAGTGTTTAGATATTTACAGAGTGTTTA
This sequence comes from Alatinidae sp. Z8VKAUB7J3, assembly GCA_010016025.2. Lineage (NCBI taxonomy): Eukaryota > Metazoa > Cnidaria > Cubozoa > Carybdeida > Alatinidae > Alatinidae sp. Z8VKAUB7J3. Next base: position 126,730,995 of record JAAAKM020006971.1, on the reverse strand, counting down.
TATAGCAAGCCGCGCATCTAAAACTCCTTACACTACCATTTCATTCTGTGTTTAGATTTTTATAGAAACTTTGTATAGCAATCGTAGACGCTCTACGTTACAACCACCGCGCATCTAAGAGCTCCTTACGCCCCCTTTTCCTTCTGTGTTTTGATAGCACAGAGTGTTTTATGCATTTTATCCATGATTCCCTCATCTGTTGAGTAATCATCAATATCGTTTACCTCACTCTCAGTGTCGTCAAAAACATTGACTTCCATGACTATCTGTGCTGGTACATCCGTCTTTGATCAAGGTTACATATAAAGTCAGACAGTGATAAGTGCGAGTCGATGTTATGCCATCCATGTATTTGATAGACGCTTCATACATAGAGGTTAAGGGTGCCATCATGTCAGCCATCATTCAGCTGATATAACAACCCCCTGATTAGTAGGCAAACATACCTTATTCCTTTCAAATTTTGTTTCCCTTTAATTTTCGCCCCCAGGGCGATAATTAAAGGGAGCGAATTGGAGAGTCAGCAGGAGGGGCCGAAAATTAAAGGGAGTAAAACCCAATTTTTAAAGTTCAGGAAGGGGGCAAAATTAAAGTCAATCAGGTAGGCAAAGACATAGATACGTTAGCATTGTAAAGAAGGTAGGCATGTCTACTTCAATACCACAGATAATAAAATTATATTTGATGTCATTTATTAACTAAATATGGTGCACAATGTTGGTGACACTTGAAAGTCTCCTAAACCCTTGATTGGTAACTGTTATAAAGAAACTAAGTAGAGTAAATGAGGGGTTTCAGAAGCTATATTTCATCTTTTGGCAACCTCTACATTCTTACCACAACAGTAAACATTTTATAGAAGAATAATTGTTAACCAATAAATGCTTATCACATCAAAGAACAACCAATTATAACGCTTCCTTTGTTCATAGTTAATTCAGAGGGCAACTTTATCAAACTATTTCTTCAGTAACCCCTATATACCCACCAAAGATGATTAACAGATTCCCCTTTTCAGGCTATGATTTAATACTTTCCCAGCTTCACAGAAGTAAATGTATATGGAAGAAATTTGCTTCTGTAGTTTTTACTCTGACTTCTGTACTCCCTTGTCTTTCAATAGCTTGGTGCAGCCTTCTGATAAGCAGTGGGGTCATTCCCCAGGGCCCTACTTTCCACATTGATAGGGTCTTGCCATGCCTTCATTGTACAAATGCTGAGCTAACACCAGAAATAGTGGTTTAAAATAGCCTCGGCCACATTTAACCATGCAGAAAACCTGAGACCTTTCTATCTTTTCACAAGTCTACCTGGGACTGAATATTTTTTATGTGAAAACATTTTCATAAAACGTCCACAAGATTTACTTCAGTTTCAGTACAAAACTACGAAACGGTCACGGTCGGCGTTTTTAAATGCTACAACTTTATACTAGCTTCATTCATTCTGTCCATAAACAGTAAAACACCAAAAAGGATAAGTAAGACATTAATAATAAAGCTTGGAAAATCTATTTGTACAACCGTTGATATCTGAAATGGAGTTTTATTTGCGGTCGCCATCATGGAACTTAATCCTACAAATTATAGGCCTACTGCATGCCTGTGTAGTGTTGGTTGTTACTGGAAATTCGTCAATCTTAAGTAATTGGGGTTAACTCATCAATAAAATTTCGTCTTTTTTCTTCTTAAATTCCTCATGGTTAAGTTCTTGCCATCGCAAAACTCGAAATTTATAGGTAGCCCTCATTCTGGTAAATCACACCGTGTACCAAGTTTGACAGCGGAGGCTGCGCGATTAACGGTTGACCGCAACGATTTGTATATGCTTCCCGCTTTCCGTTGCCTACATTTTCAAGTCTTCAGGAAGGCCAACATTATGGATGACATATCCATGCTTTACTAAACTTAGCAGCTATTTCATTTATTTAATTTTTTCCTCTGAATATACCAATAACAACAGAGGGAACGCGGTACGAGTTTCTGCGATATGGTACCGGTAGGTGATGAAATTTACGCTCTTGCGTGAAACCGTTCCCCTTCCTGTTTACATCAGACTGGACGGAAGCTATGTTGATTATCCATATTTTTACTTTAAATGGTTGACATACTTAATTACTCGTCAGAGTATAGAATAACTCATTTCTGATGTTATCCTAAAGATAGACATAACAAACGTGTATAATTGGGAAGCAACTCGTTTCTTTCACATAAGACATTGAAGTCAATATCACATTTCGCTTTGGTAAGCTTAATTGCTGTTCCCCGAAACGTAGTGTGCAATTTCAAAATTTTATACAACGAAATGGAAGTCTTTCACTGTGTTGAGAAAATAATTCAACGGACGCATAACGTTCAGAGAACTTGAGCGAACAGCAATTAAGCTTACCAAAGCGAAATGTGATATTGACTTGACTGTCTTATGTGAAACATAACTAACATTGAATATCGCAAGGGGGTCCAGATCTGTCTAATCACCACCGTCTGATTCAAAACAGCGTCTTCTCGGTTTTATCGCTTTGGTCTTGAACGTTAGATTTGGGAGTGAATATATTTGACTTAAAATACTGTTCACCTGCAAGATGACGGTACAAGGCAACCCTGGATACCTTACCAAGCATTGATCTTATTATTGCGATGGTCAATCACTTATTCGATACTTCGAGCAATAAACTACCTGATTTTAAACATATATAGTACAGATATTAATATAAAAAGTAGAGTCCAGTATATATGTAGCAATAACTAACTTTCAACGGTAGGTGATGAAGTTTACGTTGTTGCACGATATCGTTTTGAAGGTGTTGCCACTGGACTTTAAGGAAGCTATTTCTACTATGATTATTTGTACTAAATATGTTTTAAATTAGTCAATATATTACTTAAATTTTCCAAGTATTTAATAAATCATTCTTGATGTTTTGTGGCCTGAATAGCTCAAAGTATAGGGCCTAAAGGGGGCGTGCAAAAGTCTGCTAGCGCCTCAATTTCAAGCTACCATTCGCATAATTCCTCGAGTAGGGAATCCTTTGTCATTCAGCCGCAAGTAATTGAAGACAGAAAGGGGTAATTACGACAAGCAATCAAGGGTTAATAACTACAAAGAATCGAAATCATTTAATAAGAAAAGCTTTAGAATAATAAAATAAACGCATACTTACTTAACTGCCCGCCCTTTCTTTTTGCTTTTGTTTGAATCTTCCATGGAACAGAGGCCCAAGTTGTTGTCTTTCAGTGTTGACCCCTGATAAGCAGTGAAGCCATTCCCCAGGGGTGCATTCCTGGGGTGGGTGTAATCATTTCGATTGCTTCTGGTGCTGGATATTTTTAATTCACGTATATTTTCCATAAGTTAATATCAATGCCCGAGTTTTGCCTCCACGGTGGCCTCCGTTAAATTGGCACATAAGTGGCATGAATGCCTGATGGTGATGATGATGATGATGATGGATAATGATGACAATGATGGTGATGATTATGGATGATAATGACGGTGATGATGATAATAATGGATGGTGAAGACGATATGATGATGATAATGATGATGATGACGATGATGGTGATGATGATGATAATGATGACGAGGATGACGATGATGTTGATGTTGATGATGATGATGATGATGATGATGATGATGATGATGATGATGATGATGATGATGATGATGATGTAGAACAGGGACGTTTGGTATCCACTGTTTTGAGGATACCGATGCTTCATACCAGCCCCCTGATAAGAACTGGGGGCTCCGCGGGTGTTGCGCGTTAATCAATAACATTGATTGGTTGCAAAGATATCTCATTCAGCTTCTAAGTTCACAAGTCGAGAACCGAAAGTGGGTTAGTGGTGAACTGGAGGAGGAGGATGCATTGCCGATGGTGGTAGTATAGGTCGTTTTCAAAGTTTTCAGGTACCTCTAATTTGGGCTGCTATATTGCTGTAGTGACCATTTGTTCCGCAAGCTTGACCAACAGGGACTTCCATAAAAACTGAGGTGACGTAATATTAATATCTGATAATTTCAATGACGATAAAATTCCCTTCGGTTTCAAATAGTAACTTAAGGCATCGCATTGCCTTGCAGTAGTCCGTAATCCTTGTCTATTGCTGCCAAATTCTCTGGGCGTCACTTGTAGAAAGAGCCTTCACACAGCCATTACGGCCGCGGTTCTAGGGAAAAGTTTACAAACCAAGAAAAATTAATATAAATTAATACAAGAAAAAGTTTTTCTTCTGATCTACAACGTATTTGGGCGATTTGCAATTTCGGGTGGTACGGGCGGTAAGAAATTGGAGAAAGAAACTTCGCTGAAGAAACGTCTAGTTACAAATAACTCTATCTTAGCAATGAACCTCAAATGTTGAAACTTTTCGCGTGAAAATGATTTTTTTATTCCCTGTTTATAACATGCACACGTAAAACATTTCATGTCTATCTTAAAAATGTTGATTTTTCCGCATTTCTTCCTATTATTAATATGTTTATTATTAAGTAACCCCCCCCCCCCGTTGTCATATATTAGAGGGGTTTTTAAATTTCACAAAGTTTTACAAAAATTAATGAGCAAGAAGTATCTGGCAATCGGCAGAGAGACATTTGGTATCATGCTTGTGTGTAATGGCCACTGGGGTTAACGAGAGGGAGCATCAAAATATAAACATTTTGCTTAAAGAAATGGAAGATTTGAAGCGGCGATAATCACATTTGGGGATGAATATCCAGAGTAAGGTATTTATTGGACTAAAAGGCATGTAGCCTACCAGTATAAGCCTTTTTGAAGACTTCAGGCGGTTTTCTATTTTGTAACAAAAATTTCCCCTTTCCAATACTCGTGGATTCTTTTATAATATCGGTCTTTTTTAAATAGATAGAGAAAGTATCTATAATTAATTGCGGGCATCAATAAGGGGGGTCTATAATTATAACAGATCTATAGTTAGGGAAATAGGGTCCACGGTGATCTTGAAAAAGCTACCGTTTCTATATTCTAGTAGCACTTCGATCTGTTATCCTTATGAAAAAGCAATTATTTCATCTGGGTGTACCTACTTTCCGGGTATTTTAAATACTGCATATATAGAAAAGTTAAGGAAAGGAGGCAGTTGTTCCAGAATGGTTAGCACACATGAAATTTGCTGTATGTCTTGATTGTGGTGGCGTTCGTAATTACAAATACAGTTAATCTGATTTCATGTAATACGGAGCATAGATGTGTTTGAGTGGCACTCGTCCCCTTATTCAACTACAACGAACTCTGTCATCTTTGCCTTACAATCGCAATTTCTCAATCAATCAAAGACCCCTAGTGAACAGTGAGCCCGATTTTCAAAACTACACTTAATAAACAGAAAACCGCCAAACAGGGTAACTAATAAATAAAGGGCATCTGGCGCGTCCAAAGGCAACACCCCTCAATTTCAGCTACGAAGCTGAGAAGCAAGCCAGGTTCAATCGCCCTGTGGGACCGCCTTTCACGGATCATAGAAAGAATCTTCCGTCAATCAGAACAGATACTACATCCACTTCTTGCCAAAAGACCGAGAAGACTTGTAATCGCTCCAGTTTTGACTACATTACTTAGTATTTAAATGTAATGTTATGTACATCCGGTTTTTTGATAATTCTTTTCCATCATTCTTCATTATCTCTTTTCCTCTAGCAGATCTCTTTTCCTCTAGCAGATAACGTTTGACAAATTCTTTTCGTGTCTTGTGATCCTCCTAACCTTTTCAAAACAATTTCACACCTAAACGCGTTCATTTCATCTTCAGAAGCTTGAAAGAGTACCTTCCCAAACTGCGTCAAATTTCCTAGTTTATAAAATTCGTAAATCAACGCATGAATTACGCGTTAAATTTCACACTTACCATTATCATATCTTCTCGTCAACAGTTCCAAAAATAAACAATACACAAATGGAAATAGACACCAAGAAGTCTCCTCTCCATGATCCAAATAACCACATCCGCAGCTGTGTAAACATGAATCCAAAGACTAATTATACCACTTCTACTGACAATTACCTTTAAATGTGCAAAGTCACGTGAAAGTACGTTTGAAGGAACGAAAGGTCATTGGGGTCAATAGTATGGGCGTGTTCTTTCTGTGAAATGGAACATTGGAAGCTTAAAAGCCATAATTGGTAATGACAAAAATATAAACACCTTCCATTTCACTGGAAAAGAAGCCTGTGAGATGTCAAACCTATCAACATGTAGCTAAAATCAGCCAACTTAAAGGGGACGGTTTTCTGGAGTACAATAATCCGTTGAGTGCAGCAGCCGGGTCAGCCGTAACCGTCCAAAATCACTACAGTACAAATTACATTTTATTCAAGACATTATTAATGTATCCTCGTCCAAGAAATGGACATATTTTGCCCGTTATTGTCTGTCCCAACGTTTGTTTTCCATATGGTCCCATTTATGGAGTAATCAGAGAGTGTCAAACTTCTTAAAAACTCCAAATTTCTATGCTTTAATTGGAGAAAATATGAAAGTTCTCCAGGCTTCGCTTCCCACTATTATCAAACACAAGTACTCCACAAAGATATTTTACTCATTACTATCAGCTAATTCCAACTCTCAAATTCGTGCTCTCTCCTTATGGCGTTTACATAATCCCTCGCCCTCTGATTGGACAATCATTTGGTCAAGTGTATTCGATGATATATCTACTGGATATGAAAATGATGTCTCATTTAAAATTATTCACGGGGTGCTCAAAACCGCATCGGTTTTGAGACGCTGGGGCCTCTCCCATGTCCCTATTAAATGTTCCTATTGTAAGGGTTTCGAGGATGTAGATCATGTTTTTATCCATTGCCCCCTTGCGAAGCAGTTTTGGAAAATGTTAACTCCAACACTATTTAAACTATGTAATTCTCAGTTCCAGATTACCCGGTCTGTGGTTTTTCTTCATCAATTTAATTGCGCTGATGTAACTAGTAAACGACTATTGTTGTACCTGATAAAACTGGCCAAGTATTGTCTTTGGTGTGCACGATGCGAGCAAGGGCAATATGGTTTGCATTATACATCCTATTACTTCTTTTAAATAGACTGCAAAAGAATACAATGAGTCCAGATCAAGTGCACCCTGTGCTCTAGAATGTGAGGATCTTAAGCCAAGAAAAATCAGACCTATTTGAGTCAGGATCCTTATTCCATTTTTAAAATAGCCATTGAATCTGATTATTGGTAATGAAATCATAACAAATATATAGTAACTTGGCAACCCATGAGAATATCTGAAAGTTTCTTCCTGTGCCTTTAAGAGTTTAGCAAGCACATACTGTGTATGTCATTCAATTTTTATGCCTTTTTATAGGGAATTCTAAAGAATAAGACAATTAGGTACCTTTCTTTGGAGTTCTGTAACATCGGGGACATGTCTTTACAAGGTAAGACAAATAATAACTATAGTCTATATCATGTGTATATGCATTTATTCTTAAACTAAAAATACTTGGGTTTTGTGAGCCACACAAAAGTTAATGCCACTTGTCATTTGGTTCATCTTGTCATCCCCTTGTTGTATTCTTGTGAAGTTTTTCATAGTATGGCTAGACATTCTTTGTCCAGGTTGTGCCACTCTCCAATAACTTTGCTAGTTTATTAATTTGCGTGCAAAGAAAATATATCACTGTGGTATCCTATAGGTTGCTATGAAAAACCAGAACCACTCCATTACACCTGATTACTCTGATTAACAATTACATAAGTCAGCACTGAGAATGTAGAATAATAATATACCCACATGATTGTACCGACAGATAAGACATCGATGTTAGCAGATAAAGAAGTACAATCGAAAGTAAAGTATATTTGTAGTAATCATTTGACCCCTATCCCTTGCATGTCCGACAAGGTAAAAAAGTAGTGTGCGAAAAGTGGATAAGCAATGTAACTTATCATTTAACATAATCTCAGGAGTTCTCATACAGACCAAGTTGATCGGAATCTACTCAGTCTCAATAGCAAACACAAATTAACATTACTCAAAGTGGCTTACCTGTCTTCTGGCAGTTTTACTGCAACAGAGATCTGAATAATACTGGACTGAGATGGCAAAAGGGACTTCACTGATTCGGAAAATTTTCTTTTGGCTCATGTGAAACTGGTGAGTTACTCCTGAAAAACTCTAAATATTGGAGCAAATTACAGTGATACTTTAACACAGTACTTCAGCCCCAGATACAATGGAGACCATTTGCAATGTAGTAATCATTTGTTCCTTATCTTGTGAATGTTTTGCAAGATACAAAGATCACCAAAAGCAGCCTGGACGGATGGAGATTTAATGACTTTCATATATAGGAAATGTAAAGGAGGTACTTTTTTGTTTGCAATTCTACATTGTATAAATTTGTTTGTTTTCATTTTACAGTTTTAAGTACAAGTATACGGAAGTCTGTATCCCTCATGTCAGTCAACTTCAGTGGATGTGGACTAACATGGCGCTCTGGAGAAATTATTGCTATGCTTATTAAGGTATACATAATGAACTGTTAATAATTGATAATTTAATGTTTATATTCATCAGTTAGTGTAATAACTTTGGTTTGTTTTGTTAAATGGGGACATATTGGGATTTTAGAGGTGTTTTGAGCAATTTTCATTATCTTTGGCCTAATTTAATGAAATATATAACCAAGTTTAGCTGGTCATATGGGTGTATTAATGTAATACAGGTGCATTTCAAATATGTCTTGTATGTTTTATTTCATCTTAGCCACTTATTGTTTAATAACTGTGTCAGTGATTAATTGATTTCCCTAAGTAGCAGTTTTCAAGTAGATGAATTTGACAATGTGGCTGAAATTTACTTAAGGCCAATCTCCATTAGGCGATTTTGAGAGCGCTTGACATTGGTGCTCACCAGCACTCAATCTCCGCCTCCAGTCATCAAGCTTGTTAGCCAATGTTTAGGCACCAAAATTAAATTCCAAAACAGAGAAAATAGAGAGGAAGAAAAATCTTTTGATCTTACTCTCCTTATTGAAGAAGAAAAGGCAAAGAAAAAAAGGCTGCGAAAAGAATGTGAATTAGATATTTTATCAGGACCGAGAAATTAAAGGAGACTGTTCCAACCTTGACTGATGTACGACAATCTGTCAACCTAGATTTAGATGAATTTATAATGAATAATATGAACAAGTCCGATCTATGAACTGACTAGTTAGAATTACTGATTTACATCATTTCTAGAAATAAACATGATATTCTGATTGGCATAACATTTCACCTACTATTTACCTACTTTACCTTAACAGTCAATTATAATAGCAGCCTCAAATTTAGCTCCCTCTCCCTAAATTTTTAACCCTGGCCATGGGGTTTTCCCTAAATTCCCCCAAAGCCCTTTCAATAAATGCAAAATGTCAGAAGCCCCTTTGATATCTCAGAATGACTCAAGGATGATTCATTCACCAGGTGTAATCTATGTAACTATTTAAACGAGATAGCATGATGAAACCTCTACAGTGCTCAAAATATTTTGATTTTTTCTGCTGGTTGATTGGTTAAGCAAATAGAATTACATCAAGATTTGCTGCAGGGCGCTGGAAAAGTCCAATAGTTTTGAACTGCTTGGTGAGCAACAGCTCTCACGGCTATCAGATTTCATCTCCTAATTAACAGTCAGAAGAAACGTCTGCGCATGATCAGAACTGGTCGCTGGTGCCCTGCACGGCTCTCGATTGCCCAATGGAGATTGGCCTTTATCATGTACGAGATGTAGAAGTAAAGGTTTCTCAATGTTAAGTCAGTGTATCATACTGCATTCCTAAATTTTTTCGTTGTCCATTTTTTGCATTTTATAAGGATCAGGGAACAAGAAGGTATGGAGAGGCCTGGAAACAAAGTTTGCGATATCGAACACCAGATCTGAATAATATGTTAGGACTTAAGAGAATCACTTTAAATAACAATCCAATAATGGGAGATAAATCAGCAGCTTTTCTATCAGAGGCACTTAAAGATGATCTTTGGGTAAAAGGTAAGGAAGAATATAGGCACAAATATGCCTTGGAGTACACCTTTACCTCAGATTTCTTGTTTCATAAATATATCTTACAATCAGTTGTATATTAGTTTCCATTTTAAATTGCTTTCATTCACACTTTTTGCATTATTTAACTAGTGGGACATAAGGGTGTTTGAAAACTATGCTTCCCTGCAAACATATTGAAGTTAATATTCTGTTGTATTGTTTCCCAGTGTTCAGTTCTGTTGACAGTTGTGGAAAAGTGACACAAAGTCCTTATGCTGTGAATGAAAGTTTGCTATAATGATGAGCCTTAATCTTGCAACTTACAATTAATTTCTTGTATTAAGAGCAATAAAATCATAATTTTCAAAAATAATTTCCTAATGTACATGGCTCTAATATTTAATGATTTGCAAGAAAAACATTGTTGCTATTTTTTTCTTGAACTTTTTATAGAAGAACGTGATAACGTATATATTAAAAGTGTAACCAACTATAAGGCAAAAATATTACTTGCAATCATTTTAAATTTGATGATTGCAGATGTTTATTTGCTTTGAAAATGGAACCCTGAGTAAAATTTAAGCAGATTCTAAGCAAAATTATAAGCTTAAATCTACAAAAAAGTTGTAGTTGTTTTGCTCTTCCTTAAAAGTTAACTCCAAACCAGGACGGTATTTGGTTATATGGTTATTGACTGAATGAGAAAGAAGACTTTATTTATCTACAACTGATGTATAGCTGAATAACAGAAACAGCACTATAATGCCCCATCCAGTCAAGCATTATTCTCATGTATGTAGTACGATCCTCATTGTAAAGCATAGATTCGTCTCATGTTTTACTTGTACACTCCAAGCAATTTGTTGTAACCAGGGTCAGGTAGAAAGCTTCTGGAAAGTGAATACGTTTCTTAATGCAATCTTTAAGTTTTGCGTTGTTACAATTTTTGAATTGACTCTCGCTGAAATTTCTAAAATTATTAAATGTTGATGCACACCGGAGGAGGAGTATGAGCTGATATGACTCTGAACATGTGTGTTATCATTGTGTTCCCTCATAGCTCTGATGGCAGAGTGCGCGCAGCGAAGTTTTTAAACTTGGGTGCAGATACCAGTAATTGAATATATTCTTTTCCCTGCCTATTTCTCCCCAAAAATGTAACTAAAATTTAAATATTAATTATTAGGACTTCAAAATTTTCCAGTTATATTTGTTGATAAATAGAAGTTTATCTCATCGTTTCTCGGGTACCTCAAGTGTATTTAAATTTGTGCAGTACTATTTTGCGCACGGACTTGAATGCGCACGGACTTGAATGCGTGCACCCTAATTGCATATATTGGCGTGTACTTATATTCGCGCGTCATATATGTAGTGAAAAACGAGAAAAATTAATGAAACCAGCTGATTATCCATTGTAATGCTAATATCTTGTCAATAATAAGAAGTATTTAACATAAAGTTCACTTGAGTGCGATTTTTAGCATCTTTTTGGCACCTTCAGCAGCCATAGTGTGTGTTGCACAATTTTCAACGCGTCACAACAAACACGAACGTCACGTGCGCTGAGAGTACACTGAATCTGAAAGCGAAACCCGAGGTCCAGCGGGGAGGGAGAGGAAATCGCGCTCGCCCAATAGTTGACTAAAACACGAATGCTTCCCGTATCGGCCCTTTCTGGGCAGTGAAGCGGGAAAAATATGTGAGAGGGGTGAGGACCCATGGGGCAAGAAGGGAGGAGAATACTCTTGCTCACCCACTACCCCAGTGCGAAACTAAAACACGAATGATTCCTGTATCAGTCCTGTCTGTAGTGGGGAGATGCGTGGGAGTGGATAGAAAGCGTGGGAAGGGATGGGGAGGGCTGGTAGGAGGTACATTTTGTAATTTTCTTACTACAGGAAGGGAACATGGTTATTCATCAACTCATTTTCGACCCCCTGGATATTCATCGACCCCCATTCGACCCCTTGGATATTCATCGACCCCCTGGATGGTCCCATCGACCCCTAGGGGTCGATATCAACCACTTTGAGAACCCCTGATTTAGACCTTGTTAGTTGGTTAACTGTTCAATGAGATCTTACAATTTTCATAGTAGTTAAGAGGATATAATCGTCTTCTCTACTCGAAATTGAGGAGGCGTTACATTGTCGATGAGTTGGTTTTTGATAAGCATGTCGTTTCACGGCCTAAATCAATAGCCGTGTTTGGCACTAAAAACTCACGTGACCACACCATACAAATGAAGGATTCCTTATTTGCCATGACGCCAAATTTTGTATGTTTTTCAAGAACACGAGTGACAGAAACCGTGCCATTCACGAGCCTGTTATAACAGATGGTATGTTTCAGTCCTCTCGTTTCCTATAAATTCATCACGTTCTTTAAAAGCTTTCTTACCTCACTTCAAACGATTTCTGTTATCAGTTTCTGGCGAAAACATTTAGCAAAGTGGATCCGTTACTTTACGCAATATCCAAAGTTTGTATCTTTCATTACTACGACAAAGGTGACAACGATCTTCCCGAATTTGAAAGTCTTTTGAAGCGGCTCGGTTGCCATGAATCAGTATCCAATGATGTACTTAGTCTTTTTAAAGCAAGGTTTTGTGACTAGCGCATGCTCATTATGGTTTATGTATTGATTTTGGAATTTCTATATGGGTAAGAAACATTTCGAAAGACAAAATCACATCTCCAAAACAAGAAGATGATAGAAAATATACAAGAGAAATAAAAAATATGGTACCGCGAGGGATCGAACCAGTGACCATCGCTATCGCAGCGTGTGCTCTACCAACTGAGCTAGGTGACCTTCCGATGTTAACGCACTCATGCTCCCAGTCATCAACCAGTTGACATCGACAGCTTCCTCGAAAGAGGAGACCGGCCTCTCTTCGCCACATGACTTGACCAAGAAAAGACTGTCCTCCGACCCGTCTATTTGTCCAAAGCCCATTGAAAGTTAAACATTTATAAGTCTGTACTGACATTTAAAATTCTCTTCAATGATACCTTCTAACAAGGAAACATTTATAGTAAAACTTGATGGGTCGTGGTAATCCGTGTTGCTGTTATGGTAAATAGTTAACTTTGCAAATAAAACTGTCAATCACCAGCGTAATCCCGTAGTTAAGAAATTGTGCTTTCTTAAACCTTATAATTTTATAAAAATATTGATTTTTTCTCCTCTTTGTTTTTCTCTCATCGCATGAAGCTCTGGACATGCAACAATGTGGGATGACCACAGAGGGAGCTAAGTCCTTCCTTGGAGCGATGCAACTCAATCGATCACTTGTAGTCCTGGACCTTAGACAGAATCCGATGATAGGTATTGGCAATTCTCCATAATATCTTGCTATGAATGTGACGCAATGTCTCTCGCAATCAATTTCAATTTGATAAAGCTGAATATTGGCACGAAAAAAATTGAGATTTAGCCAATCTTGGGGGGCTTGCCCCCTCTGCTTCCTGTTCACCCGTCCCCGATATGACAACGTGGAGTTTCTCAACTACTCCTAAAAGCTATCTTAGTTCAGTGGGGTGAAATAACATGGACAATTTGTCCAACGATGGTCATTAATAAATGTTTCGACTGTCAATCCCCTTGATGCTTCGTCAGCTGGGTTTGAAGCTGTATCTACTTAAAACCACTGGCTTTCGTCTGATTGGCTTTATACCTGTGACATACGGTTTGCTACGAACACCTGGAACCTTTTGTCTTTGTTTCTATTATAACGCAAAATGCAGGTCCTATCTGTCCGTAAGGTTAATTTGTCAACAGGAACTAATATCTCTTAGTGGATCATACGGTCTAGTCTAGTTGCTAAGACAGCTACTGTTTGTTCCAAACGTGGAATAGTAATATGCTTAAAAGGAGCAATTACAAGCGAACTATGTGCCTTTTCAGTGTCACTCAGAAGGCGTTAGTATGGTGCTGCACCACATCTCCTTTCTTAGGCGTCTGAAAAGTGATGGAGCTCATAGGATTTAACCTGCCAAATGTTTTGCGGCTTGAAACAGCGGTTAATTGCAAAGTGTCCCATTTTCGGTATGCCTTTGGTGCCAAAGTTGCCATGCCCTTAGATCTTCGTCGGATACGGGGTCGTCTCAGGTTAGTTTCTTTCGACACAGCTCTTGCAACAGTTTCTCTGCTGGAAGAATTCCTGGACTGAAAAACCAAATGGGTTGTATAATGACTTAACAACTGACAAGATCTCTCTTCTAGCAGCTGGCTTGTCCTTGATTGCCATCTTACATCCAAAGGCGTCTGCTTGAACCTTCCACTAGACACCAAATGTTCTCTCCATGAGGTCGCCGCCAAAATCTACATTCATAGCTGATGATACTCGATCCACTTCAGACATTGTCTGTAATACGTTATTGCTGTTGGAGAGCCGTTTTGTTAAGTGAAACCCGCCTCTTTGCAGAAGAGCTTGACATTGGCCCGCCAAATGGATTTTCTCTCTTTCTGTTGCCACAGATTTTAAGCAATCGCCGAGGTAGAAGTTTGTCAAAGCTGTCTCTACAGTGGAAGCATCGAAGTCACTTTAATTGTCCTTAGCTGTTTTACGTAGTGCAAAGTTTGCGCAACTCGGAGATTAGGTCCAAACAAAGCGATGAACCAGCATCTGCTACTCCGAGGGTTCGCTGCTTAGATCTCCATCTGTCCACCATAGGAATCATAAACAGCTAGCACCAGTTTCAGGACGGACGCGATGAAACATGGAACGCATATCTGATAGCAGAGCGATTTCGTGTTGCCGAAACCTTGTCAGTACTCCAACAAGAGTGTTAGTGAAATCTGGCCCCTGGTAAAGCTCAGGGTTGAGTAAAGCCCCTTGCCATTTAGCGGAGCAGTAAAAAATACCCGGACTTTATACAGCTTCTGCGGTTGATAAACTTGGTAGTGAGGGTGAAACCAGGCTGGAGCAGAAATTGTTTCGTCGTTATGTACCCTTCTAGCATGACCTTCTTGTATTAAATTATCGATAAAGTAGTTTCCTGTTTTTGTCGAACTTTCTGTATTATTATAACCTCTTCTCTTGCACGGAATGTATGTGAATGAAAGTTACCGGGGCCACCCCCTCTATTAACACCCTTCACCCTTCTCATATCCCTATTGATGCTAAGGATGTAAGTAGAGGTATCGCAAAGTAGAATAATGACTTTCACTTCGCTGTTAAGTACTACGACTGATATTCTATTGTGCTTTTTCCCCATCCCTGCTACTATGCATATTTCGTTTCTTACTATTCCGTATGTCTATGTTTCTCTCTGTAAGCTTGCTATAAGATTAAGCCTCCTTTGTACGCGTGCATATTACATACATATTATAGCATCGGATTTAGACGTGTGCATATTACATTTATATTATATTATCAGATAGAGCATCACAGATGAAACTACGTCATGATATCCAATTTTAAGAAATCTATTTATAAGATTTACAAGATGTAAAAATGTGTGCAATTGATGAAATGCTATGATATTAAAAACCTCTTCAGCACACTTCCAGCATACTCCGTTATTGCTGAAAAAAGAGAACACATGAAGGTATAGATGATGATATCTTTCAGATGAAATAGATACATGATCATGATAAACATGGATAGACGTTATATCTTACAAGATAAGATATAGATAAATAGAAAAATATAGATAACGAAAGATATATCAGCTAGTTATAGAGAGGAAGAGGAAAGAAAAAACGAAAAATGGCTTAAAAACAAAGAATTTTGAGATTACGAAGTAGAAAACTGTAGGTACCTTGCCTTGAATTTTATCATAGAATATGTGTATTAGAAGGCGACCTTCTTACAGACCAGATAACGCTCGACTTCTTGCTGCAATTAACTAAGGATTAATACTTATCGTCTTCCAACTTTAAGATGTAAGCGACAAATTTCATTTCATGGTATTGTTGAATTCTCATTCGACGACAAAAATATCAACAGTTGCCACGACTAAGGACTCATAAGAAATGCATCGAAAGAAACTAATTACAAACTATAAATCTTAATGCCAATGTACGATAAGAAACGTATCATGGGCCTTATAACACAAACAAATGAAGACCAAACAGAAGTAAAGTGTTTCTCTATCTGCTTGTTCTTGGCCGAGTGTTTTTATGACCAGCCTGCAAATATCAGTTTTGCATAATTCAAGGAACGGCTAACAGCTCTACCCTTATTTTCAAGGGAATAACCCACAACGCATTGAGAGACTACAAGAATCTAATCCACATGGGATGAACCGAAAGCCGCACCACTCTCAAGACACGACTTTTTGCACTTACATCCAAATATTTTGTTTGTTTATCGGACATCACAATTAGCGACTACACCGGAAGCGCTCGTTAGGTTATAACGACCATGGTTACGTGGTGGCAACGACGTGCTTCAAATAATGTTTTCTACATTCCACTGCAAAAATATGCGAAATATTGGAGGTAATTAATGTATTTTGACAGATTACATGAACTTACATGTATTTTTGGTCAAAGTATTCCTTATATAATTGATAACTCTAAACCTGCAGAAATGTTTTCGGCATCTCATAGAAACTATAGTGCTGAGAAATGCGTTGCCACCGTGCAACCAAGGCTGTTTTAGCTTCAGATTTTGTCGCGCATAGGAAACTGGGGCTTAGATTTTCTCGTAAAATCAACTGCTTAATAAGCAAATTAACTCAAAATCGGATACAGTAAATTTCAAGCAACTCACGCGCCTTGGTTTGGGTCTTGTAAGAAACTTGAAATGCAAATTTGTACACTTTTTACTTCGTTTTCATTGTAAACATGCCCGAGTTTACTGAAAATAACAAAGGCTGACCCTGACAGCGAAATGAATATGTGTTCCACGATCCCTCATCTTCATGACCCTACTTCCACCATCTTTAAATACAACACGTCAGATAAGTAACAGACGTATAGTATGGAGACAGTGCCCTAAACTAGCAACATGTCAAAAACAAAGGTGGCTGAGATAAAAATGCGCATATAAGGCTTGTTTTTGCTCCTATTGCGTCTGGGTTACGCTTCGGGAGGTCTTTCGCTTCTGCGGATACAACTTTCTTGCAAGGTATCCTCCTGGGCGTGTCAGGGAAGTGAAGACTTTCTTTAGTTCGGGTTCCTCTTGTTGAGAAAGTGTGCGTTTGGAGAGGTCGATGATCCTATTTGATAAGCTCTTGGTATCCATTCTTGAAGATTTTTTTCTTGAGATTCTTGACTTTATTTGCCTTTCCCTAGTGGATAGCGATCTGCACCTGGATGTGCTTTTTATTAACTGGATGCATTCCTGTTGTTGGAGACGCAGTTATTCAACTATACTGCCGTCTGGAAGGTACGAAGATCAAGACTGCTGAATTCAAAAACCACTTAAGGCTTTCTTTGAGATGTCTTCGCAACCAAATAATCGCCAAAAACCTTCGTCTACTTACCGCTGTTGGTATACAATGGGCCAAAATCATCCTTCATAGGACAAATCACCCACTGATGAAAAACCATCCAAAGAAAGCAGATCCGCACACATCCTTCGAACATATTGACAGCCTCTATGGAGTATCAACTTCCCACGGAAACCAGAAGAAAGGAACCTACCTTTCTTGGACCTCCACCCTTTAAGAAAGGCAGACCCCGGCATCACTGTCCAGATGTACTGAAGACCAACCCAAACCAATAAATATCTGAATAATGCATCGTGTCATCAACCTTCTCCCCGCAACAGCGTCATCACAATCCTGTTTCAAAGAGCTTGGAAAATCATATCAGAGTCTGTCATCCCGAATGATGAAGAAAAATATCTCAAAGCCATCCTCTCATGCAACGGATACAGTCAATAAAAATTAAAGTCCTGCGGAAAAGAAAAACATGCCCTTATGAACAGAAAACTGAGCCTCCTATGCTTTCCCTACATCAAAGACACGATCGAAACCATCAAAATTATACTTCAACACAATATCCGATGCACATTCTTTACATCCTCCACCTTGCGCAACACCTAAAACCCAAAGATCCTGTCCCAGAAGCAGAGACAAACAACATCGTGTATACGATAAACTGTAAGGCCAGTCAAAACGTTCTTTAAGTCAGAGGGGAAAGAGCATAAGAAAACCGTGAAATAAGTCAAGTCAAAACGTTCGGCAAGTCAGAGGGGGAGAGAGCACAAGAGTGCTAAAGGGAGATATTAAATGTCGTAAGATTGTAGAACACTGTTGGAAGGAAGAACACGCCTTCTGATTGAGAAAACAACTACATTATAGACAAAGAGGTCAACGCAACCAACAGAAAAATCAAAGAAACTATACACTCTTTACATCACCACAACCACATCAACAACATATCCTACCAACTTCCAAACGTATAGTGTCCAGCCCTTAGCAAAAACAAAACTACAAACGAGCACAAGATTGGGATGGGACACCTCACAACATGGTTGGATCCCATATCCCTCGCAGGTCTGCAACCCAGTGCAAAAAACAGCGACGCAATCGAATTCCCAATAGCCTCATCTTGGGAAAAATTTATCTCGCAACGTAGATAGAAAAAAACCAGACTCAAGACATGATTAATCCTATCAGCTATGGACAAGACCGAATCGAAAAGTGCTAGAATAATTAAAACTGGCATTACAGTACTGAAGTGCAGTGGGTTCCAAACTCTCATTGTCACAAAGTTTTTGGCTATTTTTGAAACACACTCTTACTTCAAATATGCAAAATAAGATATTTAGTATTTAGTTTAACAATGAAAAAGAATTCACCCGGATCCAAACTTTAAAATCTGGTTCCAAACCCGAATCTCTTTAGCAATCTCTCAATCAAAGACCCCTGATTAGCACTGGACCCGACAGTGAAACTACCCTAAATAAACAAAAAACCATCAAATTGACTAAATAATAAATAAAGGGCAGCTGGGGCGTCCAAGGGCTCAATTTATGTTACCGGACCGAGAAGCAAGCCATGAGGCAGGCTTAACCGCTCAGTACGACCGCCTCTCGCGGATGATGGAAAGAGTCTGTCGACAATGAGAATCTCTTTAACTCCCCCCTCCCCACCTCCAGCGTAAAATCGTCTTTCCGGGCCCCGATATATATTATGTGATTAAAGCACTATCTCTGAGGCTTTTAACCTCTGCCCAAGTGTCACTTTCAGTAATAAGTGAAGATTTTGTCGTGGTGACAGACGAAAGTGGTGAGGTGGATATGAAAATAGAAATGAGACATTATCATGCATCTCAAAGGATGAATTTCAGGGAAGAGCTTTCTTAATAACTCATCGGTTGGCTCCGTTACAACAAAGAAGTGAAGACTGAAAATTAATTAATTTGCTTCTCTGGGCATAAATACTGTATTCCAGGGCATCAACGCCCCCTCCTTTAGTTCTACAACAGCCGCTTAGCAAGATAATGTGGTAATAGCCCCCGTTTGACTCCTGTTTTCTTTTTCTTTTTCGTTCTACGAGAAATTCGACTAATACAGTTAAAAGCAATTTCATTTTCAAATCAACCAATGGACAATATTCCTAATTCATGCCAACGGGGATAGTATGACGTCTCGGATCCTGAGTAATACTCGTTCCATCAAAACGAATGACACTAAATAAACATGGAAACAAATTGGTGATTGGCGTAAAGAAATCCAAAGAAAATATTCTCTAACCATGTATTATTCGTTTCAAATTCCCTAACTACATGTTTTTTTCCGAAGATTTTTCAAGATAGACTAAACACTTACAATGAAATATATACTGACAATCCAGATTTTTCTAAAACAAAGAGCTATTTCCTTGCCTGAAAAGCTCTTTACAATCTTTTCCTTTCATCCACTCAAATCGTTAAAAAAATACCTATGACTCTTCCTTCCCGTTAGACTATTCACACCTTACAGATCTTTAAATCTTAGCAAGTAAAAAGTTAGTTGTCAGGAAATAAGACAAAAAAAGTCCAAATCAATCTATATAACAGATATAAAAATATTATAAAAAATCTATAAATATTGCTTAACAAATTTCCAGAGGAAGGCAACTTACTTCAAACAGAGTTCTTTGGTATCTTGAGCCAATCCAAGTAATAACATGGGTGGTGTAGCTCTGTGCAATTCTATTGAATAACTTCGCTTGAGCCCAATGATTTGCCTACAAAAAAACACAGCAGCCATTTACTCAGCCTCATTGACCAAAACTTTATGTTAAGCTAACTATGACTTTGAGGCCAAAATGTTTCTATACATTTTGATATTGGAATTCCTAAGCTACACTTCTTCGCAAAATTTGCTATCATTTAATTAATAAAGGAAAACCGATGAATAAACATGCGAGCAAAAGGTAGCAGCGTGTATCCAAAATCATAACTGAGGGGAACATCTTGATGGCAATTAATGATGGTCACCAAATAAATATTGGAAGCAATAGTAACAATAAATAGTGATCATCATCATAATGAAGCACAAGAGCAGGAAGAGGGAGGAGAGGGAGGAGCAGAAGAAGGAGGAAGTGAATAGGGGAAGCAAAAGGAAGAGAAGGAGCGAATGAAGACAGGGAGCAGAACGAAGACAAGGAGATTGAGAAAATGAAGGAGAAGGGGAAGACGTGTAAGAAAGAGGAACAAGAAGAAAAAGACGAGAAGGAGGAGAATGAAAGAAGGAAGAGCAGACGGACAAAAGGCAGGATAAACCTTAAGATGATCACGCTGGTGATAGTGATCATGATGGCGGTAATGGGAATAGTAATAGTAGGATAACCATTATAGTAATGGAAATTATAACGTGGGTGATAGTAATAATAATTTCGGTTATGGAGATAGCGATAATCATAATAATGTGGATAATGGTAATGGTAATAATAAATACAGTGGTACTGGTAGGGCTATCTTAATCGTAATCGAAAAGTTATTATGAATATTTTTGGCTAAAACCAATCTGGGCATAAAGATCTGAACAGAACCTACCTGGTATTTGCTACAGAAATACCACCAAAATATGTCCTACAATTAAATGAAAAAGATCCAATAGAGTTACAGTTTCAGTAGCAATATAAGTACTTGAAATCAATTGAGTAGCATCAAAAAGGCTATTGACAAGATACATTAGCTTGAGAATATATCTCTGATTATAACTTCAAGAGTACAACTATTGGAATATGTTACAGTCTGAACGAAATCATAATACATACTATCAATAAATTAGTTATGCTTTAAATGAAGTTGAAAATGTGAAAAAACAAACTGATGCAAATTTGATCAAATTGTTATAGAGCACATTAACGTAACATTCACTTTAAATTAGTAATTAGTAAAGACAAGATTCTGAAAATGTGACAAACCTGCAGTATGATGTGACAACGAGGCGAATTGCAGAAAAATTTGTAGAATTCTTTTTTCAATAACGGCTGCAGGAAAAAAAAGGCAATGGTAAGTGCTTAGCGCATCGCAGCGCTGATATGAATGTACTGGTGAAGACATTGAAGGTGTTGTGAGGAGCGGCAGATCTGTGGCTACCTTTGACAGTTACTATCGTAGATATCGTATAGCACACCTGTTTA
>JAAAKM020006971.1:126688511-126701156 GCA_010016025.2 Alatinidae sp. Z8VKAUB7J3 | reverse complement strand
ATCATCATTATAATCATCATTATAATCATCATTATAATCATCATCAACATTGTCGTCATCATCATCATCATCATCATCATCATCATCATCATCATCGTTTATCATCATGATTAACCATCATCATCATTTACCATCATCATTATCATCATCATCATTATCATCATCATCATTATCATCATTTATCCTTACTTCTCAACTTTTCTGTTGTCACTTTTTGCACTACTTTTTCCCTTTTACTCGTGCTTGTATATCTCTGTATTACATTAAGATGATCAGTAACATAATCTGCATTATCTACGGATAATATATATCCTATCTAAGGATAGCAGATTTAATCAAATATACTAAAAATGGCAAAAATTACGATACAATGAATGATCTGAACTTATTCTTACTTTGTAAATGCTCTGTGATCTTTCTGAGTTGTAGTCAGATACATATCCATATGGTGGCTTAGAACACCTCGATCTGGTACATGATACAGATGCCCAGCTAATGCTTCATTTTTCGTAGATGCTACAAGTTGCTATAAATTAAAACAAATTCAGGTTTATTAATAAAACTTAAACTAGAGAGGAAAGTGGCTATTGGAAGGAGAGATTACAATTTGGTATTAAAACCAAGAGCAGATATTATCCCTGTCATGATTCTACTGGAAAATCATAAGGAGTACCTTAGTAACACATTACTTTCCTTCCATCATAACATGGGCAAGCTCACTTAGTTTTACTTTATAAGGGTATTTAGGGAGCCACCATTGAAAGTGGTGTTGTATAGCCTAAATTCTAGTGAGTCATTGGTTTAAAGTTCTAAGAGAAGTTTGCTCATGAAGGCCAAAAGACAGACGTTTTGCACAGTTCTGAAGTTATATCTCATGGAAGGCATTTTGAGGAATACTTTTAAGCACATATATATGGACATATGGACACAAGTCATCCCATAGTCATCCCACAGGTCCAATGTTTTTGGTCACCAATGCATTATGATATACTAAAGTGAAAATGTATATACTGATAAGAATGCCAGGTGGGAAAAAATACATTAGTAAATTCTTTCAAGGGCCCCCTCACCTTCACGAGCACAATGGTGTATGGGTTCAACCCTGAACAGTCACTGGAGATAACAGGGAAGGCATCTGGTCTTAACGTGCTCCAGCTTTCAATAAAAGCCCAGGGTATGCAGGCATAGCTTAGCCTCTGTCACAGGTGAGTGCAAGGTATAATACTGACTTTAACAAATTACCAAAATTGTAATTAATCAAGGAAAAAATCCTATAAGAGTGATGCTTCTAAAATGGCAAATCCTATAGGCCTAATTTAAGTACTTTTAATGAAATGCAGGATTAAAATCTTTCATCTACAAAGAGAGATAAATTACTTATAACTGCCTAATGAACATACAAGTAAAATGTGTGTGAAGGGTGACTAAACACTAACACTAACTACTGTATAAAAAGAACTGATTTAGAATTCTAAAAAATGGTCCCATTGTAAGTCACCACAAGAACAACAAGGAAATCATTCTATGCAATACCTTAACAGGGCCTTCAGTGTGATGATGCCTGTACACAGGAGCCTGAATATCACTACTGAAATGCCTTGACATTTGCAGTCCAGGTTTTGCTTGGTATTGTGCCTTCATTTCACTGCTTTGGTTGCCCATTGTGAGTGGTTTCCTCCAAGGTTGTACTTGCAGCTATAAAAATTCATATGAAGAGATTGGCGTGTTATTGATGCTTACAGAGTATAGATGATAAGCCAGTATCCTTTGGATATAAGAACAGGGAAATAAGTACACCCTCTGTATTATATCAACAAAATAGTGTAATTGTAGCATATTGAAGGATAAAACTTTTGTTTTGATAGTGATTATGCTATAATGCGACTAGACTTTTCCACTAAGCTCTATCAATATAAGTAGATAAAGATAACATTGATTTATGAAGAACATTTAACATTGATAGACCTTAGTGGAAGAGCTCAGTTGCATTATTGCATTATATATCATTGTACTCCATGTTTTCATGTCAATAATTGTCCATCTAGCTTCAATTTATTACCATAGTCATGGTTCTTTCCAAATCCAACAATAAGCCCAATCATGTCCTTCCTGTCTGTTAGCGGACTTTACACATCCTCCATGACTTTGACCCTACATAATTCTCTTTGTTGTCAGACAGTTATGATGCACATGTAGGGCTAGTGAGGATGATGAGGGTGGGGTGGGGTAAGTACTGCATTTACAGGAATGAAAGATTGTGTTGTTCTTTTTGATGACAAAGAGTAAAGTCGGGGTGTCTAAAATTGTCAAGCTTTACTTCCTGCTTCATTATAAAAACTCCTACAACATAAACTATCCTTTCAAGTTTGCATTTTTTACCATAGGGCAGCAATAACTCCCATTAAGTATCATCCATTACAAACATTGCCACGATAGCAGAAGGAAACAAGCATCTTGAAGTCCCCATATCATGCACCCATCCTATTTACTAGGTTTATTCTCCACTTACTTTTGTAGGTGATAAGTCTAAACCTGTTGAACATTATCAGCATCTGATAGAAAATACTCTGCTGTGCATGTCGTTGTCACCACGTAACCAAGGCCGTTTAACTTGAGGTTTAGTCGCGTATACTATGCATTGACGTATGATAGAGAGTTCATTACGTATTACTAGAAAGACAATTTCCGCATTTCAATCTGAGGTATTTCTGTACGTTCAATGAAATATTTGATGGTCTTAATGTGAACAGATTTTGATAAGGATTAAGGATATTGAGGATATTTGGTACTTTAGGCTGCACAAATTGAGTGTTATCTTCATACAAGTAATCCAGTGTCATTTACCGAGCCACATACGCGAGAACCTTTTTTTATATTCAATAAACTGCTCTCGTAGGAGCATTTAGAAGTGGCACCTTGTCACCTCAGCTCAGTGTAGACTACAGCACTGTCAGGTACGAAGAAAGTCTGCAATGGAAAAGAATAGGGCACAATAACCCATTTACAATTATCTTTATGCAAACATATGTCAAACACTACGTCCTCTAGTCTTCACATTGTTAGCTTGTCAACAAAACTTTAAGGTCGTTCTCAAAGCATATGTGGACCCCTTATTTGTGTTTGTGATCAGTTGATCAGTCTTCTCTGTAAAGCTCTGATCATAAAAACGAATTTAATACTAAAGAGAATTACAAGAAGTTTTTCAATCATTTTCATCTCAATATTTCGTATCTTCACTAAGATATTTATTCATGAATGTATATCTTAGTAAAGATACGAAATATTGAGATGAAAATGATTGCAAAACTTCTTGTAATTCTGTTTAGTATTAAATTTGTTGCCCAATCTAATGTATTCAAAAAACGAATTACTTTCCAAATTGCTAATTATTGGGTCGTTTCATCTTCCTTTCCCACCGATTTCAACTCATTGAAACTGCTAACTCTGTTTTGGAAACAACAAGGAATATTTCATCGCGAACTCTTGTTTGGGGCAACATTTTTTTGTAAATGTAAAACATCTTATTTAATTAGGCTTCACAGGAAAGGGAAAATTTGCTATAATTACATGAGTCTTTTTAAATGGTATCATCTTAGGTTTTTCTAAAAGTATTTTTCATTAAAATGACTCTGCTAGTAAGATAGCACGTGATATCTGATATATGGCACGGTGGTCCAGTGGTACTGGACTTGCATTTCAAATCGAGCGACCGGAGTTCGATTCGAGATAGTGGTGCCAAGGTTCACTCAGCCTTCTATCCTTACGGGGTC
This sequence comes from Alatinidae sp. Z8VKAUB7J3, assembly GCA_010016025.2. Lineage (NCBI taxonomy): Eukaryota > Metazoa > Cnidaria > Cubozoa > Carybdeida > Alatinidae > Alatinidae sp. Z8VKAUB7J3. The sequence continues at coordinate 126,697,386 of JAAAKM020006971.1, read as the reverse complement.
GGTGAAATGAGTACCAGTTATGCTGGGAGAAGTGGTCAAAACAACTTGACTTGGGATAGGAGTGGCGCCCACCCCTACCACTGTAGTGGTAGAAGCTAAGGAAAGAGGAGCATTCATGTTGCCTCCGACTGCAGTCGACCATCTTCTTCTGCTGATATCTGATCAGGCGGATGTCTTTGTTTCATGATATCTGAGCTGCTCACTTTATATGCTATATCACGTTACTCAAGGCGCTATTCATACCAAATAATCTTTGATACTATTAAAAGTGTTTTGACTGTCATATTAGTACAACTTTCTTCCTCTTTCAATTTTAGTCCTAGTCGTTTATGTTATTATATCTTGTACAAGTAAATTTGTATATTAATCTAAGTATATTAGAAGTAAGATACTAGGCTCAAATTTTGACACTTTTTCATTCTGATTTTCAATGCTGTAATACTATATTTTTTCTTAAGGGAGCCCGAGGTGCTTGTTAAAATTTTAACGATCTATCGGAGCGCCTATTGAAAGGGGAAGTCTTGATAGTAAATAATCTCACGTTTGCTCTCGTCAAAATTTTATACATCAAAACTTAAGTATTAACTCAGAATTTTTACAAAACCATATCAACTTAAACGTCCTCTTTGTTATCATTGACAGTAAGCGAATTTTCCGGGGCAGAAATTTCACAATCTGACTCATTGTATCCTAGCAATGGATTTATACTGGACTCAATGAAATTAGACCTAGCCTGGTGTCTCGCTATGATGCTATCGCTACGACATGATTGAACTTGAGGCTGTCCTTTGTTGCTCTGGACGTTGTCAGTTTTTGATAAAGCATTCGGAGGAAATATTAAGTCGAGGGTCATTAAACGGTTTCTTTTACAAGGGGACTCCTTCCCAAGGGGGGGGGGGTACTTTTTATGGAGGTGCGTGCTTTTTCAAGCTTTAATGTTTGCTTATATCGGGTCTGACAATTTACTGCCCTAAGATACCTTTTCTTGGCAGTAGCCGTGGTAACAAAGATTTTACTCGTCGCGCATGTCAGGTGAAACGATGCGACTAAAAGTTTTTGTTTTCAGGAACAAGCGGAACTGAGATACTTGCGTTATCAAGATGTCAATCGCTTAGAAATTTCTCTTTCAATTGGTGGTCTTCTTGAACTTAACACAGAAACTTGCGGAGTGCCGTAGAGATTTATTAAAGCTTCAACTGACCCTTAGATTAACAGCGCTTTCTCCTGATATTCGTAGCGCCACCCATACTTGTATTCATACTGTATTATATATATATATTCCAAACAAAGGAAGAACGTATTACCAATTAACATGATGATAATTCGATTAATAAATTTCTATGTCAGGGTGACCATGAGTGCGTTGGTACAATTTGTTTCAGCAGTAGAGACCCCTTTTCATAGCAAATACCTCTATTTTTAAAAAATATAAATACCAAATCTTCTAATATTTGGAAAGAGAAAAAAAGTTGGTCTATAGGATAATTCTAGGCAAAAATACTATAGTTTACTTTTTAAAACAGGAGTCCTGCAAAAACAACACAATAATTTTTTTTTTTAAAAAATGCCAATTTACCCTTTGTAAAGAAAACGTTGAAAATACCATGAAAAATTTAATTAAAATCAAATGCAAACACAACTTATGCAATGATAAAACCAGATTTCTTAAAATTCAAAAATTTCAAAATTTCAAAATTTAAATATGATAGTTGAGGCATACGAGATAATCTGAACACATGCCGTAGCCTTCATGCCTTCATTCTTTAGGAAACTGGTTCAAAGATGAGTAGAATAAAAGTATATAACCTGAGGCCCTATTTAATAATTAGCCAAATATTGTTGAGCATTTAAGGCCTTAACTGGTCAATTCTGGTGATTTAATACTTGATTAAAATTGTACTAAATTTCCCCGCTAGTCTATTCCGCTGAGATAAGATAACAATCTCTTAATGATAACAATGGCGGCCTTGCATCCATATTTACACCATATATTGACATAGTAAAGATTAAGTAAATATGTGCCAAGGAAAGTATAAAACTGTTGACATTGTATGAAGAAAATTGGATTGAAATTCATGAAGAGCATTTGAGCACTGGTGCAACAGCCTTTGATCGTTGAATAAATTTTAAACTGCCTCCACCAACTGTATTAAGCTCCTCTTTTATCCACTTCTCCACAATAAAAACAGATGAAAAAGTCCTTGACAGCTTCCAGTTCGTAAATACGAATATGTTTACGAGCAATTGCCATGAAGCAAAACCAGTTTAACGTCCGTGATTTTAACCAGCAAAGTACTTCATTGCTTGACCCATCCATGCAAATGAAGGTGCTTGCACAAACCTAAATTTTCCACCTACCTTGTAACTCAACTCATTAGATACAGCAGAAATGCATAAGGACTCCCATATTGTAGGAAGAAACTTACTTTTTTATAAATTCTCCTCGAGGCCGGCCAAAATTGTTTATCTTGTTTCAAAAATCGGGAAATCTTGCCTGAAACTGCGTCCAGTGCCTGCGTCTGACATGATAATAGAATTATGCAGTTCCAGAGGTCGCTTTCCTCAACCTGTTGAACTTACAGGTGTTTGGATAGACATCCAGATGAAATCACTAAAGGATACAAGGAACTCTAGCAATGGAGCGACATTTGTAACAGCTGTCAGAACGAAACGTCAAAGCCTTTTTACGATACTATTCAACTTATTGCAGAAATAGCATGAAGTGAAACAGGAAGCTGTATCTTAAGGGAAAGGTTGTGGTACCTTGGTAGGTACAGGAGGAAGAGACAAGGAAAGGTACGCGGTCTTAGGAAAGGAAGAGGAGGAGGACATGATGCATGGGCACGGTTAATTTAGTATATTTCCATGGAATTACTGGTGTTTGTTTGGAAAGAATGCAGTTTCGATGGAGGCATCGTTTTTGTTTGAGCAGAAGGTATCGCGCCCGTTCCATTTCCATGGTGCATCAGTGAACATTTATGAAACTTGGCAAGAATGTTTCTCGGTTTATGACTAACTCGTACTTGGTTTTTAAACTCCGAGAGCACAAGTTGGTGCATCAGTAACTATAAACTTTCTTTTGATATCGCCTTAAAGAGTTGAAACGTGAGAAAAGTGTTCCACCCTTTCTTTGATATTAAAGCAAACAGTGGCAACGCAATGATGGATGCATAACACAAAGGGCACGAGCGCTGCAGTTTGTTGACAGAGTTAAAAATAAACTCACCACTATTAGGCGAATTAAATTAGGATTGATCCTAAAATTTAATATTTCAATGGAAAAACTTTGCATTAAAAACGCATTTTTGAAAAATACCAACCAAGCGTCTCAAAACAAATTTTTTACAAAATTTTTCGCGTTGGCTTTCCAAACGGGGTTAAATAGTGGAAAAAAGGATTTAGCAAATCAGAATCAATAAATGTAATAATATCTTGTTATAGACAAATGTTAAAAACTCGACACTTTATTTTAGTTAAAAATTACAATCCTGAGCGGTGAACATAAAAGTGTTGTTTAGAAACTTTTTTACCAATGTAGTGGAAGTCCAGATACAGGATTTAGTCGATGAAAAAGAGGCATTTTGTCGTTTAATGCGTACGAAATTGCTGCCTTTTTTACTTACTCTATCCAAAGGTACTTGAAATGCGTCTAGTTAACATTTTGAAAACTTTTGTATTAAGTAGTTAGACCAGAATTTATGTTTTTCAAGAAAATTAAGGACAGAAAAAAATTGTTATAATCGTCCTATTTTCAACAACGTGTCTCCACTCTTACTGGGTTTTCGTCAAACGTCTTTCTATTTTACTACGGACGATGTAACCAATCTACAATATCAACTGTTATACCATAGTTGCAATTAATACTCAGGGTGCAGAGACGGGCGAGCAGGGGGACAGAGCGGATAATACCCCCAAAGATTTGCCAAACCTCAGTTTTTGCCGTGACCACTTTTCAGCGATATCAAAATTGAAATTGATTACGACAGACATTGTGTCACACTCACAGCAAGACATGCATAATAACACGAAACACCCCTTTCCACACAATTAGCAAAGGCACATTAGTGGAGTATGAAAAAAAATTTTTCAACCAATGTGCTAACGTACATCTAAGCAAGCCCTATACAGTTTTCATCAACAAGATCACAGTTTTATCGTTGGTTAACAGACTCAAACGTAAAGAAATTGTATAATTCGCGCCCCTCTTTGTCATCCCTACAATTAATGTACGTAATCAAGGAAATGTTTATAAGGAGATGCCACTATGGGAGATCTTAGTGGAAAAAACTATATCAAAGTAACGTACTGACTATAACTACTAACATTATGAGATGGATGTATCAAGGAAGCGAGGTTGAAGGGCTGGCTCATGCGCCGTTCGTTTATAGTATATAGGGAACTGGGGTGGAAGGACTTCCTTCATAGAAATGAATGGTAAACCCCGTACCTCACTCTCACCATACCCCCTACTCTACCTCCGTGGATAAAAACCCCCGGGATGGCCCTTATCCATGCTCATGTTAAATTGGCGCAGAACCGACCTTCTCTACGCTACCGTTATATATTAGCTTTCGATGCTATCTTGCATCATCAATTATATATCATGATTCACCAATAATCTGTGTCCTTTATATTTCCTTCCTGCATCGCTACATCGCTAACTTCTCTGCAAAAGGCAACCTTAGATCTGACACTTTAGGATGCTCAATTTTCAAGCTGGTAGAGAAAGTATGTAGTGTTTGCTTCGATCCCTTTCCTTGTTTGCGAGTTATCATAAATGATGCGTGAATGTTTGAACAACTCGTTATTTGCAAGAGCCATTCTGATGAGGGTGCAACGAAACCGGTCAATGGAATTTCACTAATGATTCCGTTATTAAATATTATCGATTGCGTTGAGTAACGGATTATTTTTGCTTAACGTTTTTGCCATACACTGATCACAGCAATCGTTGTGAAATTAGAAAGCTATTACGATGAATTTATAGGAAACGACTATTTTGCACATTATAGCTAAATACCGTGATACTGTTTAGGTAAATAAAGTTTTCGTAGGTTTTGTAGGTGATGTTATATCTATCTCCTATTATGTCTATCACATTTTAGATTCATATAATATCTATCTCCGTATCTATAGCTTATCTATATCTATATATACATATATGTATATGTTCATATATATGAATATGTATATGTCTGACACTGATGAAGGCTCAAAGCCGAAACACAGTAAATATTAATTAATTAAAATTCCCGAACCCACTGACAGGATAAGAATTCGCAAAACATTGACACTAAAAATCTCCGCCTTAGCTTTTGAGCCTGATTGCTCAATGATTAAGGCGTTGGTTTAGTAATCATGAGGTAGTGGGTTCGAATCCGGTCAGCGCCGTTAAAGTTCAAGCTATTGTGGTAATGTTCCTCTCTTTGAGAATTATATATAATTGCGATGTGTCAGTCCAGTTAAGCCTGAAGATTGCATAAGCGTAAAACTTAAAAAGCTTAAAAATCTTAATCTTCCTTTGGGTTCAAATCTACTTTATATATAGCATATCTAGATTTAGATCTATCTAGTATTACTTATCTAAATTTTAAATCAATATCTTTACCTCTGTCTAGATCTAGGACTATCTATATCTACATATACATTGATTCATATCTACTTTTGAATTTTTAATTTAACTAAATTTAGTTTTAATATATATATATATACAAGTCTGTATCTAAATCTATCTAGATTTTATGTCTGTGTTATATCTAGATCTAGATTCATCAATATCTTCTTAATATTTGTTAAGTCTAAATCTATGTCTTTATTCAGAGCTATATCTATATTTATACCTAAATCTAAAGCAAAATCTATATCTAAATTTAGATCTTTTAATATCTACACCGGTCAGAAGATACTACACACACTATTTTGCATACGTATTCTGTTCTATTAACATATCTTTCTATATCTATGTATCTAGATCATGGTATATATCAATATCTACATTTAGTGTCTTGCATATGTAGTCTGTTGTATTAAATATATACAAGATTTGAAAGTTTGTTGAACTGTACAACTAAGAGACTGAACGTCAAGTTGATCTATATTTTTGAAATGGCAAAGCCTATACTAGATCGTTTTATCGTAAAGACCTGAAAAACGTTCTCATAGGAGTGCATTCCTTTGCATTCCTGATATGTTGTTTTTATCCTAGATTACAAAGATTCGTGATCCTGATACGTCTCCGTGGTAACAATAGGTTGTTTATGGCGAAGGATAACCTTGTGACCTAAGCGCTCCCCTAGAGCTAAATCTTTCGCTGAAAGCTATCCTCCTCAGCTTTAGATGACAGCTTGAATCGGGTTTATATGCAATAAAGCGCCGTTCCGTGATTGGCAGAAGGCCGTAGAACGCCTCCTTTCCAATGCGTATGCCCTTTTAATTGAGATTCTCTAATAGTTCGCCATACTTTAAGTATTTCTTAATGGGTCGGCAACTGGTATGTTCTTGCATCACTTTGTTAAGAGAGGTCAAATGTGATATTGATAACTTTGTGAATGAAATCCGTGAGTCCTTACAAAGGACTTAATACACGAAACCTGCTGTAAACTTTGAAATCATTACCTTAACAGAAGTTCACGTTTTTGTCTAATAAATGGCTCTTGTGGCTAGCATAATCACTAAAACTGTATTTGATTGTGACATCTATGACACATTTGAACAACATGTGAACTAACCATACTGTCCTAAACTGGTAAGGAGACCATTTGTAATAAAAAGTTAATCACCAAAATCTCTGTTACGATATTAAGGGATTCCACGAGTGGAATCACTGGGTCAGCTTTGAAAGTGACGTGAGTTCACACGTGATTATCATGTGGTTAGGAGACAAGCTTTCCATGAGGTTACAGCTGCATTTCCTTCAAAATTAAATCGGCTGTTGTTTAATAAATCGATTCGTTGCGTCTAACCTACAACTAGGAAGATCAACCCGACATCGAGGTTGATAAATTCATGTAAAGATGGTTGTAAATATCCAGACGCACGTTAAAGTACTGGTTTATGATGTTTTGGCGGATGCCTCTTAGTTGCAGGCTGTACAAATTGAACATAATATATAGTGAAGGATTTAGAGCATCATTAATGCTCTTAGAAACAACTTTCAGGCTTGCAGAAGCAGCCAACAACATGAAAAATTTAATATTTTGATTCTTGAGTGCAGCTGAATATTGGGGATAGAAGCATATTTTAATTGCAGCTTGTGGAATCTAAATCTAAAAACTGTCGAATCATGAGTATTTGCCACATAAGCATGGAGATAGTGTGTTGGATTTCAAGGTACGGCCTGTAAACATAAACTCAACTATGCAGGATGTATACTTGGCATTTACATGCAACACAAATTACAAAATAAAATGCCATAACTTAAGAGATCTTGACTAGGCTAAATAAGCCCGTGAAACTTTTTGGCTCTGTAAAACCATAGGAAAGCCCCCACAGCAAGACTTTGTATGAAGTGTGCCATTATGGTTCGGACCCAGGCAAAATCAAGAGCAGAGCAGCAAATAGGTAAGTAGCAATTTTGATCTTTTATGTAGAGAAAGTTCTGCTTAATTTGCTGCTATTATCGCAAGTAGTAATTCAGTTCTAAATGAAAGGAAGCATATTTTTACCTACTTTTTATGCTCTCTCTCTTATTGCATACTTCCCCACATACGTTTAAAACATAAAAAAAACCTTGAAAGAGTATTAAATGAAAGAGTATTATTCAATCTTTCTACCTTGTCATAGTAAAACATTAAGGATTTTCTCAATTCCTTTTGGAGAAGGTTTTCTGAGTAAATACTAAATGCAATATCAAAAGAATACGGGATACAGCATGTTGTCCTCTTTGTGTGGCGGAATTAAAGCAATTTTACTAACTATTTCTTAGTTCTTGTATCCTCCAGCTATTACTCAATCGCACTGAAAGACAAATTTGATTTATCAAACATACAGTCAGTACTATAATATGCCAATTATGTTGTGTTAGAACCTTCGGAGGTCATTCTATGAACAACACGAGAATGAAAGGCATATATTGATGTTTGATAAACCCGTTCGACATTACAAGATATAATATCATGTAACGAATATCATTGTACGTTACCGATATCTGATTACCACTGGAGAAAGACAAATGATAACATAACATTGTTTCAGACTGATTGACACATTGGCAACATCATTTTGCAATCCACAATCTACTTGACTGCATGTTTAGAGTACTGTGCACCTTCAAAGTTATGCTTTTGATAAATATCACCAATCAACTGAAGCGCTTTGGTATCATAGAGCAATCCATTAGATAAATCATACTATTTTAGTACGACTTCGTCGAATCATTCGGCTTAGTAATATAACAACGCCACCTTGAAGTACATTGTTGAACAAAACGTTGCATAACTCTGTTATGACAATGTTTTATCACAAGTTTCAAATGACAATATAGTAATGCAGTAACGAAGTTGCATAATAGTTGTCGTACTGCATTCTTTGTTACAGAACTTTTCTTACTTTTGTGTGAAAATGAATATTGCAATGTTAAATGACATTTGTATTCTATCGCATGTTTGTATCATAATATTGTATGTAATGATGTATAACAGGGTGTGTGACAATTACAATTTTTTTAAAATCGAGCACCAATATTCTATGGTAATGTTTCATTACATTGCTGTTCTACAACAAGGAGTTACAATTTCATGTAAGTAGTTGCATGTTAATACTGTACATAACCTTAAATAATAATTGCACAGTAATATTACTTGTCAATGAAAAACAATAATGTGTAACAATGTCACACGACTGTATCGTTTGGTGATATTAAAGGAAAAAGGTATGC
>JAAAKM020006971.1:126630858-126682090 GCA_010016025.2 Alatinidae sp. Z8VKAUB7J3 | reverse complement strand
ATTTCGCTTGCTCTCCTTTGGTATCAACGTTGATACGATGTGTGCCAATCTGTGCAGTAGTAGCCATAGTATGTGTCCTACGAGTCGTTATCTTTGCCCTCTGACTATTTCAAGTAAAATTTCTAGTCTACACTTTCATCGTGACGTCCTCATGTGTGATGTGACCCTTCACGAGATACGAAGAATAGAATGAATGCAACGTCTTTGGAAGATGTCATATCTGTTTATTTTAGTGGCTGCGCTATACCATGCCTTACATGCATAAAAGGTGGTGAGTACTACAATCAACATGGTAACCTGTGTCTTTATGGCTCACGTGATGACATTACCGACCATTCTCGACGAAGTCGACTACAAGTTCCACCAGCTTGCCTACTTCGTGCCTGTATAACTGATTGGGCAACTCAATTGTCGCTGATAATGCTTCTCTTTAGTTACAGTTTATCTGTATTGTACATTCATCACTCAATCATACAATTACGGGTTAAAAGGTGTTATACAAAGCTGCATTTTTAGTGCCGTGCTCTTTTTGTGACAGCAGTGGAAAGCCATGACCGCAAAGCCCTTAATGGATACGGCACTTGAGAGGGAGACCTCTTTTCGTAGTTTCTTAGCATTATCGTGTAGCGATGCTTGACTGTCAATGCATAAAGGGCTTTGTTTTGACATAGGAGCCTTGCAAAGTCAATATTATTTGAGAAATAACCATCGATCAGGTAATCGACAATGTGCAAAGGATAAAAGCAATAACCAACTCCTTTTTGAGTCTAAATCTTTACTTCGTACATAGCGTAACCGCCTTTTTTTGCTTCTATATTTTTTTAATGCCTTTTTATTCTTGTTCAAGGTGAAAGTCCTGGTTTTGTTTAGCAATTAATTTTATTCTCTTAGATGGAAGATGGCGCTGACTGTTTTATCAACGACGACATTGCTGTTGACACTATCCAATTTTAATCAACTCAAGAACATCAGGTATGCTTTGCTGATGGTGCTACAGCAAAATAAAATTGTTTTGTAAATAAATAATCAAATGGTGTAAAAGTCCATAGAAGTATTCCACACAATCATAAGTATCATCACTACCATCTTCATTATTATTTTCTATCATCACCTTCATTATTGTCTTTATCATAATCCATCATCTCCAGTTTTTACTATCATCACTATCATCATCATCACCTTTAGTATCATGATTATTTATATCGGACTTACTTGTATCGTTTACTTAAACTGTTACGAATTATAATAATGGAATTCTACTTTCGTGATCTATCCAAATGCGTCTCCCTGATAATTCATAGCACATGTAGCGCATTGATGTCAGGGCGCTAAAGAATTGGGAACCTTAAGCGACATGAAAAGGCAACTTTGTGTGTCACAGAATATCATGTTGCATAGCTGCACCTTTGCAATATACTTTGCAAAATTTTTGTGTGTGAGATGTTTAGGCAGCATTTAAACTTGACCAGTTTGATTGTAGTGAGAGGGTTACCAAACTATTTTAGATATTTTTTCTCAGAGGACATCGTTTCGCTTCCTTAGGCCCTCAAGCTGTAGACTTGATTAGAGCACTTATTTGTGGGAAGTTCTTTACACTTTTTAAGGCTTTTTTATTCACTCCATGATTGGGGATGGCCCTGATTTTGTAAGCGCGCTAGGCCGCGCGAAGGCTTTATTTACCACAACCCTTCATCATATTATATTTTGGAAGTCAGATTTCTTTGGAGTTTCTACTTTGTTATTTTACTGCTCTTAAGTACAGCCTGCTGATTAAACATTCATTGAGTCCAAACTGCAAGTCAATTAGTTTTATCTGTTCTTGTTTAATTAAATAAAACTCAATGCAAGCAAGGAGACATGGATTGTGTTTGTCTGAAATTTAATAAATCTATTCCACAGTATAGTGTCTTTCTATTAAAAGCAGATAGGAGATGAATTGATTTCCTTACATTTTGCCCAATTCCTTTAAGTACTTCCCACTAAGCTGGGTTAGTTTTTAAATAGCAAATTCAAGTTTTTTGTTTTGGTTAGTGATACGTAAACTCCAGACTGGATACTGGTAAGCAGAAATATAAAAGAATACATCGAGAAATAAAACAGTACATTGAGAAATGGAAGTATCATTCTCCGGTTCGTCTGATGGATTTGTTACAATTATCAATGGCATATTGGAAACAAATATAATCTTAAAATGTATGAAAAGCACAACTTTAGCCGATAGATTTGTATTGAATAAATTTTGAAACATTAAATTGAATCGGAAAGAATGTTTTTTCTATTAGAGTAATTGTCTTCGTCATTGTAATGGCATAATTTATTAATGTCTAATTCCAATCTACTGGATCAGTAAATGGGTGTTTTTAGTCATTTCATTTAGGAGCTATTGAAGGCTCTTTGTATCATTATTATATTGACATGAACTCTAAAGTCGAAAATAGAAGAGTCAGTCAGTCAGTCGGTCGGTCGGTCGGTCGGTCGGTCGGTCGGTCGGTCGGTCGGTCGGTCGGTCGGTCGGTCGGTCTGTCAGTCAGTCAGTCAGTTAGTCAGTCGGTCGGTCGGTTAATCACTAAGAGACACAATCAACTATCAGTTCACTCCCCTTGATTATTGAGTCACTCACCAATTAGCCCATCAACTCACTCAAGGCCCAGTCCACATATCTACATTTCTATCTTTGTGTTTATGGGGTCAGCAAATATATACATGACTTGCGGTACATGTACGGACGAGTTACCTCTTTCCAATCCATTTACTGCTATCCCCATAAAAGATGGTTTTAACAAGGAAATGAGCATCCAAACGTTCCATTTTTAAGCGTTTGATTCGAAAGAGAGGTAGCTGCTTGATAGAAATGGATCCTAAAAGTAATTTAAAAATCTAATACAATTGTCTTACCAAAGGATGAATGGGGTCAGCGAAACTCCAGATCAGTATAAGTGATGGACTCATCAGTATTTTGGAGGACAGATCCGCTCTTTCATCAAATGATAGATTTTCAGCACATGAAACAGCAATTAATCCTAAAACAAATAAAAAACGGAAGATAAGACGCAAGTGATACAAAATACAATTACCTGGTATGACATTCGAACTGTTTTTAAATAATAGGTTGAATCCCAGCGGCTGAAAATTACACAGCAATGCCATGTAAGGGGCTGCTGAAAAGATTATAGTCTTATCTTAACAGGCTTTGGCTACTAGATATCAACGTCCGCTCGGTTCATCTTGTTGTTAGCAATCGTAACTGTGCATTCATCACCCAACAAAAAAGAAATAGCGATACAAAAAGTCCGCTGTCGTATATAATAACATCATGTTAACAAACCAATTTTGGGAAAATTAACTTTGTCTGCCCGATGTTAAGCAATAACAAAAATTTAACATAAGAGCAGATGATAGAAAGAATAATAATTTTCATTATGCAAAAGCTGAAATAGGATATTAACGCGATAGTATAGAAATAGTAGTCAATACTTTTTAATGTCATACGCATTTGGGCCAGTATACATGATAATGAGTACAAAGAGTAAAAAAACATACTATAACATCTATTATAGTACAGATATCGTTACATTGTACAGTAAAAATTGCAGTTTGTATTTGAAAATTTTATACAAGAGAAGTAACGTATAAGCGGCCCTGTTTAATCGCGAAGTTAAAAGAGGAATAAGAAGTAAGAAAAGAAAAAGAAAGAGAGGAAGCGAGAACGGGATGGACAATACAGTGCCAGTAGTTGCTAAGGTTGTAAAACTCTGTTTACACGGTACGAATACTAATTTGTTGCTTTAAGTACAATAGTTACCCGTTGCCTTAAATGACAACTAGAGGTTGAGAAAAGCTGTCTGAGGGGAGATGAAATTGTGAAGTTGTGGCTGAAGAACTTATATTAGACAATACAACGTTATAAACTCTTTTGTCCATCTTATAGCGAAAAGGCTTCCACACCCAAGTTGTAATCTGAAGTGTAACGAATAGCAATGGTACTGCGCCATTCAGATAATTAGCTAAAAGAAATGACAGCAGGCAGCAAAGCTATCAGGCATTATATATCTGACATTGATTTCACAAAGTCTTCAGTCGAATAATTCGTTTGTTTCTAAAAAGCTGATACGTACCTCGTATACTTGGATGCCATTGTACCGATGTGATAATCTTGTTTTTGCTAAATTGTAGATCAGTAAAGGATTGGTATTCCTAAAGAAAAGTATAAAAAGCATTATCGGTAATATTTTAATTGTATAAACTTCGAAATGCAATTAACAATTGACATTCTAGCCGCAAGTTACCTCGCTGAAGGCCAATGTTGAAATTCATGCCTCCATAAGTGTGAAAGAACTTCAGCACACTCAGAGGTTCACAACAGATAAAGTTCGCATACAGCACATAACAAAAGTTCAGCGAGTTATTTGGTTGGTAAGGGCTTCTTCCCCATACACTACAATACACGACATTGTCACGAACTAAACTACATCAACAGCCAACTACTTCTTGAAAAAGGAGAGGTGCTATTGAAATCACGCAAAAAAATCATAAATGGATCGCGAATGGAACTTTATAAAGGTGGGCCAGATTAACTCTCTTTTGCAGTGACGATAATTTCGGTGAAACGGATCTATCAGAGCAAGAGAGGGTAAGGATGTAGGGTCCTGATTTTTTGTGGGTGTAACGACATTCGCATAAGGCAAATCCTTCAATTATGAGTCTTCGGAGCATTGCTTAAGACGACCGGTTTGGCTAAGTGGATACTTCAATTACTTGTAAGAGAGTTGGACACTGCTAGTGATTTAAGGGCGGTCAGGGTACGGTGTACGGCCGCATGGGCTTCGATACTTATTTCCTTTAAGTATAACATGGAACACAGGCTCCTCAGATAGTTGTTTAAAGCCAAATTTTGTGGGTGATGGAATATTCTTTGCGCAAACATCTTCCATAGAACTGATTTGTTCAAACATCTGAATTCTACAGAAGTGCGAGTGTCTGAAATACGCCGAGAAAGCCGAGCAGGGGTAACAAATTCTTTATGAAATCTTTGTAAAAACGCTTCACTGCCATAATTTTTCAAAATAAAGCAAAAATTTGGTTCTAATACTTTTGATACTAGACTAAAGCTCGAACGTCTCCTACCTTTCCTTGTGCCCCTTTAATATTGTTATAGCTACGATCCCAGAATCAAGCGTTCTAATTATCGCACGTGTATACTTATGATACGGATTATAATAGCACATATATGGTCAAGAAAGAAATTAATAGCCCAAACACAGATAAAAAATAAAACATGTCTTCTTTTTCATTTTTGTAAATTCAAATTAATATATCGTCCGAAACACATTTCTACTTTGTAGCATAATATTAAGAATATGTTGCAGAAGTCTCTGCCATATCATTTGGGTGAAAATATGAGCTCGTACTAAAACCTATTTTACCACCTTTTCCGTTAAAATTTTCCACCAAAAGTGCGGGCCTTTCCCTATAGAGTGATAACTGTGTACTTTATAGTTAAATGTAATATTTGAAATGCACTTACAGTAGATTTAAATAGGTAACGTATATCTAAACTGCACCGACCCTCCACCCATCCTAGTAACATCATTCTAGCACTTCTATTAAACTGATTAAGTCACATAAAATATTGCTAATAATGTTTAACAATAATCTAACTTAACAATTTGTTACAAAGCTACATATTACAAGACAATGACCTACCTTCAAATGGTTGTCTGATTTGGAACCAAAAGCACTGTCTTCATCGCCAAGTTCAAGGTAATCCTCTAAGAATATGTCAAGCGTTTCATTGTGCTGCAACGCCATTTCGAATCTGTAATGTCATTAGAATGATAATGTGAATATTTCTATATTGCAACAAGGTACAGCGCCCTGACGCTTGATGAAACGTTTAAAGGGAAGCTATGGGCGCTAATTGGAGGTTTTGTGCTTATAAAAATGTCACATAGTACGTATTCTTGCCTTAGAGGTACTTCAACTGGCCATAGCAAACAAAACAAATAACAAATTTTGATGTTGTACCAAGGCTGATGCACCATCATGATCATATCGTTATCACGGTCATGCTGCCATCAGTCCGAAGAAGTGGGCTTACTTAAAGGTTTACGGCAAGGAAGGCAATTGCGGCAGCCCTTTACATGGAAACATGACTGTACGAAATCTTTAAACACATTTTAGGAAAGAAACAATCAGCGTTTTGCAATTGATTTAGATTGATTTTAGACTTATTATTAGACTTATTAGACTTGATTTTAGACTTATTCTTGAGAACACCAAAGTTCTATTTTCCACCTTGGGACTGTATTGTAGACTGAGAATCTAATTTAAGAAACAATGAACAATAGGGAGGAGTGACAAATTGCTGAAAATCGCTGTGCTCGTTCGAACAAATATTCCTTGTGACGTCATATTAGTTATTATTTGCAATACAGGACCACGGGCAGTATGCCTTCTACTGGTGATTCTGGCAAGACCCAGAAAGATGCTCCGAATTTCAAGGAACGAGTAGTCCTCATGTAAACGTAATTCATTGCTCTACGTTAAAGCCATTGTCCTAAAACGGAACATGATAAACTATACATCAGCAACAAAACGCAAGCCACGAGCTCCAAAACATTCTCTATTGTTACTTTTAACAAACCCTAAAACTGGCAACACACATATAAAATATGGATCTTTTTTTCGTCAAATATGTACATAAATCTTTTCATTCCTTTTACTGGATAAAAAAACTGCAAAAACACAAAGCGACTCGTACCTTGGGAGAACACTGTCCACCAACTCTAGCACACTGCTGGAATTTGCTAGTGTTATCCTCTCATTTTCATCCATGACTCTGGCGATATATTGAGTATTGCAGTTTTTTGGATATGGCCTGCAAATAAATGCAGCGAATGAAAAATTGAGTAAAATGGGCTTCTGAAGAGGTACACATTTTAATTTTAAAGATGATTTAAATTTCTTACAGAAAGGAGTAAAATAATCTTTACATACTTTTTATACGACATTAAAAACATAACGCAAATCCCCAGGATTATAGTTCACATTCCTCCAAAAGTTAAGGCTTTCAGCATTTGCTTCGTTATCAGTTTAAAGAACAATAAGTTTGGATTGGCAAAAAAAGGAACAAAGGTTTACTGAGCATTTAGGAATGTATAGAAATTTTATGCTTTATGAAGAAGAGTTTCTCCATTAACTGGGCATAATCTGAATTAATATCAACTGAGTTGTAAACTCTGCAATTGACCTCATATGATCCTCATGGGCTATTATATAGTTTTTTCTGTTCTTTGTTCTTCCATCCGGAGACATCCAAGTGGTTTTGACTTCTTGTGCTTGAAAACTGAGTTTACACTCTTTAGCCTATTACTTCCACAGAATTGTACAAATTTTCTACCATTTTTGTCCTGGTTTCCTGGTGTGTATTTAAATCTATAAACCATAAATGATAACTCCACCCATTTTCTTGGTGATATAAAACATTTTTGGAAACCCCGAGAAGAAATGCATTTTCTAAGAAGCAAATATATGAAAAGAAACTCATCCACAATTTTTGCATTTAGTAAAATCCAGGATAGGTACTTTTGCATACTGACTTCTAAATATTTAGGAGACAATGTTTTTCAACAGAATCTGAAAGCTTTTAAAGCATACTAGAGAAATGGAAAGTACATCAACAAGATTCAAACTTGGGACACACCTGACCACTGATTTTCTAGTTATTAATGAAATGGGGCAGTCACAAAGCCTTTGGACAGTGAGACTTCCACCAGTATTCTTTCAGTCTTCAAATCTTTGTGAGCTACAACTTGACCATATTCCTACTAACTTTTATGATTAGCATTAGTTATTTGTCCCAGAATGAAAATGCAACAAGTATATCAGGAGATTAAAATGGAGGCACGTGAGAACTTCTCATGCCACACCCCATCTGGACAAGGCATGATAGGTTGACGATCTTCACATGCCTGCTTACAGTACTTAGGTACCAAATTGAATCAGATTTTTCAATAAGATGAGAGAATTAATTTCTTTTATCAGAATATAGCTGAAAGTGCTCATGAGTATTTTCTTATGATATGCACAAAGACCCTTTGCTGTTGTTCAGTTTCCTTGGATGATATTTAAACAGATATACATGCTGATCAGTGATATTCTTGCCCCATAAGAATTAGTGTATCACTAATTTCAACACAAGTTTCCCCTCTTGCATCTCATCATTCTTGTAACTTACCAGTCAGTTTGACTTCCACTGTCCGAGGTGACGGCAACATTCTGCAAGAGAGACAAAAGCATTAAAGAGTGGACAATATTCAAAAATCTTCATCTTTCCTTCATAAAACATATTGTATGTGGCAGGTCCAAGATGATAGACTAGCATTAGTTGAGCATCTCAACAGTCCGGCATGTAGATAGTTCCCCACATTGATAACCTTCAAAGTAACACAACTCCCAAGTCTCATATTTCTAGGGTGCTAACTCTCTATAGCCCTACATCTTGACAGGATCCCCTCTTCACAGTCCCACAACTTGAAAGTTTTGCATCAACATATTTGACATCTTGATAGCCCAATATTTGGTAAATCTGATGTTGATTATCATCCAAAAACACCAAAACAACTTAGTGTTTGGCGAGTTCTACTTTGAATGTTTAGAAGGTCATGAATAATGTAAAGCTAGTAAAAGCATTGAAGCTATTAAAGAATTCTACAGGAATTACACATTGCACAAAGAAATGCTCCACATGAGAATAAAGCTTCAGTGCATATTTCAAAGAACCATTGAGCCATCGAGGCTCAAAAGCTAAGGTGAAGATTTTAGTGTCAATCTTTCGTGAATTCTCCTCCAGTCAGCGCTGTTAATTTACAAGCTATTGTGGTAATGCTCCACTCCTTGAGAATTATATATATATGTGTATACTCATATGTATACTATGTATACATATACAGATGTATGTTATGTATGCATGTATGCATGCATGTATGTATGTATGTATGTATGTATGTATGTATGTATGTATGTACGCATCTATGTATGTGGGTGGGTGGGTATGAGAGAGAGAGGAAAAAAAATAAAAAACAAAAGCTAAACAAAACAAAAACAAACGGCCAAACTACAAATATACAAACAAATAGGTTCTCTTTGGCGGTGGTCCGCAATCTAGGGTACGCAAAGGATATCATTCGGTGATTTAATTTTATTGGGCCAAAGTTATTTTTTTAACTACATAAATTCTATTCCAATGTTAAGACTGGAATTCCAAGATCAAAGCTATATGATTGGATACGGATCCAGCTCAGCGACTTAGCTAGCATTCGTTATTGTTTGTTGAGCGCATTAACATTCATAAGAAACGAATAAAGCCTTGGACGTAAACAAAGCCATTCTTATATGCGTGTAACAAACCACGACTCGTTTATAGTCCTCCTCTTAAGCTACGTTCTGCACAACAAATTCCTACCGAATCAAGAACCCTTTCAACCCAATTCTGTACGCAAAAATTTGTAATCTTCATCAAGTTTCGCTAACAATAGTTTCCGAAAGTGAACGTGCTCCCTGCCAAAGCCTTAATGTTCTAGAGGAATAAGAGATGTAATAATAGTTCTAGTTCTATACTGATCAAAACAGAAGCACTTTCTGAACTGTGACCATCTCCCTTTATATTGGCTAGCTCCATCTGCTATGTTTACAATACCGAGAGTCCTATACAGAGACATTGTTGTACTTACCACATGTAAATTTCCCCTGCGAATCACACTCTTATGTTTAAACATACAGTGTTCTCAAGATTTATTCCACGTCTTCAAGAATACATCCTTATCTGGCTCTCCTATCTCGTAATCCTCATATCAGAAGCCCTAACTATCTCCGTTATGTTACACAGCACTCCATAAAATATAACACTATATGTCGGATCGATTGCTACTTAGCCTAAGGTTTCCTTTCAATTGACCTCTTGATCATCGACCAGTTAGCACAGTTTCACGAAAAGACCAAAACACCACTCTGCTTTTCTGAAGACGTCAACAATTTGAAGACTTTAGTCAATCTGCTGAACGGAAGTAGATCTATTCGCAGACCAGAGCGTTCCGTATTCATTACGTGTTGCCAACCGCATGTTTTGTATCCTAAAGATTCAATGTTTAAGGGTAGATGAAATGCTAACCAAGTCCTCCAAAGAATGCTTCCTTTAAGTGCAACGGTTGAAGCGTAAATGTATCAACACACATCGTTAAATCTAACAGCATGTACCGAGTTCTACATAGTTATACTTCGTGTTCCTGATGCTTTACGCAGAAGATTCTACAACTAAGCCAATCCTTTCAGCTTACTACTAAACAATTGTAGAACTACACTTAAATGCATTCAGATCCATCTAAATGTATCGCTAATTAAAGGGATACTTCCTTTGAAGAGTATAAACAAAGCTAATAAGATGTTACGAGTGTAGAGTGAACACTGGTCATCAGGGGAAAACCTACGGTGATGGTAACACAATACGTCCCACGTCCTTCCCACGGCAGCTAATCCTTACAATTCGTGTTATTCTAACTAACTTGCTTACTTGAGAGAAAATGAAGATCATTATCAAAACGATGTAAGCTATTAAAAGTAGATCAATATAAGGGCTATTGCTACACTTATGAGCTTATATAAATATCGCCTCACTTATCGACTTCTTACACAATCTAAACAAAGTTATCTCTAGGATCATTTTGAAGACGTAATGGACATTGTGTTCTAAATTACTGTTTTAAGTACTAACTAATATAGTTAAACCATCATATCAGGGATGGAGATAACGGACGGATTCTGACCAAAACCGATTCTTGTTATCGTTTTGCTGGTTCTGTTAGCGCCAAAATCTCGCAGTAGTCCACGTAACATTTTTGCAACATATTTTACAAAAGGCGCTCAAAAATACTTACATGTTGCTTTTCGGCATTGTAGCTAATTGTAGACTTACTAACGTTCAAAATTTTCCCAAGAATTCACCTCTGGGTCCTCTTGGGATCATACAGTGCCTTAAACTTCAGAACTACATCGACTTTCCATAGCAAACCCAACACCAGGAAGACTTTCACGGCTGTAAATACGCACCCATGCTACAAAGGCTCACTCTCGGAAACAATCTGTAGGCCTTGAGCATACGGGTTAGACTTTTTGCTCGTCACTAAATGGCTTTCAAGTTTAAGGGAAACTAGGAAACGCTTAGATAAACTAGCAAGTGTTATCAAACTACGCATTTTTTAAGCCTTGTAAACTAAACCAAATGAGTTGCGATCACGCGAATACTAGTCGAGGGTGGCTCACCATATAATTCCATCGTTCTAAGTCTTAAAAAACTTTTTCCAACCCTTTTAGCCACCTTACACGCCAAAGTAGATCACACGGATACAGGATTTTTCCCTTCACATTTACATTCCGTGTTGAAAAACGTTCGAAGGGTCTATTCTGAATAGCCGTCAAATTTCTTCTAACCACCCTCTACATTTTGTACGGCAGCGGCACCAAACACCTTCTTCAGAACATGGAAAACATATTTAAGCTTGCACCTGGATAAAGATATCGAGCACAAAGCAAATTCAGTAGAACTCAGCTTTTTTTCTGTCTATTTTTCTCCCTCGGAATTTAAGGACATTTTTCGTCTAGTAGGATTTCAAAGTGCCTTCATTAAATCTATAACACTACAGTACCTATAGCAAAAATAAAGAAAGCTATCGTAAACAAGGAGTTCACATGAAAACTTCGGTAAAATGTAGTTCAATCGAATTCACATTTGCCTATCCGAAGCGAACTTAACATAGAAGATGCCTATTACACATATCTTTATATAAGAAACTACCTCAGCGTCTAGCCCTCGAAGTTTCATAAAATATTGACCTTTTCAGACCTCAAATTTCTTAGCAGTTTCTTATTCTCTGGTACCAAATAGAAGGGGATGGAATAAGCGGAGGGGCAACAGCAAAATATTTCATATTTCAAACAAAAGAGTGCCAATTAGTCACACTGCTGTTAGTAAATTCACACTTCATTTAGGGTACCCTCTGTTCCAGGTTAGCCTATTCACAAAATAACCCGTTATCAAACTGTCTAACTCGCTTCCAGAGATATTTTAGGTTTCTTAGAGCATGGGGCATCCAGCCCTCGAGTTTTTTAAATTTTGGGAGATTGAGCCCTGGTTGCTTATAACCTGGTGTCTTATTAAAAAAACAAGTGTAAATGATTCTGGCATCTTAAACCCTGTTTTAACATAAGACATCTCGTGTTTGTGGGTACTGCCACATGCCAAGAATGGTAAACTGACTACTTGCTACAAGCCTACCACAGGAACGTAGACCTATCGGGACCAAGTCATACCTATTTATGGAGCTGACGAATACATGCATACTTCCCGTCTACTAACAGACAATTCTTAATTTCAGTAATCTTGTAGTCAAAGTTGTGGGTTGAGGATAACACCGTTCGGCTTTATGAAGATGATCATACTAACCAACTTCCTATAAAGAAAAGTATATTTATTTTTAAGCAAAAATATTCATTTTGATCAAGGCTCTTTGATCTTTGAAAATAAAAGGCATTAATAAGTTCTTAATACCTTCTTAATGCCAAAACGAATTCTCTTAAGAATGTCAGGGAAACGATTAATCGTTGTTTTAATACTTCTCATTTACGCTTTGAACTTGTTTAACGGCTACCTTTGAAAATGTCTCGATATAGTACCACGAAAGCTCTCAGAAGAAATATTTATTCTGAAACCTTGTGTGGTATTTCTCTTTAGATTCATCTTTAAAAAATTGTCAGTTGACGATCGAAAATTACTCCGCGCCATAAAAAGGAAATGTAAGGAATGCACAATAATATTAAGTTACTACGACGTTAATATTCCTAGTGCAAAATACAGTATCCATGGCCAAAAATTGAAGAATAAAATCATACAGTAATTCCTCGATCATCCGACCCTCGATTATCCGGTCTTCGATTATTCGGTCTCGACCAAAATAGAAGGTATCGCATTTTATTTTCTTTCTGACAATGAAAGAATTACAAAAAAGAGAAGCTTCGAGAAAGCAATCTACGACAACTTTTGTAAAATTCTCGTAAGCTCTAAATGAAGTCGTCTCACGCATAGTGTCTTTTAGACATGAATAATTTGAAAATAGACCCCAATGAGAGATTCCGTGTTTTTTGTGTGATTTGCCTGTCTAATGTTGCTGCCCCAGTAACATAGTTTAAAGCTGGAAAACTTTAATTTCTTTTTAAAATGAATTTTGATAAATATATCGGATATTTTTATTATCCGACTATTTTCGATTATCCAGCCCGATTTTTCAAATCTTCCCGTCCAACTTGACCAGATAATCGAGGAAGTGCTGTAGAACGAAAGTATCAGGACAAAACTTCCAGAATTGCATTCGCAAAATTTCCATCAAATTACTGTTGCTGTGCATTAAACAAACTTTAGCTGCATTTCACCGACAGTATATTACCCCCTCCTGCTTCCTAAAATATTAAGGATCCCCGCCCCCTTCATCTACAGGAGTACAATTAGAAACTATGAACTCGTGTAAAATGCACAATTTGCTAGTTGTATAACGTAAAGAGATAGAAGTGTTTGAAAAACATTCAAGCATCATTTTTGTTGTTACTTTTGTCCCAGTGTTTTGATGCAAAACAATCAAATATACTATAAACTTTATGAAACTAATTAGTTTGTCGGAAAGTTTGCGAACAAAAAGGCATTTAACCAGTAAGTCCCCCGTACCCTCTCGGTAGACTTTGGAATCCCCTGCTCCTAATTGTACCCCCTCAATATCTCAAATAACCCCTGGCGTGCTCCTGGGACCAGTTAGGAAATACTGACCTATAGAATCCTAGAATTAGCTTAGCGTCCTCGATCCTGAGATGTAGTTAAAGTACATCATTTTTAAGGCTTGCACTCTTCTAACTTACGTTCTTACAAGACATGTTTATTATGATAACAAGTGAAAACAGCTAAGTTCCATTCCGTATTTCTCGACAGACAGCTATCTTTCACTGGTATGTAAAACTTCTTAACTCATTTCTTATGCAGCGTTTAGCGGACTAGTAACTGTAGCTTACGACAACTCAATTTCAAAGCAGTTCTCAGTCACCTTAAGCCAAAGACAATAACTGTAAGCATCACCGACAAACAAAGAGGCTTGACGTACAAACCTTCGTTTTCATTTTAAGAAAAGCTATGGCTCAGACGACTTAATTGTAGTGGTGAGGTCAAGGATCGCTATTGTAAACCCACAATTGTCCCATGTTTTATATGACAAACAACCAACTTTGTGGATAAGAGTGCAACTGATGAGTAGCTTGTACATATCGACTTACATAAATAGTATTTTTATATATTTATCTATATATAGATATATAGATATATAGATATATAGATATATATATAGATAGATATATATATATAGAGAGAGAGAGATTTATATATAGATATATATATAGATATATATTGATAGAGATATATATATAGATATACATAAACCAAAAAAAGCAAAAGCAAAGAAAAGATATTGTGGTAATGCTTAAGAGTAAGCCATGGAGCAGGCTCAACAGCCCAGCCTCTCACGGACCATGGAAATAACCTACCATCAACGTGTTATTAACGAGAACTGATACAACACATGATCTTAGCCAAATGACCAAGAAGCGATATATATTCTCGCAATCTCTCAGTGCAGCCCCCTGATACGCATTGGGGCATATGTTTTCGCACCCCTTACGTTCAAGAACATGATCTATTTAAAGAAGAAAGGTGAAAGTGACCCAAACAAAATTGCGTAACATACGCGTATCTGTGTTTCACATGCATTTCCAAGGGATGCAACCTCAGCAATTTTTATGACGTCTTGTACTGATCCTTTTTGCACTGTGGCCTAGCAGCTTGAGTTCTCATTTAACGTAATCCAATCCTTAATAGGTTCCAGACCCCATTAAATATTTTGCGGACCTCAGATTGCAGACCACTGCCATGGAGAACCTACTCGTTTGTATATTTATAGTTTGGTCGCTTTGGCTTGTCACTTTTATTTTGTTGTTTGCTTACATCTACTTTTATTCATTAAGGAAGCGTATTTCCTCTAATTATAGACCCGTCTATAATTAATTGAGGGCACCAAAAGGAGGGTCTATAATTAGAGGGGGTCTATAATTAGAGGGGATCTTTAATTTCCAGAACAAAGTTTTCAAAAAAAAAGAACATGTAGAGTTTCAAGAAAAACTGCGAAAGTACATATATACATTGACTAAACAATGATTTTCGTGGAAAGACTGTCGCAAGAAGACAAAAACCATATCTGCCGCTTCCATATAGATATAGAAGGGGTCTGTAATTAAATGAAGGCACCAAAAAAGGGGTCTGTAATTAGAGGGGGGCCTATAATTAAAGGGGATCAATAATTACCTGACATGATGTGAAAAGGGGTCTATAATTGGATTGGGTCTATGATTAGAGGGGATCTATAATTAGAGGAAATATGGTACTTTATATTTTTACATTTAGTGTATGTTCGAATGTCATTTCTTTATTTTAGCTGTTTGCAGGTTGCCATGTTTGAATGGAGGAAAATGCATAGGACCAGATCGATGTGCTTGTACATATGGTTTTACTGGGGCAAGATGTGAGGCAGGTGAGTTAACAAACATTTAATGATGAAGACCCTGTTTACACGGATCTAAATGGATCCATACCAGAACTGGTGTGGATCTGCTTTCCGTTTACACGGTACCTGGTGGATCCGAAAGCGTTAGGATCTGCGATCGGCACCGAGTCCATGTGAACCAGTTTGGATCCGAACCCGAGAAAGTCTAGTATAAACAGTTTTGGCGTGAAAACTGGTACGTATCAAAAATGAGGCGACAAGTACTGCCACTGTGAGATACATTTGATGTGATCTCGATTCATGTTCTGTTTCTGCCCCAGTATTGACACATTACCAAACTTCAACGATTTTTTCGTATTTCAGTGTTGTACGCTTTTAACAGCATTTCTTATAACAATGGAAGGAGTACTGTACTGAGCTCTGAACCGATGTGGATTTGGATCCTTGCCAGTTTGGATCCTAATCCTTGTAAACCAGGTCGAAAAGAGTCGCAGCTTACTTTATTTGATGCGCTTTACAGAAATGAAACGGAGATGGTTTGTTTGCTTGCTCTTGTTGGTTGTTGTTGGTGCTGTTGTTGATGTTGGTGTTAGTGTTCGTTCGTTGTTGGGGGAACTTTTTGAAAGGGTTGGTGGTGGGTTCCGATCTGTGTGGTGAATGCTGCAAGAAGGAAGGAAGGTAGCCTCTACGACTTCCATGGTTTTCAATCCTAGTGAGTAGGTCTATATATATTGAATGTAGATATTGAAATATTTTTATTGAGCTGACAGACTAGGGAAAGTTTCAGATGGGTTAATGTCGAGAAGACATTGCTTTGATTATATATGAAAATGATTGTGATGGTTGTGATAATGCTAATAATGATAATAAAGTGCTTTTTCGTATGTCCGGGGTGTTTTTGCTGTACAAAGTGATTGCTTCCGTATCATAGGAAAGGCAAGCTCTGCATTTCATTTGCCGGTCTGGAGCCATTCCACATAAAAGCAAGAAAACTTTTGCTATACAGACAAAAAGGATTTGTTTACAAATTAGGCCTATTCAATCAACCTAGTTGTAGTGGGTACTGATTAGTCCAAAAACACTAGCCATTCACGCAGTCCAATTTTTGATTGACTCTTTTAAAAATATAGTTCGGTATACATACTCTTTTCAGACCTTTAAATTCGATCATTCTGACGACTTTACTCTGAGGAGTGTCAGACGGAAAACGCTTTGAGAACATCATGTTTTCGCTATTTCGTGCAATATGTACAGAGTGTCTGGTTTGACTAACGTTTTCAAGGGGACAGATAACTTTCAAGTTTTACCTTAAATTGAGTTTTTGTTTTACAACAGATTACAGAGTTGGACCATGCTTCACACGCATCGAGAGCAACATGTGTCGGGGACAACTGAGAGGTGTACAGTGTACAAGAGAGGCCTGCTGTGCTACTGTTGGTAAAGCTTGGGGAATCCCATGCCGTCTATGTCCAAAGAATCGAGGTGGGGAAAAGATTTTTTTTCGTCTACGTAGAGAATGTTCTACTGTGACCGTCGTAATTGTTGAAAGTATCTAGTTGTACATCTTATACATTTATTTTATGGGGCGCTTAAGTTGTATTTGGAGGCTTGAAATATTACTTTCATACATGTTTACGTAGGCCTAAAATATTTGTTGAATATGAACAGGAAATTAATACCTAGTGACTTGTGTTCTAAACAAGTGGCATCTTGTTTATGTTTTAATATGAGAACCAAAAACATAATCATCATGAACTGTTGTACATGTTAAGCGGTAGTGCATATTTATTTCACCATAAATGTTTTTAAGGAATTTCATTAGGTCTAGTCAATTAATCTAGTTGTTGTGGACGCTGATTGGTCAAAAAGCACAAGCCATTCAGGCAGTTCCAATTCTGACTGGCCCTTAAAAAAACTACAGTTGAATTTATTCTGTCCCGGTTTCATTTCGATCATTTCTGACGATTGTACTCTCAGAAGTTTCAAACGAAAAAAGCTATTAAGTAAATAATCTTTTCGCCCTTTCGTGTAGTATTCTTGTTTTGTACCGCAAGCAAACTGTTTAGATAATTTTGCTTAGAAGAAAGGGTTTGGTTACTCTTTAATACGCCGCAGTTTCGTCATCGGAGGCGTAATTATCTTAACATAATTGCAAATATTGAGCCAGAGACCGCCTTTCTTTTTTTTACTCATGTTTATAATTGCTTTTGATCTCAGAAATGTTTTGAAAGTATAGCCAATTTTTTTCTTCCTTGTTTTGCTATCATATTATCTGGTAAAATTTACCTGAGGCATGTAAATTCGAATTTTTTTCATAGAATATTTTCACTCCGCTCAGGAAAGTTGCCTTTTAGTTGCGGAGTTGTTTTTCTCCCACGTTTTATTATTTTTTGTTGTTGTTTACATTTTGCGGCACATTTATACCGGGAACCTTGGTCTTGAACCCGAAATATGGAGGACCACTTAAGAGACATCGTTAGAACTAGCCGGAGTAACAGAGCCCAATCGAGGCAGTCTCTCTTTGGATTCCATTCGATCTGAGCTCAGTGACTTTCACTGCGCCACTTCGGCGCTTTTCTGAACCTACGTTTGGAGTCGAAAAATGGAAATTGTGGTATTACATACAAACGAGATGTTACGAACATTATTTATAAAGGATTTGGAGCGGGATAACCTCTCTTGCCAGTCTGGTATGCTATCAGAACATGCTGACCCGGAACGAACTGAACCAATATAAAAGCAGATTTTAAGAAATATTTTGTCCATACATAAATAATATTTTTTAAGTTCAAAAATATATTATCAGTCTTTCTAGTGCTGCATCTCGCTGGTAGGTGTGTCGAAATCAAACTGAAAGCTACTGAAAGCGAAGAATAATTCTCTGTGTTCCATTGTGAGATTTTACTAGAGTTTGTTGTCCTTCACATTCTCAAGTACTTTTTTTTGAAACCCCTAAAGATCTAAGGGCCACTAAAGAGTTAATTGCGGGCCGGAGGTTGACCATCCCTTTTTCTTGGCAAGAACGGAAAAGAAATTGCGGATACAGGATGCTGAGGCTCAAGATTCCTCAACTTTTTCTCCGGATTTTGGAGTTTTGAGGCATTTCTTTAAAAACATTTTTCTTATACGAAGGTACACGTAATAGATCTACGCCATGCTAAAAAAATTAACACCAAATAGGATAAAAAGTATGTTTGTAGGATATACAAAGACATCAGACTTAGCGGTTCCCTTGTTGATAACCCTTTTGAACACGATCGGTATCAGGAAGCAAAGAAGGTGTAAAAACCGCAGGTCATTTAATTGCATCACGAAAAAAAATATTGTTTTGCGTTTTTGTTTAAGCATGCAAGAAGGGATTTGTAATGAACGACAGGAAGAAGAAGTGCGAGGGTGAGTAG
Organism: Alatinidae sp. Z8VKAUB7J3; assembly: GCA_010016025.2. NCBI lineage: Eukaryota > Metazoa > Cnidaria > Cubozoa > Carybdeida > Alatinidae > Alatinidae sp. Z8VKAUB7J3. The sequence continues at coordinate 126,663,045 of JAAAKM020006971.1, read as the reverse complement.
AAATTTAATTCTTTGTACGTATTACAGATGTTAGTTTTACTCTAATATAATTTTATTCAAAAATACTTTGATGTAACCATGAATGAACAAAGATTTGTTTTCTTATCTTTTGTATGTCCTCGTATTGTTCTCCGCCAATGTCTTTTCATCATTTTGTATTGCAAAGATCCTTTGTAACTGTTGTTTATCATTTTAGCTTTCATTTGTATTTATACCTTTAACCAATAAAACCAGGTAGAATCGTGTTTAGTGGAGAGTTACCATCAATGAACAGGGTTCAGAACCAAAGTAGGAAGGAAATCGGTGAATTGTCAGGAAATTTGGCACAGTGTCAAGGAAAATTTATTACGATGAAGTGATTTTTACGGTGAAGGGAGAAATCTCTTCCATCTTAAATGGGGATTCAGTCTTGAAACCTCTTCTACCGCGAGCAGACCAATCACTAAGGACACAGCACTCCTGCCAGTAATCTGTTATCTCTGACTGAAAATTACAAATACAATCGTTTGAATACAATACTTAAAGATTACATAATTTGCATAAATTATGATAATTACTTAACGATATAACACGCCCCCGATATCTTTTTACCTGTACTTTGTACCTGCACTGCCCCAGTGTCTCCTACGAAATCCACTTACTGTAACTGTTTTGGATCTTTCAAAAACCCGTCTTTCGCCTTAGTGCCACATATCAGTTTTGGAAGCCCTTTTTCTCATTAGGTATTCAGTTTGTAGCCTCCCAGCCCCGACTTTTAAATTCTTTGTCACTTCTTGTGATTGTCAGAGCGTTGCTTCCAACAGATTAAGCCGTTACCTTGAAAAACCTTTTTATTTCAGATATCAACGAATGCCGTGCTATTCCAAACATTTGTGCTATGGGAACGTGCGTGAACACAGATGGAGGTTATCGCTGTGAATGCGGTAAGGGTAGAGAATATGACGCGAACAAGCTGGAATGCAAAGGTATGCAATTTCTTTAAAGTTTAGATGCCTTTGACAGGAAAGTTTTTTCTCCTTTTCGAAAGACAAGTGAAGTACATTCTCGATTATCGGCCCCGCGTCGAATACCATCTTTAAAATTGGTCGCCGGTACCTCGAATCCCCAATGATTCGAACTTGCTTCAGCTCGAACTGCTTTTATATTCAACTCGAGCGCTAACTAATCCATCCATGTTTATAGATTTGGCCTTGATCCGTCTCCCAATGGGTTGTCGACTCTCGATCCATATTCTTATTCCATTTTTGTCTGTCCTTGAACCCCTCCAATTTTTATTTTAGTTGTTGCAACACCCTTTCCCATCACTTCTCAATTATTTATTGAGATACTGGTATTTGCTGACTATTCGTTCTTCAACCCCAAATATTCTGCACGTTTTACTTCTTCATCATTTTCTCTCGTCAGTGCATGCCTGTACCACCTCAAACAGCTGTCTCACAACGTATTAAAACGTTTCGTCAACCTCAACAGAGCCATAAGATTTTTTACCCATTGCATTGAACTAGTTTCTTTCCACTTATCATCCGTCCCATTTCGTTTTCACTTCTACTTAAAATTGTTAAAGCGCAAATTTACGGAAAATCAAAACCCCGTTTAATTAAACGTTTAATCGATGGATTTTCATTGGTTTCGTTAAGGTTCACGTTATTAAGAAGATACTGTGATGTTAGTTTTGAAAAGAACACTAGAGAAATAGAGAACAAGGGAACTATTGTAGCGACTAGAGAAATAGAAGTATGTTAACATCGGACGTCATCTAGCTCAGTCGGTAGAGCGCACGCCGCGAAAGCGTGGGTCACGGGTTAGATCCCGGTGGTGACATATTTTCTATTTCTCTAGTGTTCTTTTCAAAACTAACATTTCAAATCCTCTCTTCTCGATGACAAGATACTGTGAATTATTAGAAGTGACATTTGCTGCCAACTTAGTATTTTGTGACGGGTTCAAACTAGATCATCTGACTTGTATACTTTGTCAACATAGGTTGCACTGACTAACTTTAAATTATTACTTTTTTCTCAACATTTTGATTTCAGACGTAGACGAGTGCAAGCTTGCAGATGTGTGCAAAAATGGGAAGTGCAAAAATCTGGACGGCAGTTTTAGATGCGAATGCAACAAAGGATTCAAAGTATCAGCGGATGGAAAATCTTGCATAGGTATGGTTAATTAGCATCTTGATCGTAGACGGCATTATGATCGTCACTGTCATTCCAGTCACCGTAATCGTCCTCATTTTCCTCATCGTCCATGTCGCCGCCCTCTTTCATTTCGCGTGCTTTGTCCTGTTCTTCCCGTTCTTCCTCTTCTTCCTATTCCTCTTGTTCTTCCTATTCCTCTTGTTCTTCCTATTCCTCTTGTTCTTCCTATTCCTCTTGTTCTTCCTATTCCTCTTGTTCTTCAAGAGCATCGCAGTTGTATACCTTCGCTCAAGAGCATCGCAGTTGTGTGCCTTAGCCCAAGAGCATCGCAGTTGTGTGCCTTAGCCCAAGAGCATCGCAGTTGTGTGCCTTAGCCCAAGAGCATCGCAGTTGTCTACCTACGCCCAAGAGCATCGCAGTTGTATACCTTCGCTCAAGAGCATCGCAGTTGTGTGCCTTAGCCCAAGAGCATCGCAGTTGTGACAGTCGTTACTTCATCTCGAACAGTATTAGTGCATTGTGGGAAAATTTTAAAAAAACTATAATTACATGCCACGAGTCCCTGATGTTATCTTCCATATTTATTTGTCATTGCGAGCCTTTTGTTTTCTTCTGACTACAGCAGGTGTGAAAACGAGGCTATATGAATAGGAGTTTTCCCCAAACCTCAACTCGATCTGATAACAACAGTGAAAATCGACGCCGATCTGAGCGAAGAAAAAAATTATTACCATTGACATCAGATACTGTAGATCAGTAGATTATTTCTACAGTTTATGCCACAGACTGAGTGTGCAGGAGTGATATTGTGTGATGTTACCAACAGAAAGGTCCGTAGCACACGATGGACTCTCCGATTGCCAAGTTGACAGACAGAGGGAAAATGTGGGACTGAGTTACTACAGATGGGTTATTTCTATCATCAGTTGTTCGTGCTGCCCATCAAGCTGAAATTACTACCACTATGACAGTGTGACACTTATGGGAGAATCAGTTTCAAGTCAGGGATGAACACTATAACGTTTGAAGTCACGATCGACGAAGAAAAATCGTCGCTACTTAGGTCCTTTTTGATCTCCAATAACATACAGTTTCTGGAACGAATATCCAATGCCACGGACTGCATAGGTAAGAAAGAATGGTTACAATTGCAGGCTAAGATGTAACATACCCTATAAAATAACAAGGTAGCGTCTGAATTGTCATAATGTATGCTGTGAACGGTTAACTTAGGACCTAGTAGTGCACGAACTTCTCTGTAAACGTAAACAAAAAGCTGATTATTCCAAATGCTTTGCAATAAAGTACTTTTCTTTAATAAGTACTGACGTAAAAAACTAGAGCACTTTCACATTTATGCAGACTACTGTTTTAAATCTTAGTTGCCCAGTAATGTTTGTACGTGCAGACCTTTCTAAACTCTTTAGGACAGTTTTGGCACAAGGATGATACATGAAATACAACAAGAGCAAACAATGTATTAATCACTTTGGTAGTAAACAGTGTTGTGTATATCAACAAGTATTTCCATTCAAGAAAGACTTTTGTTTTCAATAATTTTTGCTTATTGCAATTGCATTTCTAATAATGTAAACTGGATTTGAAGGGGCTTTCTTTCGTAAACTATAAAGGCCAAGGTCCTAATATATAGTCCACACTTTTTGTCAGTTTTATCGTATATTTGATTACATTTTCATTCTTAACATATTATAAGGGTCCTTGTTGAAACAATTCCTAACATGTAAACCCCTATTAGAAAAACTAAAAGCCATCACAACGTCAGTATACCATAAGCTTAATTCCACTCATTACTACAGGATAAACACAGCTCCCAATCATCCACCGGTGGACATCGACATCCAGTCCAATCCCATCCAATCCAATCCAAAGTCCATTAAAGTTAGGAAGTATCATCAAGAAGAGAGGATTTGAAACATTAATTTTGAAAAGAGCACTAGAGAAATAGAAAAGCATGTCACCACCAGGGATCGAACCTGCGACCCGATCTGGGCAGCAGTTCTTCCTTGGTCAAGTCACATGGAGCAGAGAGGCTGGTCTCCAATAGCGTTTAGCTGGATGTCAATGTCCAGCGGTGGATGATTGGGAGCTAATGTGGCAACTAGAGAAATGGAAGTATGTTGACATTGGAGGTCACCTGGCTTGGTTGGTGGAGCGCATGCTGCGAAGGCATGGGCCATGTGTTTGATCCCCATTGGTGACATGCTTTTCAATTTCTCTAGTGGTCTTTTCAAAACTGACGTTTCAAATCATCTCTTCTCAATGATAATTAGTAGATTATGATTAAAATGTCATGTTGAATGACAATCAACTCGATTGTGACAGTTGGACAGAGAGACTGCATGTCAATAAAACACACCCTATTCCATGTGTGGAAAGCTGAAACATTAAACAACAATATATATAGATGGATGGATGTATTTCTGCTGTAGAAAATGTACAATGTATGGTGTGTTCAGTGATTAAATACAATGCTGGCATGTATTCCCAATTTCTTGATACTGAGAAGCTAAGATAATGATTTACATTGGCTATTACTGTCTACTGGTAATAGGGCAAGGTTAAGCAATTTTCTAAACAGTTAGGACAACCCTTAGCTAGGGAAACTCTTAAGGTTGTCAATGCACTTCACTTAAAGATTTCTTTAGCTAAGGATTTTCATAATTGCTTAAGAAAAAAATTTCACTTAAGTTAAGGACCTTTCTTGGATGTGGCCCAAGGCTCCTTTAACTTTTCGGGGAGCATGCAATTTAAGTATTCTATACTCTATTTAGAAAGCTATATGCATCAAAAATATTTTTAGTTATTTCACAAACTTTGTGAATGCTGGGTGTCTATCATAAGCAAATGTCTTATTCTAGTGTACAATTTTCTTTTACAATATAAAATGCTTGCAGCTCCATTTTGCAATAAGATCGTTACTGTGCGTTCCCCCCAAAATGTAGCTTAAATTGATACTTTTGTAAAGGTTATGAATATTTTCAATAGACATTGTTTTCTGGTTATGCCTCTGTATACTTTGCATTGACATCAGACAGAGGATGAGAGAAAGTGTATATTTAGGTCCATTTTGACAATTTCACCCAAAGTCTTGCTTGGCTGACAATTTCTTTGCTTAAAGTATACTCACCTGTCAGCAGTTTTTCTTACATAGCTTCTATGGTCAGTTTTTAAACAGGGCCAAACCATAATTGTAAGGCTGCTTCTTATGTCCATCTTTGTGAAAGCCTCTTGGGTCTGGAAGTATTATTAATCCTTCAGTTTTTATTTTATCTTTCCTTATAATTCCACGTAGAAGTTCCTTTTTAGTTTGCCTCATCAGTTTGTTCATGTCACTTCGTAGGTTGCAGATTTTATACCAGTTCAGCCATATGCTCACTACTTATGGTTAATATATTTTGCCCAATATTTTGTAGTTATCAGAGGTAGTGCTTCTGATATCTCTATGGTAATAGTTACTCTAACTTCCCCTGCCCTCTTCTGGTTTCACAGACAGTATAACTTTGTTCTGCCTCTTGCAACAAGAACAGCCCAGATGACAGAACATGTTTATGTACTTGCCATACAACTTATACAGGGTTTACTCAACTTCTTTGTCATTTTCCCCAAGGTCTTTCACAGGTGAGATTCTTTACTGTGCCCGGACAATTCTTTGTACTATTTACCCAGACAATTCCTTGTACTATTGTGAAAATAATAAACTATTGGGTAGGGTGACCTAGGCTGTGCCATTTTACAAGCTAAGATCTATGAGGCAACTTAGATCTATTGCTGGTCTCACAACACTCCTCACAAGTGAAAAGGCTTTTTACAAAAGTGATTGTCGATTTTGAAGGGTAAGATGTGACAGAGATCCTCTAAATTATATATGCACCAAAAATGGACATGCATTGTATTCAATTACATGTAAAACTTTCTTTATATTCTGCTGCTTGCTTTTGCAAGCTGTAGAGGAATTCACTGGATGTAGTGTTGCTATGTTTTAATGACCTATTTAGAATTGCTGTAGTCTGTAATATGGGAAAGTAGGGCTTATCCTTAGTTGTGAAGGGAGATGGGGAGATTAAAGACCCCAGTGTTATACCAAACTCATTGTGTCTGTCGTCCAGGTAATGAAACGAAGCATTAAATACAAGAGAATAGTGTGAGTGCCTCAAGGCTAGTTTGCTGGATAACTTTTGTATCCTACTGATTTGTGGAAGTCAGCTGTTGAAGCACTTTGCCTCAAGTAGATAAACAGTTTTGATACCTTTTTGTAACTATTTAAAGTTGGCTCTAGCATATGTGTATTTTACTCTTGTTGTTTTCTGCTTTTTGCAGAGCCATGTTCTTCCCAAGAGGTTTATATCAAAAGAGAGGAGGAAGAACTAGATTTGGAAGCACATTATGTATCCTGTGAGGTGAACGATAACAGCTCATTGTGTAATGTAGAACAAGAAGATAGTGATGAGACACTGGGAGGAAGGAATGTGGAAATAGATAGTACCAGCAATGCCTCACATGGTCTTAAGCCACCAAATGGAGCAGATTATCATGACATCATTTTTTCAACTGGTGTACATAAGTTTCAGAGCAGGAGTATTTGTGATGTAACACCAAGAGATATTGCAATAGCTGTTGACAGCTGGTTAAAAGTTACTGGAACATCACAAAGACTATTTGCTACTAATATTATCAATAGAAAACAATCAACTTTATCAGAAATACTCAAAAGAGCTCCAGATATTTGGCCAGATGGCCGTGGACGTTGGGTTTATGAACGTATGTTTCAGTTTTTAGTAGATCATGATGAACAAGAAAATCTGTATGTGCATAGAAAAGGTAAGGTACTATAATTTTTGTTTATATGTACCTATACATCTATACAAGTTACTGTACTTACTTCACCCCTTATATATTTTATTCATTATTGTCATCATTATTTCTTTACTCTATTCCTTTCATTCTAGTCTCCTTTTAGTAACTTCTTCCTTTGTCCCTGCCTTCTTTCCCTATACTATCCCTTTGTTGCCTCTTATGCTTCTTTAATTTTTGTTCCTTAATTTTTCTTATTCTTTCATTCCTTCCTTTTGTTTCTTTCTATTTTTACCTTCCTTCTTTTATTGCTTCCTTCTTTTAGTCCTTTCTTCTATTATTGCTTCCTTTGTCCCTGCCTTCTTTCCCTAGACTATCCCTTTGTTGCCTCTTGTGCTTCTTTAATTTTTGTTCCTTAATTTTTTTATTCTTTCTTTCCTTCCTTTTGTTTCTTTCTATTTTTACCTTCCTTCTTCTATTGCTTCCTTCTTTTAGTCCTTCCTTCTATTATTGCTTCCTTCTTCTATTGCTTCCTTCTTTTAGTCCTTCCTTCTATTATTGCTTCCTTTGTCCCTGCCTTCTTTCCCTAGACTATCCCTTTGTTGCCTCTTGTGCTCCTTTAAATTTTGTTCCTTCGTTATTTTGTTCCCCCTATTTTTTGTTCCTTCGTTCTTTTGTTCCTCCATTTTTTGCTTTTTCATCCCTTCCTTTTGTTTCTTTCTATTTTACCTTCCTTATTCTACTGCTTCCTTCTTTTAGTCTTTCCCTCTATTATTTCTTCCTGTGTTCCCTCATTCTGTCTAGCCTTATTCTGTTGTTTCATATAACCCTGCCTATGTCCACTTAATTCATCCTTTGTTCCTATATTCCTATATTCCTATATTCCTAGATTTGTTCCATTCATATTTGTGCCTTTCCTTTTATATATAGCTGTGCTGCAACTTATCAGCAACTCCTACAAGTAGATTCTGTGCCTTTCCTCTAGTATAAGTTTCCATATAGTCCGTAAACTTTACAACTCGGCGGTATGGTCGACGATGAACTATTTCAAGTAATACTAGGTAAGACTTGAGTACGATGAACCGCCACTATCACGACCTCTCTCTACCTCAACCCACCGCTGTGTTGAAATGATTCCTCCGGTTTCCGCCAGAATCCTTATTAACCTCCATATTATTTCCTCTCGTTATCTTTACATCGCTGAGTGAAGCAACTTATATTTCAATAAACAAATTGCTGACATTTTTTTTTTGCTTTAATGCTCTCCCACTCACGCCGTACCTTTCCATCATGTCTTCTCGACGTTCGGTTAGGGTAAAGGGGCTAGTAACACCCTTAATTTCTTCGAAGGGACCTTTAAAAGTAGGACACGCGGTATCTCAACATATGTCTAGGGTCCAGTCCCGCTATCTCCATATCGCACAGATCCCTTCAAAGAAATTAAGGATGTAATTATCCCCTTTGCCCAAACTGGACGTTGAGAGGCCTTATTGGAGCGGTCCGACGTACGTGGGAGAGCAATAAAGCAAAAAGACTTGTTAGCAATTTGTTAATTGAAATATACTCTTTGGTGCCTAATAGATGAGGGGTTGGAATAAACGGGGGGTTGGACAATGACCAAAAAGCAAGTCAAGAATCAATGTTTAGTATCAACAGCAACTCCCTAAACGTAGGGTGATACAACACAAACAATAACCAGTTATTTGAAGTCATGGCAGTCTCCTACATGCCTTACAAGATTTTAAAAATGTTCCCCTCATCCTCCTGCTCAATGACACTATTGAACTTTTGATGTTTTATTTTTAAGTATTTCAAAAATGTCACTGTCTCGTCAGAAATAGAACGTTTTACGGTCTTTAATGTCTTCAACGTAAAAAATAATTAAAATCATCACCTCGTGAACCAAACTATATGCTTTATAGCTTCTAAATGGTATCATATAATAAGGATCAAAATTATGGAAAAAAAACATACCTTGTGATATTACTCTTAGTAGCATTTTCGATTTAAATTCTTTGGCAGACTTACGCCCTACCAGCCTTCAGAAAAGCCTGTACTAACAACAATACCCCAAGAGGTAACAACGGGTGTTTTTTTAATGTTTTTAGAGCAACATTGACCCAGTCACATAACATGATACCCTCATTACCTCGATACCCCGCTACTAGCGATTCTATGACTCCTGTTGGCGCATTTTTTGCAACGTTAGCTACTACTGGCACATTATTTCAGCATCTTAATCGAACATCGTACTCACCACTCCTTGCAATCTGCCAGTATCCCTATATTGTGACTTGGTAGATATAAGAATTTTTTGCTTCGTTCCACTTAGTTGAATTCGCTAATTTGCGTCAAATACGCCCTCAGTTGCCATCACACCGGCATTACTTCGTTTGTGTACTATTTACCCGTTTTTCTTCACTATTGCTGGAATAAATTCGTGCTTCCGACGCTGAGTGTAGTTAACAAAGTGTCGTCGATCATTTTCACTGGCATGAGCAACCCCCCAGCCGCGGGCCAAGTGCGGGCCACGAGGGTGTTTAATCCGGCCCGCGGGCCACGTGCGGGCCACGAGGGTGTTTAATCCGGCCCGCAGAGCATTTGAGAAAATGTACACAATTTGGCCCGTTAGACATTCTTGGGAGGGCCATCGGACAGGTGTAAGATACAACTTTTAGTAGAGGATAAAACTGAGGTCCTTTAAGGGACTTGAAGACTTGCAGCGTGAGGAGATTTTTGCTTTTGATAAGACACACCTTTGACACGACATTTCATAGCCTACCTGCATTTCTGATAATTTTCATAAGGAACAAGAAGTAAGTATAAACTTTAACTACCGGTATCTGGGTATTACAGTGGTACGTTTAAAAGGGATTGTAGAGATTATTCAGATTCAGTTTCTAAATTATCAGGGTATCGGCCAGATTCATACACAGAAATGCCAATGGTAATGGAATTGTACCGTTACCTTAGCCTGATTAAAAACAGATCTAAAAGGAATTTGTCATCTGATGTTACTAGTCGACTTCCAGTTTATATTTGACATCATTCTCTTTTTTCAAAGTTATACTTACAAATACTTGTTAACAATTTCAACAAATTGCGGTAAAAACAACAACAAACAACAAGTCAACAAGTCAAGCCCAATAGAGCAATCGCTAACGTAAAGTTAACCACTTATAGCAGTATTAACAAAGCAATATATAGGCATTAACATTTCAATAAAGAACTTTTTTTCAACTTTTATGGCCGATTCTGTTAGATACATGAAATGATCTTTCGAATGATATCAGATTCAACTTATTTGGAATTTTTTTTCCCGGTTCGATCGGTTCGACCATTTTTCAACGCCCAGACTGAAAATATCGTTGTCTTTATAATATCATTTTGTTATTACCCAGATTGCCAACTTAGCTTTGGAATGATCTTTAGTTGGACTATTTTCAAAGTATGCAGAGAAGGTACAGCTTGAGATGCTGTTTATCTACTTTTCGAGCACTTGTAAACTAACAGTCACTGTACGTACAAGTTTAAAGGGAACTCATGGTGACAACATTTGGTAAGAAGAAAGGCTGACCTTCTCTTTCAGATTGGTTGATATGTTCAAAAACTAGTTTCGCCGATAAACTTGTTGGTGGTTAAATGATAAAAACACTTTTAAAATGTTCTCGTGAACTTAAATAAGAACGTTGGAAAGAGGGTATGATGTCAAATATAAATTGCAAGCTATCTTTCACTGACTGTCTACTTCTCTTACCGTTACAAATTTGACTATCACTAAGTATCAAGCCAAAAAGCTCTTCACTGACAACTATAACCAGCTGTGAATCTGATTATTATGGTTCAAATTAGATTAAAACGAAATATTACAAGTCCGTTTTGAACTTACTTAGTAGTAGTAAGTATGTGGCAACCTGTTTTGAATTTGGCTCCAATAAAATTCCTATGCGTCATCTGTAAGAATCCCATCGCTACTTTGATAGACGAAGTTTAAATCTGAACTGCACCAGCTTCTCTGTTTCCCCTGTCTGTTAAATATGTCCTGCTGTGGGTATTTAAAATTTGTAGTTGCTTCTCGTTCCGTATACAAATTATCAGCGAGGAAAGTACATTCAGTTGTAGAACTCGGCTTTGAAAATATCGTGACGAAGTTGTGCTGGTCTCAGTTAAGGCAACAATCTCCTCTCGCTGCATGTTGCTTGTTTACAGTTCCGTTTCACAAAGGATGCCGAATGAATATGCTCCTTTAAGACAAGTGGACGAAGTCTCCACCTAGTTATGAAGGAAACAAATCAACGAAAGTTACTATGTACTATGAATATATAGAATAGGAAGAGTTAAATCAGTAATCATTAGCTTCACAACTAAAGGGTGCGAACACAAAATGAACAATTACAGGTTGTAGAAGAATCACAAAGTGGCATTGATTGAATTACTTATTAAATATAAAATGGAGTTAGGAGTTCTTTATGCAATAGGTCGCTCTGTTCTGTGAAATGTCCGATCACCAACATTTAATATGTGATTTGCACAGAGATACTACATAAATTATCAATATTTTTATCAGTTTAACCTCAGCAAGTCATTTATTCCATTAGATCATTATCGATGAAGAGTAGTCTAGAACTGTTTTCTCACCGGAATTTAATTTGATAATTTGTTTGGGAACAGCACGTATGCTATGCAGGACGTCTTCATTCCACCTATCGCATACTTTATTATTGTAGGCAATTTGCATGGAGTAGGCAGATCCTAACTGAAGCAGCCTGACTATAGTAACAGAAATGCATGGTAATGTATAGTGCTGCTTCCACGCAACGTGGTCAGTTGACTTCTATTTGCAAGGAAGGCCTATGGCAAGAAGTTAATCGTAGTTCCTATTGACTTCGGTGAAGCATTATAGCCATAAGGTGTTGGATGTGTAATTACGAAAAGGAGACTTTTTGAACTACTCGTAGTAACAATATTGTTTTAATTTCGTAGGGTGAATATAGTGTACATTAATCGGCAAAATGAAAGAATTCAAGTGCGAGGGAAGGTTGGAGATAATGTGCTTTATCTTGCACACCGTTATGGAATAGAGCTTGAAGGTATGAATATCTTTGCACAATACTTGCCTCGATGTTAAAGGTTCTATCCCCAAAGCATGTATTTGCTAGACCAGTGGGTCCTGATGGGAAGCTGCCAAGGGCGGACAGGAAGCTAAGGATTATTTCCGGGTAATATTTGTTATTGCCCGAGCAAGCGAAGCGGGTGAGAACTGAGTATTTCAGTTAGCTGGACCATTTGTGTTGTATACAATGAAACTGATTGAATAGTGAAATTTGGCTACCAGCACAGTTTGGGGAATAAAGTTTTGACCCTACCCACCACCTTTTGATACATGTTTTACCCCGTGCTGATCTTAAATGCCCTTGAAACTTGCCAAATCGATTAAACGATGTCTGAATTTCAAGCAACAATCTTTGGAATATAAAAATTAATCCACAAATGAAAAAAAAAATTGTGTGTAAGTCAGAGATGGTGAAATTTGAACCCGTCGCACCAGTCATCTCTCAAGACGTTTTCATCGTTTTGCCGATTTCAGATTTGCTTGTAACATTTCTTATTTGTTGAAAAATAGTTAAACTCATGAGGACAAGCTTTAGAAATAGGAGATGTGAATCAATTAGAAAGACTTGATGAAACCAGCCTGGTATTCAAATGCATCCAAAAAAAAAATCGCGAGATTAAAATAATGGCGGGCTATCGACACCCCTTAGATCTGTCAAGTGGCTCATAATTGTAAGCAGTGGAGAGGATCACGTTTTGATGCAGTGAAAGCTTGCGTATCTGAATCTGGAATTGGCCTGGTCTTGCCCTGTCATAGATAACGGTATTAAGTCCAGTAAATCAGGTAGGCGAAACAAAGCCTTAACAGCAACCAGTCCCAAAATATTGCTTGTAAGGTAGTTCTGTTGCAAAAAGTACGCTTGAAGGATAGTTCTGTCATTTGACGTATGATCCGATTCTCCTAGGTTCTCTGCTACATTTAACCACTGTAATTTACAAGTTGCCAAAGTAATGTTTGCAAATCCCTATGAAACATATAATGTAAACTTCACATGTTTTAGATGTGAAACACTTGGTCAAGTAGATAGTCCATATATATCGGCACCATAGAAGTATACAATACTTGTTCTGCGCTGCAGAGTAACAGCATTTAGTATTAGACTGGTAGTAAGATACTCTTACAATCTGGTTTTCCTGTTTGACTCTCATGTGTAGAATCTTTTCTGTCATTCCAGGTGCTTGTGAAGCCTCACTTGCATGCTCAACATGCCATGTGTATGTTGGAGATGAACACTTCGATGTGTTACCGGAACCAAAAGAAGGGTGAGGACTGGATTGATTATATATATCTGAAGTTTCGATATCAGTATCATATAACCCTATTCCAGGCTATATCAGCTTGTTTTTGTGTTTTATTATCTGATTAAGGCCAACTACAGAATCCTCTTAATTTTAATCCGAGAGAGGCGGATTCCTCACACTTCACGTTATACAGTGCATTAGAAATCTTCTGGTTTCAGGACCCTTTATATTCCTGAAGATTTCCATGTAATACATTTACAAGTATTTATCAACACCACTACTGTTAGCACTGGAGATATTTACCGTAGAGACAAATAACCTCTAGTTTTTGACTAGTTGAAGAGTTGTTGTTGCTGCTATGATTTGTTGCAAATACTGAACGTACTACTGCAAAGCGTTAAAAACGTTTTCCTGGCAACTACTCCACCAGACGTATTCGCAAGAAGCTGGAGTAAACCCTTAAAGGGTATTCAAATCGTCAACCATTTTTTCTTTGGATCAGTTATGCACATCATTATGTATGTGTGCCACATTACATTGGCTGACAGACTGGAATATTGGTCTTTTTGAGACAGAAAATTCCATTTCCAATCATGCGATGCCTGCATTCCCTTCTCATTCCTCAAAATGTGTCGAAAAATTGTGTTCCGCAAACCCGCAGTGCATATATAAAATAACTGTTTCTGAATAAGTCAGACTTCGGCCGTTCTTTATTTGTATGCACAATCTCATCTTTGTTAATGCCGGTGATGGGGGCCACAATAATGTGTTTGATGCGATAAGAGTTAATTTAAGTCTGTTTGAATACATTATATTGGTGTAGTCCTAAAGGGTTTGTAATTCCGGATCCTCATAACATTTGGAGGCTTGCAGGAGCAAAAATTCTGGCTTCCTATCGTTAAATTTCGAGAACCACAGGTATATTTGGGACCATTTATCTAATGTTTAAGAAACTTGAATCTCTAGCTTTGCAGCCTGGTTTTCATTCAATGGCAACGAAGTCGCAGTCTCAAAGGGCCTGTCAGCAAACATGCGCGAGGTCCTTTAAATTTGATCAATTACTTGAAGTTGGTCATCAAATAAGAAGGTCCAGCAAAGCAAACACCCAAAGAAGCCCCTTAAGTTAAGATGACCGCCATCCTCTTTACATTGAATTTGTTACTGAGACCAACAAAGAATAACAAAAAATGTTAAATCCCGCCTTCCTGTTGATAAAAGAGAACGGCAACTTTGTGACACCAACTTCATTATTAACTATTGTTTTGGCACATTTCACTCGGTATAAGATAGAATGTAGAGAGCAATCCCCTAGCCGTTTCTGGTACGGTCTCCAACAGCAGCAAATGTACTTTACAAATTAAAAGAAACGCACTGAAAGTTGAGCATGAGGTCGCAATCATATGCAATAAGCCTGCAAACGCTCTATGTTTTAATAGTATAATAATATTGCAAAGTGATATCCGTTTGAAGATGTGTGAGTGAGTGAATAAGCGAACAGTGCTTTCAATTTGAAACATCAACTTGGTGACTCGCAGAAGGCTGCTGGCATCTTTTGTCAGGTCAAACCTTACGAATTGAGTAAGAGTTCGTCACAAAAGGATGACAACTGCATTTGAGATGAGGTACTTTAACTGAAAGCAGCGAATAGTATGCACTGCACCCACAAATCCAATTTGAAAGTGTAAAGGCCGGTTTCCACTTCCTCGATCACCCCTCGATTCGATCGCGCGCGACCGAGCTCGACCGCCAGCTCTAGTCGACTCCTTTAGGATGTTGACGCACATAGGCGCAACGGACGAAAAATATTGTGGGGGCTGTGGAAAAAATACTCCTTTGCCCGAAAAGTATTGGGACATGAATCGACGGTTCTGCAGACAGTTGAGTCGATTATTATTGAGGAATTATAAAAGGGCCTGGAAAATTTTTTTGCCCGAAAAAATATAACATTTAACAAACTGGGGGGCTGCAGCCCCCTCAGCCCCTTTGGCCGTGCGCCTATGAGTACGCGTAGTAAATGTAGGCGTAAGAGTAATTGTTTGTTTTCATTTATGCACTTAAAACTAGAGAACACTGACGATTATCGGTTTGTCATTCGTATTTAAAGGGGGCTAACAAGAGGAGCCCTAATGATAATATATTTTAAAATATTGGAAAATAATGCCAATAATAGTTAAATGACCCCCCAATAATGTTAGGAATTTAATGTCGTTTCAAATCACATTGATCGTCTGGGGAGGGAGGGGGCATGAAAAAAATATCATTAGATTTTGAGAGCTCTGAATCGAGCTCGACACTAAAATAGTGTCGTTTCTTACAACCTACAATGGTAGTTCGGAAAACGTATTGATGGGTTGTGGAACAACCACATTCGAATATATTTTTATTATTCCGATGTTCAGGAGATATATTAAATAGGAAAACGTTATCACCATTTTTACTGTTTAAAGTCGCCTGCATTGTGGCTCAAGTTGGCCTAGCCCGCTGTGAAACAGTTGCTCGTACGTTGTCTACCTTAAAAACGGCACTGGAAGCTAACCTAAAGATAGCAATGGCTTACCAATAATATATTAATTAGGAACAAATCCTATTTTAACTCCAGCTCCTATGTTAAGATGCGCAATTTGATTAACCTTGTTGTCAAACATTCACAAATTCACTGTTTGGAGTCGGAGCTAGTTTTTACAGGGGCAGCATAGGGGCGTTGTTTGCTAAATGAAGATTTTTTAAGAGTGCCACATTTCCACTTAGCTTCATAAAAACGGGTACATTGTGAATGTTTTGATAAATCGAACGTGTTATAGATTTTTTACCGAAATGCCTTAGATTAACCAGGGATTTTCAACTTAGGTTAAATTTCTATAGATTAGCACACCATTCGTTTCTAACGCCCCTTCTTTTAGACGTCCCCTAGTTATACCCCCTCGTGTTAAAGAAAGTAACATAACTCTTTGAATGTCGTATGGATTATGGCTTTTTCTTAAAATTGGGTGACATTAGCAATAAAAACTTTTAGCTAAGAAAATTTTAAGCATAATGTGTTATAGTAGGAGTACGGAGCACGTGTGAGCTGAGACAAATGTGTTGTTTAGTTTCTAAAGCCAAAAAAGCGTGTACAGTATGGCATCACAATCCGAGATTCTATAAATGCCATATTCAGATCTAAAGGATTCGTCTAATGATGTCCACCTTCCGGTCCCCAGGTTCGGAAAGGCTTCATTGGTGTGAATTATAATGCTTGTTTTAATGATGTATTATTGAAAATGAAGTACCCTTTAAAACAGAAACGCTTTACAGGTAGCCCTTTTAGTAGTGAGGTCATGTGCAATCTGTACAGGATTGAGACTCCCCGGTATTTGGGACACATATGGACCCTAGAGACTTCTGCTGTTGATGTTGTTTTTACCAAAGCGTATCCGTACTCACTACACATACTTCGTTGTATTTCTTCTGTAGGTTACCCGCTACGGTCTTGCACATTATCATGTACCGCATTATGATTGGTTAAAGAAATATAGCCACGCGGCCATAAGTGGATTCAAACGTGGTAATAGGCTAGCTACGGCCTTAGTATACGTAAGTAAACTGTGTAACATTATATACATGTTGTTAATTATTATCAGAAAAATATCTTATTTATTCAGCATTTATATGAAATTCATAGTTTGTGAATCTCAAGACCCATTTCGTGTTTGACACAACCTTGCCTTATCTTTCATATAAAACACCGCATAGGTTTTAAAGATTTACAGGTGTAGGACTAACAGTATCATAGCGTACATCAAAGTACGTACATGACTGCCTTTGATACAGTCTATTAAGGACTAACAGCTTTCTAGTTTCGTCGCATGTAATAGCGTTATTGTAAAATCTGGAGACAAGTAAGATGGAGGAAGGGTTGAGCTGATGTCGAAAAGAGAGAGAGGGTTCAGGGTTCAACTCTTTCAGTTGTTTACCTTTGAGAAAGGTAATTTGTGTTAGAATATTAATCTTTGGTCATGCCCCCATATAGCCTTTTTCCCCTTGTTTCGATAGTCTGCCACGTTTAACTTGCACATTGTTTGTGATACCGAACGAATTTCACAAAGATAAATTTACATGCACACAAGAAAAGTGATCAAAAGAGTTATTAAAGACATTTAAGGTGGCATCTACCTTGATTTGTGAACAGCGCCGGGATAAATAGTCAATCAAGTAATATATTATGACAGTTTGATAGTCATCGCTAGGAATTTGACAACGATTCAGTTCATTTTATGGTGGCGTTTGGTAAGATCAACTCGTTCGTTACTGTTCCAGTCTGACTTTAAACACAGAGAGAGGAAAATATGACGCACTCCAACGTTGTAATATTTCCGGTGCCGATGTCTTTTACCCAGATATTAATGAGGGTAGATTTTAAATATATCCTGGAAAAAGATGATCAAAGGTGGTAATAGACGATAATTGGTTCTTTTACATCGAATCATTAATAAATTTCAATGCCCAAATTAATCAAATGAAGCATTTTTTAAGCTTGTCAAATTTCGTAGACTATTATTGGTTTCTTCTTAGTTATTAAGGCAAAAAAAGGCACGGGTGCTAGTCCTACCATAATAAATAGTATTCCTTATAATTTATTCAAGTTTACGTCAGTTTCTCAGCCGTTAAAATGAACATCGCTTTGGGGGTTGGCTTGTATAATTAGCTTTTCATACTGTCCTTCGACATGTTTTGGCAATAAAAACAGACAAATTTGAAGAATAGATAGTGCTTTTATCCTTGACGTATAAATTATAGTATGCTGCTTTGAGACAATGAAGGCTCTCCTGAGTAAATGTTAAAAAGTATGGTGTTAACTGACAATGAGATTTAGCCATTTAATCTAGATAGATGTCTAAATAGATCTAAGCATTAATCTAGCAGATGCTAGAAACGATTTTAGCCATACATGTGTTACATTTTGGTAACGAAATACCTATGATTTTACCAGTACTGGCTTTGGTCAGAATGCGATCTCTGTATTTTTGAATGTAGTTATCGTCGTCATTTATTCTTCAACATTTGCAGTTAAATGAACCAGAAACTGGAGGAGAAACGGTGTTTATGGTGCCAAGATTAAAGCTGAAACCAGTAAAGGTAATTGTATCAGAAACTTTGGTAATTTATCATGAGTTTACTTGTTTTATTGATTGATTAAAAGATGTCGTCGTAGAGATCTCACAAGCGGAGCCTGTCTGATTAGTTTCATTTATGTTGATTTGATAGTAGGCCTACCTCGAAGTTCCATCAAAACATACCAAATTTCCTCTGATAAACTCTGCGGCGTTTATTACAAATCCAGCTTTTTGTCAGGGCGTTTAATAGAGGGCAGCGTTTGCTACAAAATAAAAAATGAAAAATAAATCAAATTCCTGCATAAATTCTCCATGACAAACTATTAAAGAGGAAGAAGTGGAATTTGTTGATTGACAACATGTAGAACTCGTATAAACTATTTGTTATTTCTCGTTTGGTCTGTCTTCTTATAAATACCTCTCTTCCAGATGCGGCATTTATTAGAGAGCGGCGTTTATCAGAGGGCAACGTTTATTACAAACGTTTGGCTAGAAGTGCAGCGTTTAATAGAGGACGGCGTATATCAGAGAGTGGCATTTATTGGAGGAAAATACGGTACCTAAAATTTAAACTTAAAAGTGTGAATTACTGTTTAAATATAATCTAAAATAAGAAAAGGAAGAGGGGGTAGTAAAGTTTTAAATCGTCAAATGGAATAGCCTCGTAAATGGAATTGACGACTAGTTGTTCAAAGTTGCTGAATATATTTGTATTACAGTTAAATCTTCAAAGTTAAAAGTTATGCATTCCCCTGTTTCCGTATCCAAGCTTGTTTAATGCATAAAAAATGTATCCGTTTTTCATATCTGTAGTTCTTACGTTTGTAAACTTAAACGCAGTTCAACGGTCTCGACTGGCTTTCGATAACATCCAGGACTCCCAAAAGCCGTTCTCGTGCTTTGTGTCTTTTTAGCAATGCAGTAGCAGAGTTAAGGTCTATAACTTTTATGACGTCCACAAAAAAAATAGAGGTGTAGTCAGTGATCGATTGCTCTCAGAACATTTCAAATTTTGGGTTGAAAAGGTGGATGATTGGAAGCTTATGTTGAAAGTAGAGAAGTAGAATACTTTGACATTGGGGGTCACCCAGCTCAGTAGGTATGGTACACGCCGTGCAAACATGGATCACTGGTTCAAGTCCTAGTGGTAATATATTTTCTATTTCTCTATTTTCTTTTCAAAACTGATCTTTCAAATTTTTCTCCTCGATGATATATTGAATTTATTTGAGGGCAATCGGAGGAGGGGTTCATTAAGCTAAATACAGTCGTGAAATCTGAAAATGATGGCCGCAGGATTATAGTACTCAGAGTCGAGCGGGGCTTTACAAGAGATCTCTCACATACTTCTAGTTCCTCCTCAAACTGGAAAAAGAATGTATTTCCCGAGATTTTGTTATGTTATTCCACTAATGTTTGCTGTTTCGAAGGTACGGGAGAAAGAAGCTGATATCTCAGGATCGTACCTGGTAAAGAAACCAGATCGATGTTTTGAAGCGGTTAACCAACATGAATATTTTGCTGCTTCAAGCGACTTTGAATGGAATAGACTATACTTTGCTAGGTGCAATGATGTATTCTTTTATGTCATAAGAAAAAATTATTTAATCTCCTTTTCAAGATAAGTTCAAGATAACTTAAAAGTGTGAATTACTGTTTAAATATAATCTAAAATAAGAAAAGGAAGAGGGGGTAGTAAAGTTTTAAATCGTCAAATGGAATAGCCTCGTAAATGGAATTGACGACTAGTTGTTCAAAGTTGCTGAATATATTTGTATTACAGTTAAATCTTCAAAGTTAAAAGTTATGCATTCCCCTGTTTCCGTATCCAAGCTTGTTTAATGCATAAAAAATGTATCCGTTTTTCATATCTGTAGTTCTTACGTTTGTAAACTTAAACGCAGTTCAACGGTCTCGACTGGCTTTCGATAACATCCAGGACTCCCAAAAGCCGTTCTCGTGCTTTGTGTCTTTTTAGCAATGCAGTAGCAGAGTTAAGGTCTATAACTTTTATGACGTCCACAAAAAAAATAGAGGTGTAGTCAGTGATCGATTGCTCTCAGAACATTTCAAATTTTGGGTTGAAAAGGTGGATGATTGGAAGCTTATGTTGAAAGTAGAGAAGTAGAATACTTTGACATTGGGGGTCACCCAGCTCAGTAGGTATGGTACACGCCGTGCAAACATGGATCACTGGTTCAAGTCCTAGTGGTAATATATTTTCTATTTCTCTATTTTCTTTTCAAAACTGATCTTTCAAATTTTTCTCCTCGATGATATATTGAATTTATTTGAGGGCAATCGGAGGAGGGGTTCATTAAGCTAAATACAGTCGTGAAATCTGAAAATGATGGCCGCAGGATTATAGTACTCAGAGTCGAGCGGGGCTTTACAAGAGATCTCTCACATACTTCTAGTTCCTCCTCAAACTGGAAAAAGAATGTATTTCCCGAGATTTTGTTATGTTATTCCACTAATGTTTGCTGTTTCGAAGGTACGGGAGAAAGAAGCTGATATCTCAGGATCGTACCTGGTAAAGAAACCAGATCGATGTTTTGAAGCGGTTAACCAACATGAATATTTTGCTGCTTCAAGCGACTTTGAATGGAATAGACTATACTTTGCTAGGTGCAATGATGTATTCTTTTATGTCATAAGAAAAAATTATTTAATCTCCTTTTCAAGATAAGTTCTCCCTTTTTCCCTTGTGAAGCCTATTTCTCCTTCTATGCAGAAGAACAGTTTGTGATGTTTGTTCCCCAATGCTTGAATTCTGATGTAAATAAATAGTGAGGGCCTACAGATTTAAAAATAACAATGTTTGTTTGTAGGGTGCAGCGCTGTTTTGGTATAATCTGTATAAAAATGGGACGTCCGATCATTCTAAGAAGTTTGGATCGTGCCCGCTGTTGTCTGGGAGCAAGTGGGGTAAGTAGCTGATTGAACCTGTTTTGATGTTCACGTTGTGAGGCCATTCGTCTCAATAGCGTACGCCGCACGTCTTTTTTTTTTTTTTTTTTTTTTTTTTTTTTTTTTTTTTTTTTTTTTTTTTTTTTTTTTTTTTTTTTTTTTTTTTTTTCTCTGCAAAGTAAGCTTGTCACGTGAAAGACGTAATGGTTCCTGGTAGTCCTGGGAAGGGTGGAGGTTGTGGGGGAGTTAGAGGTGGACCCACTGTACCAAATTTGTTGGCTAAAGGTCATGATATGACAAAAATTACTGACACTAATGACAAGGGTATGCTAGTCCCTCTATCAAAGACTTCTGCTGGATATCTAGGGCGTAGATTGGCTGTAGCTCTAGGAAATGATTATGGGAAAATACTCCCACGAATAGGTCCTAGAGGCTCTCTTGAAGTTGTTCCAAAAAATCTAGACATAGCTAATAAGATCTTAGGCATAAGGGATCTCACATTGAATAATATAGTGATCAAATTTGAAATGAAGCCAGCAAATATGCTATACTCAAGCAGAAAAGGAGTACTATACGTTCCCAGGGACTTAGCTACTCCTGAAGAACTCTGTAAGGAGATTCAGCAAGTAGAACAGGTTACAAAGGCAACTGTACTAAACCCTCATCCCACATCTAGAGATGGTAAACCATACACTAGCTACACTATACATGTTGACTTCTCTCAAGAAATAGATTTTCCTACAATAATTCCTATATGGAGTGCCCTCACTGTGGTGAAACAGTTCATACCAAAACCGTTGAGATGTTTCAAGTGCCAGAAATTTGGCCATAACTCTCTAAACTGTTGGGGTAAAGATACTTGTGGTATTTGTGGAGATAATCACCCCATGATAGCTTGCCCTGAGATAAACAAAAACAGAAATGAACAAAAAGTAAGATGTGCAAACTGTAATGGACAGCACACTGCCCTCAGTAAAGAGTGCCAGGATTACAAGTTTAGAGCTGCAATACTGAAAACGTCAGTTACAAAAGGTATATCATTCAAAGATGCAGTTCAAGCTTTTACTGACACCAAAGGGAAGACTCTGCACACACCACCACCAGCTTTAAACTTTGAAAATTTTCCAGTCCTTGTTCACCCTTCAATCCCACCAGAAGCAAAAATACAGGAACCAATTAACAAGGAAGTTGTCTTACTGAGAGAAAAAATAGACCAACTAACCACAGTAGTGTCATCATTGTGCTCACTGATTGCTTCCAGTGTAAAGTTAAGCAAAAGCTCGAAGTCAGAGGTACAGAAGATCCTGTCTTCACTGAAGAAATCTGAATCCTTTGTTTCTGGAAATGAAACAGACTCAGAGGATGGTATGGATGAAGATAACTTTGTTCCAAAGAAAATTTTGTCCTCTCCAGAGAAAAAGACATTAAATAAGCGTGTTCATAAACAAAAAATCAAAGAATGACTACAAGGGTAATCCAACTAAACATTAGGGGAATGGGAAAATCAAAGGTAGTAGAATTGAAAAACCTTCTAGTGAGGAGTAAGCCAGATATTGTACTAATTCAGGAAACTTTATTGAATGAACAGAAAACTTCCCCAAATTTTAAAGGCTATAGCATGGCTAGATGGGATAGGAAGACAGGACCAGGGGGAGGACTTATGACTTTAGTTAAGGATAATATCCCGTTTAAAATAGTAGATGATTTTACCCCAGGAAAAAATGAAATTGGGATTATATCTGTCAAAGAGGATGGAACGGATAACTGGATATCCGTTATCAACTATTATAACAGGACTGCAACTGACTTTGATTTTAAGCAGTTCAAAGATGCTTTTCAGAAATGTAAAGAGAGGAAAATAATTGCTGGTGACTTCAACCTTCATAACCCAATGTGGGACTCAACATCTTCTCCAAATCATAATTCTAATTTACTGGCAGATTTTATTACTGATCCTCAAAATATGGTTTGTCTTATCACTCCAATAGATCTAGGTACTAGGCTAAACCCCTTAAATGGGAAGACTTCTACTATAGATTTAACAATTGCTTCTTTAGACCTTTCAGTTGACTTTGAGGTTGTTATACCGTCACCCTTTGACTCTGATCATTTCCCAGTAATGTCAGTGCTTAATTTTTCTGCTTATAGACTTCAGTTAATGAAGTCGGTGAGTTGGAAGTTCCGCAAGGAGTCCTGGCCTGAATGGCAGAGAGAGGTAGACTCGGATCTGACGGATGTTGAACTACCTACCTCTGTTGAGGAGCTTAATGAGAAGTTAACTCAAGTTATGGTGAATGCTAGTGAAAGGGTATTTGGGTATGTAAAACTTAAAAGAAAATCTAGAAACTCCACACCAGGGTGGAATGCTGCATGCCAAAAAGCTTATAAGGAACGAAACACGGCAAGAAACAAGTTTAGAAGAAATCCTACAGTTACAAACAAAATTGAAATGAATGCAAAACAAGCCATCTTTAGGAAAATTGTTCCCCAAGAAATCAAGAATGGATGGAAGACTCTAATTGAGACAAAGTTTACGAAGACTACATCAATCAAAGAGTTGTGGAGGAACTGGAAAGTCTACACTGGACAAAGGTCTTCCCCAATATCTGGCATCATGATACACAACGGAACCACTGCCGCCACAACACCCGAGAAAATAAAACTTCTGAAAGAGTATCTAATTGCAAACATTCCTCCACAACTTTCTACTCAAAACCGACCCACTATGCAACCTACACAGGTCTTCCCTAAGAATGATATTGAACTTGTAGAACAGGATATTGATACGATTATTAAAAAATTAAAACCAGGGGCTATGGGCCCAGACAGGATTCACAATGAGATGCTGTCCAACATGTCCCCCCTGCTTAAGGCTTCTGTCTTAACTTTGTTTAATAGGTCCATCAAGGAAGGTTATGTCCCATCGCTTTGGAAAAAAGCTGCAATAATACCAATCCTGAAACCCCAAAAGGACCCTACATCCCCAAAATCATATCGCCCAATTGCCTTGACTTCATGCCTCTGCAAGCTAATGGAGAGACTGATAAAAAAGAAAGTTCTACCAGAAATTGAGAAAGTAGTTCAGCCAGAACAACTAGGCTTTCTGCCCCAACGCAGTACAATAGACTGTCTTGTGAGGCTTGAAAATCAAATAAAACAGGGATTCCGCCTAGGAAAAGAAACTCTAGCTGTTTTCCTTGATATGACTTCAGCATTTGACAGAGTGAATATCCCTACTCTAATGGCAAAACTAAAGAAGCTAAATATTAGCCCTCAAATCGTGGAATGGATTGGTAATTTCTTGACTGAGAGGAAAATAGAAATAACTTTAGAAAATCATTCGTCTGGCTTTTTTAGTGCTCCAAATAATGTGGGTCTCCCCCAAGGAGGGGTACTAAGTCCTTTATTGTTTTTAGTATATTGTCACGATATAAACTTAGATACGATACTGGGTTGTAAACTATACTTATATGCTGATGACATTGCAGTAGCTGCCTCCTCTCGAGATAGGGGATGCCTTAAGGCTTCAGTCCAAAAAGCCCTGTATTACTTAGAAAATTGGACAATGGAAAACTACATGTCATTTTCAACAGAGAAGTCAGTAAGTGTTCTTTTCTCAAGGAAAAATCGAACAAATGTTCAACCCCCCATTGTGTCTTTAGCAGGAGTGGACATCCAACATGCAGAGAAATTTTGCTATCTAGGAGTCTTACTGGATTCAAAGTTGCTATGGACTAACCACATCGACTATCTTGTTGGTAACCTGAGAAGTAGGGCAAACTTTCTCAATGCAATCTGCCTCTCTAAAAGAGGAGCCCCATATTCTTGTGTTTCAAAACTAATTGGAGCAACAATCACCAGCAAACTGGACTATGGTAGCATGTTCTATAGGGAAGCAACTAAGCACAACCTCCAGAAACTTGATTCAGCTTTTAATCAAGTTCTCCGACGAGCTCTAGGCTGCTTAAAAACCACCCCCATCCCAGCCCTCTACTGTGAGCTTGGCGTCACATCACTTCAGAGGAGAAGAAATAATCTTCAAGCCCGTTACTTTCTAAAAAAAATGGGATCAACAAATCATATTGTTTATAAAGAATGCATTGCTACATGGAATCAAGATCTCCAGTTTAGACCAAGGTTTTCCCCTACAGTCTATAAATATTCTTGTCTGATGAGTAATGCTGGCCTTCCAGGCCTAGTTCCAACCCCAAATATAGATGACCTTTCCTCACGCTTCAACGGAATAGGTAATGTAATTAATTTAGCTCTAGATAATAGAATTAATGATTCAGGAACAATAATTTTAAAATTAGAGTGGTATAGGCTGACTCTGCAATGGACTGACTTTACTCACATATATACTGACGGATCTAAGTCGGAAATGGGTGTAGGCTGCGCTTTTGTAGTCCCGTCAACTGGTACTTCTTGCGGATTTAAGCTACCTGACAAGCTTACTGTTTTTTCTGCAGAAATGATTGCTATTTATCAAGCACTTCTTTATATTAAGTCAAACGGTATAGTTGGTAGCTTTTTGATTTGTTCTGATTCTCTATCTGTGTTAAATTACTTAGCTATGAAACGAAATGATGCCAAAGAAACTGCTGCACAAATTGAAAAAATAGTTGATGACCTTCTAATACATGGTTATGATCTACAACTTACATGGGTCCCAGCACATGCAGGTATTCCTGGGAACGAGTCAGCTGACAAAATGGCAAAATGGGCTTGCAGAAATGGTGAATTGTTGGATGTAAACTTGTCCCTGAGTGAATATATTCAGGGTTATGAGGCCAAATCCGCAATTGATGAGAAAGCTGATTTCACAAGAAAGTCCACTAATACAATCTTGGATCTATATGATTTTAAGCCTCCTCCATTGGACCTAATTCACAGTGAGAGGAAAATTGCCACAACAATATTTCGAATCAGATCTGGCCATGCTAAAGTGAATTCTGTTCTCTTTAAATGGAATTTGGTTGACTCCCCAAATTGCATTGTATGTAATGTATATGAAGATGTCCGCCATGTTATAATGTCGTGTAAAAAGTATTATATCCAGCGTGAAATATTAAAAAGAAAAGTTCTAAAGCTCTTTGGTGCCTTTACTTTCCGTGCGGTGGTGGGTCATTCATCCGCCCCTCCGTGGGCTCGTAGGGTGTCTGTTTCTGCACTGGGTTGTTTTATTAGAACTTCAAGTTTATTCGATGTGCTTTAACAGTCTTGGGTCATGTTGTATCAAGTCAAATGTTTATTAATGTATTCAATATATTGTATAAGTTTAATGTGTTTCCCACGAAATTTAATGTAAATTGTAATTTACGGCTGTAAATACTATAGAATTAATTAGGGTGGTCTGACGTAGGTGGCTATACTAGTGGAAAAAATGGTTTGCCACCAATAAAGAATCTGCAAATAACGATTCTAAGTGATTCACTAATCTGAAAGTAGTCATCGTTTCTTAAAAATTCTCCATACACATTGTCTGGACAAGATTGATACGTACGTGACGGAGCTGATTCATGCTCCAAAAACGTTGGAATCAACAACAACAACAACAACAACAGTTTTTAAACGATATTTGAAATTTTACATTGGTGTAGCCTATGTTTTAACGGTTTGATTGCTCCATTTTTTAAAAGGTTAACACACTGTTTCTATTATTAAAGGAAAGCTGTCAAGGCATCACCTATCCTTTGAAACAGTAGCCCTGTCCTAATTTGTTGCTTTTTGGTCTAGGCCTGCTTGGTGAAAGTAAATACTAGCCTTATGTCCTGCCATATTAGCTTGGGAAGCAAAACTTGTACAATAAATCCCTCACTTTCAGGTTGAGGCTGAAGAACATGTAGATCTTGCAGTTAGGTATAGAGAATGAACTAACTAATTGACTTGATGTGTCAATTCTAGTCTTTAGCTTCTCTCTGATATCTGCTCCAATGTTCTTTTTAATGGGTATTACTTGTTGATATTGAGAAGGAAACATTACAGACTCTTGTAGACTAGAACTGGTTTGCTGTTGAAGCAGCTTTGAGTAGCCTAACCTTAAGTCATTGGCTAGTAGACCACACATCAGAGAGGTGGAATAGCCTATATAAATATTTTGAGATTTTCTAAACCAAAGTCATACCATGTTAACTTCTCTAGTGCTTGTGTTCAGCATTCTGAGCCCTTTTAAGGAGTTTTTACAGGTAGTCTAAACTTGGGTTCTTTGGTCAATTGACAATTTGATAGACACCCTCAACCAAATTACCAATAATTCCAGTTCCCCCCTCCAACTCCCCCAATGTCACTGGATCTGGTCAGGATTTATAATATGACCTCTAAAGCACAAGATCCTTCTAAATATCAAATTTAATTCTTTTTGTATGACACAAGCCATTGAAAGATGTTACCTGTCTCTACCAAGAAGCCACTGTTTAAGTGTTGAAACCATTACCACAATAGCTTGCTTTTCACTAAGGGAGCTGAGGGGATTTGAACCCATGACCCATTGGTTTGAAAACCCAAATCTTAACTATTGGAACATGAAGTTCAATAATTGAGACGAGAAATTTTCAAGTCAATCTTGTCATGTTTTCTCCCTCACTCAGTGGGTAAGGGGGAATTCATTAATTATAATTACTTATTGTGTACTTATGCTGAGTACTTATATATCTCTGGCGCTAACGAATGCTAAAAGCCGAAACATAAGATAATCATAAAAACCAAATTAGTGACGTTTCGGCATTTTGTCTTCTTCACTCATATATAGGTACAATGCTGTTTAGACCTACCTCAAGAACAACATTCTCCACCTCCTTTAGTTTCCTCAATGATCCCTGTGTCAGTTCATTCCCTACTTCAGTCTCTATTTCATGCTTCAGTTCTCTGATTGCTTGCTTTGGCAACAAAGTTAGTCTTCCAATTAATGACATGAGAGCATAGGATAACGCTGTGGAATTAAACCTGAGGACGAAAAAATATTATGGCAAGGTAGCAGTTGAATGTAACAAAATCCACCTAAAATTATCGAGAACTAATACCAGCTACAAAGACCACAAAACAACTACTGTTCCACATTTGATAGAGTTCTAGTTTCTGAGTCGTCTAACTACACCAACGGAATCTGGATTTGAAGACAACAGCTGATGGATTTCGTCGCTATTTAACCCGAAGCTAGAACGGCCTTGGTTACGCGGTTGTAACGACATGCTTATCAGTGTAATTTCTTACATAAGCTTGATATATTTCTACAGGTTTAGATTTATCACCTGTAAAAGGGTTTCTTAGATCCTTGCAAGTTGTTTTAATCTATTAAAATTCTTGTACGTCTTTGTGATAACTGCAACAGTGAATAATTTTGCAGCGGCATGTACACATCACTGTATTAGTATGCCGTTGCTACCATGTAACCAAGGCAGTTACGAACTAGCGAGCGCTTCCGGTTTAGTAGCGTATTATGTGAAAAGATGATAGCATGGGGAATGTTACGTGCATCTGATGCATATGTACGTATGGATTCTTGCATCGTAAGGCAACAACTAAGTATACAAACGACACAATTATTGATGTGTTTTATCATCGTCGAGTCTTAGAATTGGAAACCTTGTAGCAGATGCTACATTGAGGAAGGCTAGTTTGCCAACCATGTCGTTGGTCTACCTTGTGATAAGTTTCTCTGCAAGCAGAGTGCACCTTCTATCAAATAATAGCAATACACTCCAGATCGTACTGGTTTAAGTAATGTGTTCCAAGGCATTACGGCCGACGCCACATTCCCAATAGATTAAATTCCGAATAGCTCTTAACGTTGTAAAAAAGCAACGAGGAACAACGTCCACTCGTATCTCTATCGTCATATAATCTGAATCAATTGATCATTTCGGAAATCGTAAGATTTTTGATACGCTATGCATTGTGGGATTAGCAGAGGGAAACGAAATTATGGAAACAAAGCACGTCGTGAAGAGTTTTTACGGAGTTCGTATCAGCGCTGTAACCAATTCAGGGAAAGTTACGTGCATAGCCACCCATAGATACACGAAGGCATGAAATTTGACAATTCAAAGTGGGCATCTTATTACAGCTACGAAATCATTTGTGGGACAAAAATAAAATCAACACTGGTGTCAAGAAGAAGCTTTCGACGTACAAAATATAGGTCGGAGTATCACAATTTGGCCCTCACCAAATACGTCGAAAAGAGAATAACCTTATTGACAATAATAACATAAACACACGTATACGTAATTCACATGACAATACGAATAAAGCAATACATTACACTCGTTAGTGTTGATTTATTTTTGTCGATGAGCCCTGTTATATGCGATCTTGTTAAAACGTGCACCAATAGGTGACAGTGAAATAAATTTTGTCTGTAAGAAATTTCTATACTTGCAATGGGCAAAAGTGCATACTTTTTCCTACTCCCATAAACAATAAGAATGAAATTGTTTCTCAAGAGTTTCCTAAAACGTTGTGCTTTTAGTACTTACGCTAATGCAAAGAGAATCTCCTTAATGATCTCATCGTAATCCAGCCCTGCTGATCTCCCCTCAATCAAGATTTCCTTAACTCGAGGACAATGAACGATGGTGTGGTAAAGTTCCCGATACGCCTCCTTGGCATATCTTCGAAACGTCTTCCTAGAAATTTAATGAGCGATATCGACATTACGTCTGGGTACAAACGAGAATAATCTAAATATTCGCCACTCTTATGACCATCTTCATTGTTATCCGGAAAATAGGATACTTCCAAAGCAAATGCTTTGATAGGTACAATACTTGATATCGTATTCAGTCTCAGAAATTTAACAAGAAAAGCATCCTGCTAAGTAATGCTCATACAATTAACCAAGATAATACAAGGATGGCATCTTACCTTTTCGTTCTCGACATCGCTCCCTTTCATAGCTACACAGCACCAAAATTCATCCAAGTCTAAACTTTTTTCCAGTACAGTATCGTCCAACTTTAGTACATATCGTATAATCATGATAACTCGAACCAACAATAACTCGAAGTTTCGATAACTTCAAACGGTCTAAACATTCCCTTGAATCTATCGAATACTTTCTTATAATTCGAAAAGTCTTTAACTCGAATATTCATTTACTCGAAATATTTTCATCGGTCCGTTGGAGGTTCGAGTTATCGGAAGTATGCTGTAATTTAAAAAGATTGATTAACTCTGCTCCATGTATGTCTGTCGTTTCCCTGATCCATAAAAATTGTCTAATCTGCAAATGCGAATATCGTTTTATCGTTTAAAATGATATCCAGTCTCGGCGAGTTAACAAGAAAGGGGCGTGCTACTGAACAGGACAGTCTCAGTCGCTACCAACAAAAGATAATAATTCAAGACGGCATCTTACTTCTGATTTCTTTACATCACTTCCTTTCATAGCTACACAGCACCAAAATTCATCTGTGTCTA
Source organism: Alatinidae sp. Z8VKAUB7J3 (assembly GCA_010016025.2). Classification (NCBI taxonomy): domain Eukaryota; kingdom Metazoa; phylum Cnidaria; class Cubozoa; order Carybdeida; family Alatinidae; species Alatinidae sp. Z8VKAUB7J3. The sequence continues at coordinate 126,632,318 of JAAAKM020006971.1, read as the reverse complement.
AAAATATTTCCAGTAAAGTATCGTCCACCTTAAGTACATATCGTATAATCCCGATAACTCGAACCAGTGATAACTCGAACCTTCCAAAACGTCAAACGCTTTTTAAACCCCTCTTGAATCTATGCAAATACTTTCTTATAATTCAAAAAGTCTTTAACTCGAATATTCATTTACTCGAAATACTTTCATGGGTCCGTTGGAGGTTCGAGTTATCGGAAGTATACCGTATTTCCTCTAATTATAGACCCGTTTATAATTAATTGAGGGCACCAAAAGGGGAGGTCTATAATTTGAGGGGATCTATAATTAGAGGGGATCTATAATTAGAGGAAATACGGTACTGTAATTTAAAAAGATTGTTTAACTCTGCCCCATGCGTGTCTGTCGTTTCCCTGACTCATAAATCCAATCATATATAGTCTAATCTGCAGATGGGAATATCGTTTCATCATTTTATAGTTTTATCGTTTTATATTTGAAATTATATCCAGTCTCGGCGACTTAACAACGAAGAAGCGTGCTACTGAATAGGTCAGTCTCAGTCGCTAACAACGAAAATAATAATCCAAGACGGCATCTTACCTCTGCTTTCTTAACATCGCTTCTCTCCATAGCTGCAAAGCATCAAAATTCAACCATGTTCCTAAGAATATTTCCGATACTATATCGTCCACCATTAAGAGGATGCTTGTTTCCAGGTCAATCGGGTCTTTCTCACCTTTCATTGAAGAATACAAAAGTCCAGAACATAAAATGAGTTAGTTCGTAGAATTCGAGACATGTAATGGAGAAAAGAGATTTATATAATCTTGTGGCCACTTTAAGAGGCCTGGTACATTCTCAGAATGTCAGGATGTATCTACACTAATTCCATAAAGTCTGAGAAGGTTGTAACATAGGCTGGAATAAAACATTCGCCAGGGTTCCAAGCCTCACCTTCGAAAAAATTTTCCTGATAACACTCTGATTTCCCTGACAAAAGTTAGAAAAGTTCCCTGACAATTCTACACCCGAGTATCGCCATACATGCCTTGTGCAAATCTAGCATTCCATTATATGAAGAGCCATGCATTGTATGAAGGCCAGTTACACCAAGATCATACATCTCATAACATTCACAGTATCGATTAAATGACATTCAAAATAATTTTAAGGAAAAGAAAATTTTCTGGAAAACAGAAATACCAATTTAAAAGTAAATCGATGTTAAACACCTTACAGCTTAATTCAGATTTTCCCTGATTTTCCTGAATGTTTCCAAAATTCCCTGACAAGTCCCTGATTTTACTCACAAAATGAGTTCAGTTTGAAATTCCCTGACAAGTCCCTGATTTTACTCACAAAATGAGTCCAGTTTGAAATTCCCTGACAAGTCCCTGATTTTACTCACAAAATGAGTCCAGTTTGAAATTCCCTGACAAGTCCCTGATTTTACTCACAAAATGAGTCCAGTTTGAAAT
>JAAAKM020006971.1:126619905-126630758 GCA_010016025.2 Alatinidae sp. Z8VKAUB7J3 | reverse complement strand
TACTCACAAAATGAGTCCAGTTTGAAATTCCCTGACAAGTCCCTGATTTTACTCACAAAATGAGTCCAGTTTGAAATGCCCTGATAATTCCCTCATTTCCAGGTTGGCTGCGAACTATGTTTGGACACTGCCAAAGTCATAATAACTGGTTGGTTACAAGGTGCAAAATGAAAACACTAGCGCTGTGGAAGATAAACGAAAACAACATTTGTTCTTTTTGTTGTTGTTGTTTTGGTTCTGGTATTTGTATACCAAAAACAATGAAATATGCCGCTAAAACAAGGTCGCGGGTTCGAGTCCCGGGGAAAATATTTTGTATTACTCTAGTGTCCTTTCAAAAGCAATCCACTTTATACAAGCTATAACTCAGAGGTATCCATGGATCTGGATTTAATTTTGTCGATAGCTTGGCATACATCACTTTCTTACGAGGCAAGGTAATTACATTTACGACAGTCAAATATGGCGAGCAAATCATGGACCTGTGGCATTAGGAGGGATTTTGGCAAAGACTACCATACAGGCTAGTCATCGTCTACTCAGTTGTTCTGAGTGGTCATTCGCTAAGCCAGGGTTTCTCAACCTCAGATAGTATGTTACCTCCCTCAAGCTACCAAAATTTTTGAGAAATTCCCTGGTTCAATAGGAAAGCGGCATTGTTTTTCCGCATCAACATCAAAAGAGTAGAGTATGAAATTAACAGTTAATAACCAGTCCTAACTTACTTACCACGTGTAAAACAAGAATTAACGCAACATTGGAGTAAACGGGGGCAACCGCGACAAACGAGCGATTTTATTAATTTGCAAAATCAAGCTTTACTAACCTGGAGTTACATTCCAAGACTTGATATGATCTGGTATCATTTTAATTACAGCTGAATAAAGGAAATTCTCATCTACCCATTTAGTAATCGATGTCAGAAATGCTTTCCTCTTGTTGTGATTAATCCCATTTGAAAACATAGCTGGGGTGTAGTTATCCAGATTCGTTGTGCTGAAATTGATGTGACCGAACGTGAGCTCTTTATCAACCTGAAGGGCAAGCATAAAATGCACATGTCAACGTAAACTGTGACGACATTGTGGAGTACACATTCTTGCATGATTACAAATTGTTACGTTACGAGAATGCTAAAGTGAACTGCTACTCCTTAAGTCCCAGTAAATCAATGCACCCACGTGATTAGAGGCCGACGTGTCATCATGCATGTGACATCAGTTGTAAAATAGGCTTGTTCTTCTGTTTAGTTATAACTATAACTATAAATATTCACTCGCTCTGTGAGTCCCGTTGAAGAAAGAGTAAAGTTGTGACCTAACCAGTTTGTACACTCGCTGCTCTCTCTCTCTCTCCCCTTCCTTGTGCTTCCATCTCCTTATGGATATTCTAAGAGAGAACCAGCATGCTTCTCAAGGTGACTTATACCTACAGAAAACGTCTATAATCTTATAAAATGTCGGTACATATCACGTATTAGCGGGATGCTTTTCAGAATCCCTTCTAATTCTATTGTGAGGTTATATGCTGAGATTCCCTGCCTCGATTATGAAGCCCAAAATTTCATAGCGTCGTTGAAAGGGCATTTGCAAGCAGACAGCGATAAATAAGAGTCTGAGATACATCGTGACGTCGTTTTTAACAATTTCATGCTTAAATACCGGCCGGGCTGTCTTTCTCGCGATTCTACGGATATGAGTTGAAGTTCCACAACCACTGCTATGATGTTGCATAATTAGGAAAGGCACTTCACTCCCCTATCCTACCACGTGGCAAAAACTGAACTAGACCTTTTCTAATAAAAGATCCCCTTTTTTGGTGACTTCAATTAATTACAGACCCCCTCTATATCTATATGAAAAGGGCAGATATGGATTTTGTCTTCTTGGGACAGTCTCTCCACGAAAATCATTGTTGAGTCATTCAAATTCTGTGTACTCACTTTACCAGTTGACGGCGCTGATGATGACAACATAAATTGTGTTAAGAAAATCAACCGTGTGAAAAGGTATTGGTGTAAACTATGATAGAAAGCATAAATGTTATGATAGAAAGCATAAATGTACTTTCGTAGCTTTTCTTAAAACTCCACATGATCTTTGTTTTCAAAACTTTAGAAATTAAAGACCCCCTCTAATTATAGACCTCCCTTTTGGTGCCCTTAATTAATTATAGAGGGGTCCATAATTAGAGGAAATACGGTACTTTAAAGACAAGAAATTTGTAATCTCTGAAAAGGATAAGGTACATTTAGTTGATACATTTCTAAGGTTTGGAAGATATACTGTTTGTAAAAGTTTCAGTCCCCTTTTCAATCCCCGTAATACATTATGAAGAATTTTTCAGATACCCCTCACACTTTTCAGTTCTCTTCGAATTTCCGATTCTAGCGATTATTCTGATACAATTTTTCTTATGGCTGTGTGATTATCAGAGGACACTTTTAAAAATTAACAGTCATGAAAGTCCAAAATGATCATGAGAGTCATAAGGGTCTTTTATAGTTCACGTGGCTAATTGGGGTGATTTTTTCGTTGTTTACCCTCACCTGATTCTTTGACACGAATTTTACATGGTTTGGCCCCATTCTTAGTAATATCCCTTTTGACAATTTCGGTCCACCCAATTTTAAATTTAGAAAAGAGCACCTCAAGTCTATCAAGGCAAATGATACTCTATTTCGTTTTAAAACGGTTCAGAGATTCGAGTTTTGTTAATGTACATGTCCATTTGGAAATAGTCACTTCGGTGCACATTGTAATACGAAAAGTGTTAGCTTGGATTGGTGGCAGCTGCAGCTTTGGGTCAATAAGGCGTGTCGTAATTTCTGAAATTTAGTTGACTCCTTTTGAAAATAATAACATATTTTAATCCTGATCAGACGCATTTAATGGCCTTTAAACGTTGTTTTTTATAAGAAACTCCATTTTGGGGGTCAAGCCTCGAGTTACTTAACAATTCTCCAAAATCAGGCCTGGAGTTGCTTTAGTAGTTGCTTAGGTATCATTACAGGTTATCGTCGAGCTTCGAGCTTGTTGTAAATGATGAAATACCAAATGATGGTTGGATGTTTGATCTCTTTGCTTGACACATTATCAGCAGTGTGATATTTGTTATATATCAACAGTTTGTAATCAATTTTTAATAAAAGCGTTTCTTGATTTGTTGCTTAGATTTTGGACCAAATCGAGGCCTCGCACCTACGCAACTGAGTTTCTTATATAAAAAAACGGGTAACCCTGTAAACAACAAAACATAAATGTATTTGGCTACATAAACTCTTCTTGGAAAGGTGAGAATCCAGAGATCTCTTTGCATTCGTCTCTATTGTAATGCCAGGTTTTCAGATCGCTATCATAGAAGAAGTTTGGTTATGCGTTTTTGCGACAGCCCATGGATAGGCAAGATAATTAAAACGTTTCTCAGAGTTTTATCTGTCTGCGAAACGAAGACCGCTACACTACACATGAAGCATTACCCAAAATGCTAACAAAACACTGAAAACTTTATCACGAGCATTTTCCCATAGTAAAATTAGAAAGAAGCCACTAAATGTATATGAAAACATTTAAATAACATACACCCATATAGCTATGTCTCTCTCTATATATATGCCGATCTATATCTGTATCTACATCAATATCTATATATCTATACCTATATCTACATCTATATGTATATGTTTATACCAGTACCTGTATCTATATCTGTATATGTATATATCTATAACTATGTTTTTACATATATATATATATATATATATATATATATATGCCTACATCTTCATGAACCAATCCATTAATTAACCATCACCTACGAATAAATATGTGTACGTCTGCTCTTTTTTGTGCGTGCGTGTGCCATGCAATCCTGTACTTCTTAAGCTGAAATTAAAATATGCATTTCCTTACTTTTTAATGGTGCAATTAGCTTCACCAAATATTCAAAAATAATTTAACGGTAGAAGTAGTCTTTGGTGCCAGGGAAAACGTCAGGACTTTAAGGACGGAACACACTTCATATTATTATGATGGCAATTCTACTTCATTTGTTGTCACTTTATTATCTTATCTCAAATTGTGACATTCTAATAACTATAGAAAAAGGAAGTTCGTATTCGATCCCTTAATCTCTCCTGTGCAGTTTCCTCAGGACTTTAAGCCAGAAAGGAAACTGTTGAGACATGGCTGACATGTCTTCAAATAGGTACGAGGAGCTTGTGTGTTTTGGTATAAAGGAAGACGCCTTTCCTACGAATTTTTAACGGAATTATTAGTTATTTTAAGTAGCCAGTAAATGTTGAACTGGAATTTATACATGTTAGTCTTTCCCCTGACGTTCGTGTTGGAAATTGCTACTTCCCTCATGTAGCAGTTATTAAATAATGGGATTACACGATAATCTGCATGCAAGGCTTTTTCACGTAGAAACCTTGCTCTTGGCCTGCAAGTCCTCGTTGTGGTTTACTTATGATCGGAAAGGAAGATGAGCCGTAATCTTGAGGTTATGATCAAATATTCTCTAGATGTATGGTTAAATAAAGACTAAATCAAAGAGGGCCGTAGGGTGGTCAACAAAGTTAGCTTCACAAAGCAATGGATTAATGTTTGTATGCTATTGATAAGTTTGCTTGCTTCAAAAGATGCTTTTGGCCAATTAAGGCTTTTTTTAGTGACAGCTTTCAATAAGAATGAATGTCCAATCTGCCTGTTACAAAAGTTAAGAGTTCGGTGTTAAGTTAATGTTATATTTACGGGATCATACAAGCGAGGCTAAATATCAGGATAGGAGGCTAATCCACAGTGTCCACACATTATCTTGGCAATGAAGATACAAATTATTTTTCTCTTAACATGTTTAGCCTTAGCTTTTTTGGATGCAATGATGTCGTGCCATTTAACAATGTCCAATTTTGGTTTACATTTGGAGGATAAGTTTGTATAATTATGTAAACAGAATGCAAGACAAAATGAGATCAAGTAACTGGTTTATCGACTACGTGCGTATCAAATTAATTAGGAAAGATTCCGCAAAGGCGCTCCTCGAAACATCAGTTGCTCTCAGTGCCAAATATGTATGTATACCTACGGTTTAAAAAGCATAAGGATGTTAGTACAAGAAACCCAAAGGTTTAAAAAATCAGTTGGAGGAATTCAAGATTCAAACGAACGTGTTATGCAGAATTTCGCCAAGCATAGCCATCTGTTTCTTTCGTCTCTATTGATGTGCGAAAATGTCATGTTCGTTGGCTGAAGGACTCTTAAGTAGTCATACAGTGAGAACTAGAACACATTGAGATCAGAGCGTGTAAAAATGTAACCTGTCCCTCGACAAGTCAACCCATTTCTTGATCTTAAGATCTCAAGTGCTACGGCTCCGGAATTATCATGAGCGGGAGAATTACAGAAATAATGGCCAAGTAGAAACACAACGATTTCTCAATAGAATTAGGTCGAAATAATATTTAGAAAATATACTTCAGAAATGGAATATTTGTCTCCACTGAGTTTCGAACCGGAGCCCTGTACACAAATACCGTTGGGTAGGGGGTGTAACTGTATTGATATTTTAAAAAACCATTTCTGTTAGTCAGGAATTTGATTATACTACTTTGTGTCACCAGAAAGTACATATATCTTGTACGTAAAGCCCGCTGCCAGGGACTTTTTATCTACCTTTTGGGAGGGTAGAGAAATATCAGCCACAGAGGGTACTTACATATTTTCCCATCACAACTATTTCGTAATGTTACACGTTGGCACAGTATCGCACAGTAGAGTAAATATCTTACTCAGGGACATCACAGCAAGACAAGGAGACGTACCTCCGGATCTCGTAACCATCAGATTAAGAATCATCTCACTCAAATACTTTGCCGCTTAAAACTTAAAACGGAATATTTCAATTAATATTCCTCAACATATGAATCCCAGTTATTTCGTGAGAAACCATCAGGGGATATATCTTGTAACAATTCACCTCAAGTAGACTAACATTTTTAAATATAACATGCAAAGAAGACTGTCAAATTCATCACGAACAAAGTTAGCATTTCTGTCTTTGTCACCGACACGAATATTGAGAAGTTTCTTCAGCAAATACAGATGGCGTTATAATTATGACGCATTTATTGCAAGCCAGAGGGTTTACTCATGGCTAACGCAATAAGCCCTATTTCATCCTTCTCAAATACGGTCTTCTCAGCAGGAGTTAGTCACAATGTTTTTTCTCTTATCCTGTTACCTTTATATGAAAAGAAACTCTTGATCTGTGCACGTAACCTGTAAAACTGTAGGTAGGAATTAACACAAATAAGGATTTTATGACGATCACATGAATTACTTTTTACAGCTAAGGTTGTTAAAATTTGTTAATATTAGACACCAAATGTGCAAAACTTGATGTGTTTGAACTTTCATTACGTGATGTATTATTACCAGTCCATCGAAGTGCAGTGACATCAATTCATGAAAAATGACAGATGGCTCAGAAGTAAGAGTATAGGGAGTAGATAAAGGCGTATGATGTAAGACTTACGAAAACGGCACCTAAACATCGATGCTAGACGAAATATTTTGAAAGAGTCGTAAACTTACGACAGGTGTTGGAAGTTTGGTTCCTTCATCAACACAAAAATCTTTTGTTCTTCATTGCCTATCCTCGCTAAATTTCGTTCTTAGACTAAATATCCTATTTTGACTTTCCACTCTAAATATCACATTTTATTAGCTCCAAATCTACGCTTTCTGATCTCCGATTCAAATATTGCTCTGGCAATTGGCGTCCATAATTGATTTTGCTACGTGGTGGGCCAAACCATTGTGGAATGGCATAATTAGCCGTTTCTCACCAAGCTTAGATAACAAAACTTCCAGAGAAGGCAAATGCGTCTTTGGTATCCCTCCTGACCCGATTGGCTCTCGGAAATCCTGGCCTCAGGACGTCGTCATCTTGAGAGGGATCATGCTTTGTTTAACAGTAGCTTTAAGGTTTAAATTAGGCATTATAAATATATATAAAATGCTAAAAACTGCGGTTAAAAGGCAATAAAACTATACACTAAGCACAATAAAATTCCTAGAAGCGCATTTGAAAAGATAGTTTAGGGATCTGGAGACGAATTACTAGTGATTTTACTCGTTAAAGTTTTGAGTAAATAATCTATGGCCTGCCTTTTCCGTCCAGCCGTCAGCAGCTATATATATGTATATATACATAAGTGTATATATATATATATATATATATATCAATGATGTCGACGATAATGACGACGATGATCATGATGATTTTTAGAAGGGCATTGTGCGTTTTTTAATAAATTCATGTACAGTCGAACCTGTCTATAGTGGATACCCGCGGATCCTGCAAAAAGTGTCCGCTATTTCCAGGTGTCCGCTATATAGAGGTTTTCAACTATATCTGCCTAATTTAGTTAATCCTGATTAATTAGTCCTAATTAATTAGTCTTCCTAATTTCGCCAAGAAAAGAAGAATAAAGAGATACATTAATTCATAAAAATGTTTTAAATCTCATATATAAACCGAAATAATAAAGCATTAACAAGAATTTTAGGAGGTAGTATTAATATTTCAAAGAGGATCGTCGGACACGTGCCGTTCAACTGGAGTAAATTTGCCTCCATGTTTCTCTGGGTTCCCAACAGCTGTATCCGTGCGACATTTACAGGGAAAAGAGTGAATAGAGGTGAAGGGCTTGGATAAGAATAACCAATGGCTTATACTTTTATGGTGATGCTCGTGTAGTACTTTGGATGGAAAAAGCATTCAAGAAGATAACTGAGAATATAGATGCGAAAGTAGCAGTGTTTGGAATAGTTGCATTGTTCAAAAATACTGTATCATGAATTTTATCTCTTTATATTCTTCTGACAACTTAGGGACCACGAAGCCATAGGGTTAGTGGAGCTCTACTAGGAGTAAAATACAAATGTCCGCTATACACAGGTTAATTTTAAGGCAAATGTTCACGCAGTTCCGGGAAAATGTGTCCGCTATAACAAGTGTCCGCTATAAAACTGTCCCCTATATAGAGGTATTTCAATGAGAGTTTGACCATGATTCGGCCCTTTCCTAGAAAATGTGTCCGCTATTACCAGGTGTCATTCATCGATCATTCATCGATCTTTAATTAAACTCATTCATCGATCATTCATCGATCTTTAATTAAACTCATTCATCGATCATTCATCGATCATTCATCGATCTTTAATTAAACTCATTCATCGATCATTCAACCCATCATTCTATTCTAAACTCATTCAGTTGTAAACCAATGGTTTTTTTCTCTTTTATCTAGAATTTATTTAAAATATTTTCCCAATAACTACGAACTACCGTACGGTTTTGCTAAATTACCACGTTACCACAAGCATCTATACTTTATGTTATAGGAGCACATTGAGGACAATCACGGTCTGGGTTCAGCAAAATCGCTACAATATTCGGAATGAAAATAGCTAACATGATCAAAGGAAGAAGATTGGCTGCGATACTCACGATGCGCTTGACGCCAATAAGAGCTGACTAAAACTTCGTTTGTCTTCGTCATCTTTTATAAGTCCACCAAAGGTCCAAATCAGTGAGAAAAGGAAAAGTCTCTCCAAGTGGAAATCACCTCCAATATCAGTGTGTTCCTGTTGAATAATAGATTAAATGCCATGCCACATAAATGATTTCCATTAAAGACTACAATAAGGCACAGCAAGGTAACAACAAAGGAAAAAGGTTGGACTAGGAAACGTCAAACAAATTGATGACAACTCAAATTAATATGGTGCATAGAAAATTGTATCAAAGCACACACTATGTTATATTTACATGCAAGCTTCGAGGAGCACGTTCAATGTTCAACGTATGAAATGTTATTGAGACAAATATAAAATTTCTACTATCGGTAAATAAAATGCCCTGACAGCTTCCTCCCTCGCTAAAAGTTTCCTTTCACTCAACCCATACGTAACTAAATCGTAATGGTTTCACCTACGTTGCTTTTATATTGTACTCAAGCACCTCCAATGATAATTCAGGCCCTTCATAAGTTTCATATGCAAGTTTCCTGCACCTTTTGGTAGTCCTTTTATACCTTATGCCCCACCCACAGTCAATTATGAATAATCTTTGAAAGACATAACTTGCAATTATTATAAGAACATTTATTGACCTTACCCCTCTTTCTAGAAAGGGGACACATTAGGTACTTCTTATCATAAAGAGCAACTATGTTTTTCCCAAAGAAACATCTATATTAATGTCCTCCAGTCCCTGTTCAATGTGACAAAATAATGCTTAGTGCAAAATCACGCAGTTCTGTTATTCATGTTCCCCATTGATAAAAATACCCAATCCAAAAATTCACAAAACATTTCCCCTATCTTCTCCTCCAATATCTAAAGTATATATCTTTGAAAATTCCCATTCAGTCCTCCTTCTTTAAACAAAACCATTACCAATAACACCAAGGAAAAACTACTGGAAAGCTTACTTGTTTCTAGCCTTCGTATATTGATCATCCGGTATTATATCAAGTCAATGCATATCCTTCGCAACTAATTCCATACGATGGTTTATTAGCAGAAAATTGACATACAGAATCATCGATGGGTATATCATAAAATAAATGTACTAAAAAGTAATTAGTATATCAATTTCAACATTGCTTAGAGGATCTACTATCAGATTTTCATGCGTTATTTACCTTGAGTAAGGCAGAGATTAGCTCCAGACAAGATGCAAACAAAGCCGTCTCCGAAATAGGGTGACAAAGCCTGAAGAGCAAAAAATTGGGGTTACAGTTGGCTTCTAGCATATAAAACATATATATAAAGTCATAGCATGAAATGACAAACCGAAACTATCCAATACAGGAGCGCAAACGAGGAAACAGCGCTTTTGTTAGGAAGCGTTAAAAAGATCCCGCCTTTTAATATCCTAAAAGTTTTTCACCCTACCGTTGTCCATCAACTTTCATGTTATTAATGTGAAACAAACTTAATCTTTACAATGCTTCATAATTAATGTATCCATGAGTGTATATGGGCCAACTGTTAAAATGAAATTTAGAAATTTAATCACCACCATTGTATTATCTGTACTACAAAATAACCTCCTTTCAACTTACTTTACTTCTTTCTTTACAAAATTCAAAACTGGTTCCACAACCTTGTTGAAAGACCGTTGAAATACCTTCAAAGGAAGAAAAAAGGAGCAACTTGGTCAATAAATGAGATGCAAAAATTTTGGAAACACGTTAAGGCACCACTAATGGAGATATGAAATAAGCTCTGTGGGCTTCGTGAGTTTTGTAAGTGGGCACTGCCAATTAACTCAGAAAACTTGATGCTAGAACGTGCGTACTTGCAACTATTGATTCCGAGTATAGCTTCGCAATAGCAGTTACAAACTTTAGTGGTATACAAGAAGAGACCAATACTATCAGGTCAAGGCAAGTGTATCTAATTTCATGCTGTAAACATCGAGTTAAACTGCACGGAAATGTTTATATCTAAGCGTACAGAAAAGGTTATATTATGGTCTTTCACGCCTTCGCTATTCTTATCTTGTCCGATCAAATTTGTAGGATAAAATGGAATAGTGTATGGTCACAATAAACCTATAATAGATTGCTCCAGTAGGTTCACATATTATGCTTTCTCCTAAGCATCACTCTGTAAATTATTCTCATTGCAGCTCCTTAAACTAAAAAAAAGACTTAAACTCGGCATTCGTGCTTCAAATGATTAGCGTCGGAAGTCGCTTATCTTCGTACGCTATATTTTGTTAACCGATATGCCGCCGTTGCTGTGAGCAACCACATGACTTGAATGCCATCGACA
>JAAAKM020006971.1:126600052-126619805 GCA_010016025.2 Alatinidae sp. Z8VKAUB7J3 | reverse complement strand
ATCTTCGTACGCTATATTTTGTTAACCGATATGCCGCCGTTGCTGTGAGCAACCACATGACTTGAATGCCATCGACAGGTAAAATATATTGTAAAACTTGAAATTTATTTCTCGAAGTAAGATTTTGAAAAATTGCAAGGAAATTATTCAAACAATTTTTGCTACTAGTGCTTATACCTCTTCGAAGCAAAACTTGTTCTTAATAATTGACTTTCATATTGCATAAAGTGACTGAGAAAAAGTGTTTTAGAGTCGAAGTTCAAATTAATTGCCCCACATTTGACTGAATAAATGCCAATTCTCATGAAGTATCAGAATACATATGAACTATAAATGATGAGATACAGATAAAATAAAAGGATATGAAACAAAAGCTGGTTAATTGTCTCAAACATTGTACTAACAAGACTTTGTTGATTTGGCCTGTTGGCAAGCCATGCATCTGCCAAAGGTTTCCATCCCAACACATCCTCTCCAACGTATACAAGGCCCTGGGTACATAAAAAAACAGAGAGACACATATTTAAACATCACACACAAGGCATATTTCTAAACATTTCTTGACCGATGGCACGTTGAGCAAAACAATATAAATGGACAAGAACTAACATTAAATCTAACCTAAACTAACTGAGACCCTTCCTACAGCTAGAATCTATATGAAGGGTGTACGTTATTCTAATATTTATTAGTCAATTGACATGTGGAAATAACTGTTCTTTTTAGGAGGTCTGGTAAAATAGGTTAAGCCTCAATAATATTACTGTTCTTGGTTAAGTTATGTGACCCGTGAGAAGTGAGTAACATCTCCAAACCAAATCAAACGTAGCTACTTGAGCCACTAATTGATCAAAGATATATTGCAACACAGACACCTTCGAAGTATAATAAACAAATATGTACATTAGTTGCTACTTAATCTTACCATTCTTGAAAGAAGTGAAGGAGATGCATCTTTCGGATTGTCTGTTTCGATCACAATTCGAACATACTTTGACATTGGCAATCGTTCCAAGTTTGATAAAGTTAAACACTAAGGCAAAAGTAATAAAAATATATTGAAAATAAGAGAATTGATAGCCCATTGTGTTTAAAGAACCCAACATTACAAAGTCACATAACGTTTGACTGCATATGCTTCTGTAGGTTTCTTTAAAAGCTGGAGAAATGGAAAATTAGTCTTGGTACATAAATCCTGGCCATGGGCCTCTCAATATAAAAGACAAATAAAGGATAAATTAGAATTGGCATGGTAAATAAGGTATGTAAGTGACGTTCAACAATTACTTCTTACACAATAACCATTTCGTCACCAAGAACAGTATCACTATTGAAACCTGGTAAAACAAGGTCTCGATTTGAATTATGCGCTATTGACAGGTAACTTCAACATATAATTAACAAGATATATGGTACCGAAGTATCCTTTTCAACAGAGCGTAAAGGCTTTGCAAAGTGCCTTGTAATATATCATCTATTCTTTGCATCAAATATATTGAGAAAGTTTGTACATCATTTCACAACTTCACCACTTTACGTATTTGTACAATACGGCATCAAAGAGATTTTTAATTTACTTTGAAGAATGTTGGCCATAATGTTAGAAGTGTCTCACTTGTAACGCATGGAGAGCCTTATGTAGTACAAATAAAATTAGAACTAATATATCTTTCTCACCAACATCCGCCACTACGAATGAAAAATGGACAGTGCCTACTCAAACGTAGTGGATCAAGAGGCAACCAACCTTTCCATCATCCAAAACGCTGCGCAGATTTTCACACCAACTATTATGAAGGGGTGCATCAAAGCATAGCCACGATGTTGTAAGGTGAACCGAATGCTCACGATTTGCTTTTTTCCAAAATGCTGAGAAAACACCGTCCTCCCAGTCACCCTGTGCATTGATGCCACCAAACATTTGCGCAGGATCCGAAACTGCCAAAACATCGATCCGCTCTAGTTTATGAGTATGCACCTGACTACTGCCACTTCCATGCTTCTGTACAGAAACTTCACTGAGAGACTCGATCAGATTCTGTAAGCAACTAGTCTTACCAGTGCCTGCTCTTCCGCAGAGAATGATACCTGATAATGAGGGGAGATCAATATAATGGGAAGAAATGTCTAAAACGATCCTTTACTACTTGATTTAAGTAATAAAATCCTATAGCAAATTCTGAAACGAACAATCAGAAAAATCTCTAATTCTTGTCTAATGACTATCATCAGACTAAGGCCTGGAGCTAACGTTAAATAACAGTAATACTCCTTTAGTCTTATAATATATTTCTCTATTATCATACTGGCACATTACTAAAGCCTCGATACAACTTTAGAAGTTCTTTCAACAGAATGTGCAGGCGGTAAAAGAGAATCTAATAGCAGTACATTCAGTTTTACTTATGTTAGCAAACATCAGCTCCAGCTTCATAAGACGATTATGCAATCCAAGTGTTAACTGTCGTTCGCGACAAAAATAAAATCAAGCAAGATCTATTACGATGGCAATGCAAATATACAATGAAACGTAAATAAATCATTATCCATGCAGCTCCGCTTTACGAATATCCAAATATTAGGGCAAAGAAAACAAGTTGGGCGCCTATTGCATCACCATGGAGGCCAATAATACTTAAGCAATTTATCGCTTACAAATAAGTATTTCAAAGTTGGCTGTGTATATTTCGCAAAAATCATCACATTTACCTTAAAATGCAAAATAATTTTGTTTCCTCTCTACATTAACTAACAATGCCACTGCTTCAGAACAAATCGATAGCAAAACAAATCGATACCAACGCCAATCGATACCAAAGCAAGCCAGTAACAACGTAAATCTTTAATGATCGTTTTGGAGTCACCGCAGGAGAACTTTTCGTTAAAGGGCAAATCGTTACAGGCCAGATGCATAACTCTTCGCAGCTCATAATTTTTTTTATGTTCTGCAACCTTTAGGAAGGCCCATTGAACACTAACGAAAGTTCATTCTTGTAGCCAACCAGTTGTTATATTGTGTATTGTCATATACCAATTTGATCCGTAAGCCCTACGCGTTAATAAACATTTGAAAGGCTGTTAACAGGGTAAAGAAGGATTATATGGAACGGCTGTGGAGGCCAGCGCATTCGAACCTCTTAATTTTGTGGTTCGCTGAGGTGACCAAGTTTGTATCGAATCCCTCCAATTCGTAGACCCGTCTTTGACAAACGACTAATAACAGAGGCTGTTTAAGCTTAGCAATTAACAACAACCATGGTTACTAACTTACAGCTCTTTCATACGTTCTAAATCACCACGTTTAATTTGCTAGTCACAGTTAGAAAGCATCTCTGACATTATCGGGTCCTCGTTACCAAAGATGATTGGGGTATTTCAACTTACCATGGTGAACTTTCGAAAGTTGATACAGAAGAAGACTCTTCGAAATCCAAGCTTTCCTTGGTATCCATCCCATCTCTTGGGCATGCCGACATAAACATGTTTCTAGAACCTGTTCTTCATTTCAAATCCTCTTTTCTCGATGATTCACTAATGCTTAACGAAGTTAGTGAATCTTTAGTTGGGAACAGCAAGAATCGTAGAGACGCTGTAAGCGAAAAAATTTGCAATATTGTGTTATGGAGATCATAAAATAAATTTGTCAAACCTATAAATATGTCAACAATAAGACAATCTTCTACCGCGCCTAGCAAGTTCCATATCTTTTTTTTAAAATGAAAATAAAAAAGTGCAGGCTAACCTGGAATTAGAAACTCGAACACAGGACTCTTCTGCAAGGGGGGAAGCACGTCATCAAACGGTAGAGGAGAAGGGGCCGAAACCTGGCGTGGTTCTTCCTGACGATATCCAGTGTCTCGAGTGAAATAGTTTCATCCAGAAAATGAGCGGTGAGCCAAATAACACTTAACACTGTGTGCGAATCAAACATACAGTATTAAAAAATAACGATTTTTACTTTTGATCAATTAATCAATGAATCAAGTTTGTATAGAAGAAAGACATTTTTTTTCTTATAATGCAATTTAATGTAAACAGCACAAAAATATTTAAGACATCAAACATATAAAACCTAAGAAATATTGTGAGGGGCTAATAACGTTTCATACTAATAGTAGTGCATTGTTTACGTCACACTTATAGACGTTGCTAAATCACGATGGCAAGATGGTGTGGCTGAATGTATAAACTGCACGTTGATCAAAGCTGTAAGTTTCATTTTATTGGATGCAAATCCGCCCAAGAGGTCTTGGTGGTAAATTCTACAGAGAATGCTACATGCACAGGCCTGTAGCCAGGCTTGCAGAAGTTTTTCTCAACTTTGAGTAACATGTTAAATCAACGCACTTTCTCGGAAAAAAAGGAAAATTACTTTCTTGTAAATCATGTTAGCAGTAGAAAAATATTTGAATTATCTAAATATTGAAAAACGAACTAAATTGTCAGATATGAAAATATTGCAAAATGGTTAAATGTTAAATGTGAAGTAGAAGCTGATTTTAAAAACCCTCTAAAGTGGATGTTCCTCTTTTGTTGCGGCCTTTGCATTTGCGAGAATCCATTCTCTTTTATTTGATGTTAAATGTCAAACAAACCAGAAAACACAGTAAAATGGCATAAGTGTTAGAAATTGTGTTGCAGCCTCACTCGCCACTGCATGCTTCCTTGAATCAAAATATATTTCACGCCGGTATGAAATAAATTTGTTTTGAAATAAATTTGTGTTGAGTAATTAAGCTTGTAAGGAAATGTTATGCACAATGGACAAATCCGCTCCCGTTTCTGTTGTTGTGCATTTAATACCATGGCAGAAAGTCATATTGACGGTACCGTAATTTGTGCGAGTTTCTAGCTGTCTGTTTATACATTATACCTCTCGAATAGATTTGGGGATATCAAAAGCTTGAACGTGACAAGCAAAACCTAAAACTGAATTCAAAATGTAACTGGATTTTAGCGAAGATCACATTGGGCAGGTGTTGTTTTGCCACACTTGGAGCATCGGTAGATAATACTGGCAGTAAAGTTTATAGTCGCATACTTTTCTCAATGAAATTATAGTGAAGCCCATGCAGAGTTTTATCGCACTAGTCTAAGTTTTTGTTGGCATAAACAAATGCGTGAAGTCTCTGCGGTATCTCTTGTAAGGAATTTTCTTAATTGTGTAAGCCTACGCAATTAGTAAAAGTATTTTTGTGCAAATGTATACAACGCTTTTCTCCGGACAAAAAGGAGATATAGCGACAGGTTTTAGGTTTTACAGCATTTTCAAACTTAACTTTTATGTCTAACTGGAGGAAGTTTCAATTAGTTAGGGTGATAGTCATATCGGCGTGATTTGGGAGATTGGGAATACAATATCTTGGAGGCTTTATCTTTTTAGGCAATATCTGCTTTCAATTGCCGTAGATTCTGGGCTGGGGGGGGGGGGGATAGAAGGGGTTAAACAAGAGAAAGGTACTTTAGATCGAAGTCTTGGTCAAGGGAGCCGTATTACAGGATAAAGAAAATGATGGTATCAATGCTAATTCAGGATGCTATTTTTTAGACAGGATAGACATTTCAATAAAATGTTGGCTTTTTGAGCAATAGGGGTACTGATAATTATAAATTATGAATAATTTTTAAAAAATTAGAGATTTATCCCTCTCTACAATTAGACTGTAAACGTAGATAGAAGAGTGCAATAAGCTCTATACCACTTTTTATAAGCCTACCTTCAAGCATCTAGCGTTGTATGTCAACAGTGTCAACAATTGATATTTCAATGGCAGACTTTTGCACAGTTCATGGTATTGCGAATTTACTAAAAGGATATATAAAGCAGTTGATCATCTACAAGTCCGTGAGCATTTTCTAAAGTGCTGACGTATATCATAGTTAAAGGTAACAAGATATGAGACGAAGAGTAGTAGTCATAAGAAACTTCCCTGTGGAACTCCTTGGGGGACATGAGTGATGATATCCACCATTCCGAGTGAAGATATTTTCTAAGCTGTATCCGTTAACAGGGATTTCAACCAATTTATTACAGATCAAGTAATACCAATGGTACTCTTAACCGTTGTAGTATGGCCATCGCTGCCAAGCTAACGTATTCGAGAACTGAGACTCTTGTTTTGCATCTTGAAAATTGGTAACATGTCAAATAAGGTAGGTGTTTTTACCTCTGACCAATATAAGGTGTTTTGCAAAACAGAAAAGTAAAGTCATATGAAGTGACAACAGGTTCCACTGTAAATGTAAATACGTTGTATTACGCTTCAGAACTTTTGTACGCTCATCTTTCTTTTGAAAAATGAAGTCTGGAATAGTAGTGAAATCCTTATATTTTCACTCTATAAGGAAAGTTTGTTAAGTGTGATAATCCAAAGACCAGAATATGAAAGGGTGGAATCAAAAGCTAAATGTGTCCACAAATCGAGAGAGCCCAAAATACGAATAGAAATGCGTGTCTTTATGGAGCAAAGGGCAATCCAGTAATAAAATGTACCTATGGTCTTCACCGAACACGTATTTGCCGTTTATGATGAACTACAGTAAATTGAAGAAGATTTTTTGAAGTAAGTATTCTTTTCACACTAAACAAATATCTTTTCTATCGTGATATTTTGGATTAGATACAGCTAGGCCCTAAACGTTTATAATGACTAGCCTCAGGTGAGAGATTCGATGATTTATAGTTAAGAACATCTTTTGTAGCCTTATGAAATACAAGGTATGTTGTCGATAGCCTTCGTTGCAGAGCCAAACAAACCTCTTAGTTAGGGCCTACGACTCAGACAGCAGTAAGTCGTCTTCATCGATCGACTCTGGGACAGTTTTTATTTTTCTAGTAATCCTTAATTACACTGTTTCTTTTTTGTAATAATTACATAAATTTTCCTCATGACTCTTAAAAATTCTACGGAAGTGAGCCTCGAATATTCTTAGATGATCCTTCAATTTTTCTCAAGAATGATTGTGATTTTCATGGAGCGAATGGTGGAAAGGTTTGGCACATCCAATCAAAAAGCAGGATTCAAACAATCTAATCCTTGATGATGCACTTAACATATTGTTCAACTGGTTTCTCCGTGTCATGAACTTGGCTCAACTTAAAGTGGTTTCTTTCTTAATAGACTCTTCATTTTCCAACAATTTGAATTCTGAGTGGAAACTCTACTTGGAAAATACTTCTGATGAAAAAAAATTCCTGTGGGACCTTTCCACGGAAAAGTTTTCTGAGTCGACAGTAGCCTCAAGTCTGTGCGACACAAGATAAAGGCATTTTTAAATTTTTGTTTGGTATCATTTGAGCCTGAGGGTGATTCTTAAAATATTCTTAGATTTTAAGGATTTTGAGCCTCGTGATTCTTATATAATGAATTCTTATAAAAAAACCCCAGTGTAATGTAATCCGCGCGCTTGTAAAAAGCTGGACGAACTTTTGCTGTCTAAATCGTAACAAGAAGGTTGTTTTGGTCTGCATTGCCGGCTATGTTTTGGACTGATGCCTAGTTGTACTGAACTACAGGAAATGTTATGATAAAGAAAGGTAAGCTCACAATTTTACACTAGTTTTCTTTGGTCTGGAAAATGACAAATTTAAAATCAATATTGTGTCACAGAAACAACCAAAAAATTGGGACTAAAACTGGTGACTCAAAATAACTCTGTACTGAAACATGATGTTGATTGTTAAGATGTAAATACAAAAGACACTTTGCGCTTAGAATCTCAAGAACACTTAATCGACAAAATTTGCACATTTTTAAAGGCAGTAGGTTAAGTATCAGGAATGTAAACTTAAATGTAAACTGGAGAAGGGACGTAAAAATATACCGGACAATTAAATATTTATTCAAGAATAGAATTTTCTACCGAACAAAAGATATCTCTAGACGTTCTTCAGCTGTAGTTCTTCGTTTTAAATGCTAATGACTTGCTTAATATAAAGCTTTAGTTTTTGAATTTTTATTACTTCTTTTAAAAATCAAGTTACTTTAACGTCTAACTCAAGGATGTAAGATTCTCTGGTTCAAAAAACCGCATCAATCTCATCTTCAAATAACATAAAGTCTCAGTTATTTTGCAAAACCCGTTCTGCCTCAGCAATTATCAATCGTCATTCTTTCTTTTTAGCTGAAAGTAAATAGCTGACTTGATTATCATTAACCCTTTTCAAGAGAGATTTTGAAACATACTTTACATATGAATCAAAAATCGTAGGACATTCTTGAATAAAACTCTAACTTCTTTGTAAAGAGCGAAGTATGAGCCTACTATTTTTCAAAATAAGAAATGACTACTGTGTGAGTGAGATCATTTGACATCTGTTTATCAGTAAATTGAATTTTGGATCTGATATTATCCATGTTTGGAAGTTGACATGAGTTTAAAGGGCGGACAAAAACTCAAGATAGGAATGGAAACATAACAATTAAATGTAAGCTTGTGCAATGTAAATATTAACTTTTAGATAGACTGAGATCACATCGTGTAATATAGCATAGTGTAATATAGCATTACACAAGAAAACATAGTATAACATAACGTAACATAACCGAACATAAATTAGCAAAACATAATATTAGATAACAAAACACAACAGTTAGTCAACTCATATGAATTTAGATGGGTCACCCTTGCACTTTGACAAATTCTGATTGGTATACATAGACAACCCAGCGCTAGTCTACGTGTAGCCGTAACTTTAAACGAGCTCCTGCTTTCATAAGAAACCAAAGATTCTATGTATGTCTGCAGGAAAATTTGTGTTTTCACCTCTGTAAGAAGCCATGCCGTAGAATTCTGTGCAGCCTGAACATTGGAACCTCACTTTAACTTCAGCATGGTGAATTGGCGTCTGTTACATGGTACGGATGGCCTTTGATACCCCAGATATGCCTTTCACTTACACGATACTCCTATTTATGCACTTGTCTAATAAAATTGGTACCAAAACCTATCTGATACACTTTAGGATTATCCTTGTTGTAACATAATTCTATTCATCTAGTGTACTGTATAACTTATTCACAAAAGGCAATCCTGTACAGTCTCTCCCAATTCCTCAGTTGCCAAATGAGATGTCTTAAAACCAATTCACATGCCATCTGTGTTTATATCATTGTAGTAGATACAGTAGTAGCTATGGAAAGACTCTGTCAAACACCTGAGAATATTTCTCAAACTCCTGCTGGATAGCACCAAATCAATGCACTCTGTCAGCAAAGATCTAGTACCAGGCAGGTTGGTGAACCGAAAAGCCTATCTGATATCAAATCTATCATGTTTACAGTTCTGCCATCTGGTGCCATAAGTCCCATAATAATCCATTTTTGCCTCACAATGCAGACATATGTAACCGTTGATAAATATGTAGTAATAAAATGCCGCTAGGAGATTTCGGATTAGCCATTGATATATTTACGCCTATATTAAAGCTACAAAAGTTTAATGTTTAATTGTACTGAAAATGTAAGAAAGTGCTTAATTAAGTTTATGTAATGTTTAATGGACAAGCGCAAAACCTAATAAAATCACAGAAATGATAAATGGTTTACCCTATCTATATCTACGTCAGGGCATGTTATAGAAATAGTCGATTACAACATTTGGCTCTGATAGACAGCAGTAGCTTCCAGAGTCAAAAAGCTTAAACTTAAAGTTACCCAAAACAACTGAAATAATCTTATCTTGTGAAATAGAAATTCTACCTTAAGCTATTTATACTAATCCTTTCTGAAATCATGTCTTTTATTACACGTGTTTATATATACAAACATCCCCGTTGGTTAAGACTTAATCTTGACAAAACAAACCTTAAAAGCTGTTAATGTGTTTCTAATTCTACAAATTGAGGGGTGTCGCCCTTGGACGCCCCAGCTGCCCTTTATTTATTAGTTAGCCAGTTTGGTGGTTTTTCTGTTTATTTAGGGTAGTTTTAATATCGGGCCCACTGCTCATCAGGGGTCTTTGATTGAGAGATTGCTAGTGTGTAATATTTCTAGGCAGTCCAACTTTTAAATAAGAACACCTTTCGTTGTTTTTTGCTGTAGTTTTCGGCAAGACCGGCTTCCGTACACATTCTCTGAAAAGAAAACTCTGTTGTATCAATGTACTTAAGCGTTATGCAAGAAGTTTTCCTCCGTTAGAAGAGAATTTTGGGTTACAAAACGTTGGTCTGTATTTCTATTTCAAAATATTAATTGGAAAGTACAGAGAATTTCTCTTTAAGAGTATCACTTCAAGAAAATACTTTGCTTATTTCAATCGAGGTATTACGTTAGTGAAGATAACGGAGAATTCTACGAGTAGGGCCTACAGACAGCGCCGCGGATGGGTACGAATGACTGACGTATATCTCAGGAGTGTACAAATGGTACCAGAAGAGAAATGCTAAGATATTTACTCTTTGGTCTCTTATAAACGGGGGGAGGGGGGTTGGAAACAATTTCAAAAAAAATTACAAACGGGGGGAGGATTAGGAATCAAGGTTTTGAAAATGATTTCTTATAGTAATAAAATGAAATTTAAACAGGAAAGATAGTAGGCCCGCAGCAGTTTCATGTGCTATAACTCTGTATTCGCTGGTGCTATTGCAAAGATCATGATTAGGTTTCCAGAGAGCATGTGCCTCTGTGGCTAGTTCTTTCATGGAAACTCTAGTTTTAGTTGTAAACCGATTCAAATACCAAAAGACAAATTAGTTGAAAGACGTTTTAGAATGAGTACTATTATTATTTGTTCTTTATGGGAGATTGCTTTCTGATAGATTATTTCTTTCACTGAGCCATCCATTCACCTACATATCAATTTACTCACATACTGACCCATTAACTCACACACTGATCCATTCTCTCTCATTCTGATATATTAACTCACATACTGAGCCATCCACTGACATACTGAGCCATCCACTGACATTCTGATCCATTTACTCACATATTGATCCTTTCACTCACGTACTGATCCATTCACTCTCATACTGATCCATTCACTCACTCGTTTAAGAACACAATCATGCAATATCTTACACCTGTGAGAAAAGTTTTTTTTGACAAAGGCTAAATAAGCGAAACTGAGACAGACCTTGAAGGGTAACGGTTAGCAACATACCATCTGTAGGTGCCGTTGGGCTTTAATTGATGTAATTTAATTACCCTTTCTGCGCGTGATGTGACCTACTTTTAACGTTTCATTCTCATGTTGCAAGTATCAGAGTGCCGAAGAGGCATATCATGTATCGTATTTAGGAGCAAGCAGTACTTGCGGTAAAATGGTACACACAGGGTGTTGATTAGCCTCGCACCTTATATGATGCCGCAATCAATACTTAGGTCAAAGGTCTTCAGTATACACTTTCACGGTGCATCTCTAAGGTCTCTACAGCTGACCCTGTCACGTTATATATGAAATTGGAGCAAAGACCATCTTATACTTTATCAGAGGCTAATTTAATCCTTTGGGTTTTGTTGGGAGGGATTTTGAAATGTGAAATGACCACTCGTTTCAAATGCGCACTCGAAAAGGTGTTTTTTTATTTTCTGTGGTAAAATGACTTGCTTCATTCCTCGGAGTAGTGGTATCCACGCCCATTTTCAGTATTATTCTTTGTAGGAAAAGGCCCAAGCAAGAATTCTCTGTTGATGATACTCGGACGAAACGTGACTTAGTTTTAACCTTCAAAATATCCTCCTTGACGGAACAAGCAGAGGGGATGGATAAGCCTAGCTGTTTTACGTGCTTTAGCCATGAAGATATAAAAAATTGCTTAACTTGTTGGATATATTTAACATTGAAAAAAGACCTCTAGAGAAATAGAAAATATGTCAACACCGGGTATCGAACACGTGACCCTAGCCTGTGCGGAGACTACCCCAGCTGAAGTTGGTTCTACGTTGGTGGTTTGGCATGCGCGGAGGCTACCGTGACCCACGCTATCGCGGCGTGTGCTCTACCAACTGAGCTAGGTAACCTCCGATGTTTACATACTTGATTTCTCTAGTCGCCACATGAGCACCCAATCATCCATCGGTGGACATCGGAATCGAGCCCAACGCAGTTGTAGACTAGCCTCACTGCGAAATGTGACTTGAACCAGGAGGGACTGCCATCTGGCCCGTCAGTCTGTCCAAAGCCCATTGAAAGTAGAAAATATAAGCGAGAAGAGACGATTTAAAGTATCAGTTCTGAAAAAGAACACTGGAAAAATAGAAAATATGTCACCACCGGGGATCGAGCCCGTGGCATACTTAGCTTTATCATTCTCTGTCAAACATAGCAAAAATAGAATTCTGGTGGCTTTTTACACTTCTAGCAAGCATGGTGTAACTTCTAGAAATTAACATAACTTTAACAAATTACGCTAAAAATAAATAGTAATACATTTTAACGTCAGTTGTTCCATAATACAATAGATTGAACGGCATTTATCTAACGGCCTTCTTCCACTTCAACAGATTCTAGATAGATGCACTTCCGATGATCATATTTTAGTATTAGAATTCTAAACTTAAAACTCTTGCTAAGAATTTGTGGTACTTTTTAAAGATTTTTTCATCCTATCACTATTTTCATCTTGAAATTCTGAAGGTTCGGAAGGTTTTATCTCATAATGGTTACCCTCAGTGGCTTTTAGATAATTGTAACCAGTTAATAGAACCACACCCACATCAGTCTTATTCTTTTCATTACTCTTTGCAGGCTATCATTCCCTTTGCATATGTTTCCGGGTTCATCGCCTTCTTCATAACCATGACCCCCACGTTAAAATCAGTTTCATTTTTACACCCAGTCATCAGATCGCAAGCTTTTCTCCTTTTTAAGACAGAGCCTCCAAGTTGATGAGGCCGAATGTTGTATATAAATTTCAGTATAAGAGCTTCAATGCTCCGATCGTAGGCAATACTGGCGTTACTTGCTCATTCATGCCTCTGAACACCTAGGAATCTCTGTTCTTACTTGAAATAGAATTGCGTCTAAATACCCGTCTAGCATATATGAATACTCGAAGTTCAAACAGACAATACAAATTCACTTGCTGACTTTCAAATACCGTCCTCCGAAGATATTAACAGCCAGGTACTGAGTCATTAAACGGTCATTAGTCATTATTCTTAATGAACTATCTTAATGAACTTAATGAACTATCCTAGCCATATACGCAACAGCTATGTGACATTTGCCTCTTTCTATTCGTTTTTTTGGTCCCTTGTTTATAATTGCCACTTTCCTGCCATTCCTTTGTATACACGTGCGTTTGACAATTTCTGTATTACTGCCTTTAATAGATAATTTTATTTTACTCTACGTCTCAATGGATCCACCTTCGTAATCAGTTACTCATTTCTCTGAGGATGTTGACTTTAAAACTTGACGAAACTATAGAATAAAAGGGAAGATATCCTAATTATGTCACCTTCTTTCAAAAATATTTCCCTGTCAATTACTTTAATGAGCAGATCACGATTTCTTCGTGGCATTTCCCTTGTCACAATTCATTGAACATACCTAGAAATGTCAGTCGAGCCTCTCAAGAATTATGAGTATTTTGCTTTACCATATGAAGCATCATCGACTACGACTATTTGCTTGTACCATAGAGTTCGTATTACTCTATGGTGCTACTACCGCCACGACACCACCACCACCACCACCACCACCACCACACCACTGAGCTTTAATAGGATTCACAGCCAACCTGGAAATCAGGGAAACGAGGAAATTTCAAACTAGACCAATTTTGTGAGGAATTCAGGGAATTGTAAGGAATTTTCAAAAAATTCAGGGAAATCAGGGATACCTGAATTAAGGTGTTCGTGTTTTTTTAGTTAATGGTATTTCTATTTTCTGGAAAAGTGCCTTTTCCTTAAAAATTTTTTGAACATCATTGAAATGATACTCTGAATGTTATGAGTGGTTAGACCTTGGTGTAATATGCCTTCATACAATATATGACGCTTGGTATGATGGAGTGCTAGGTTTGCGCAAGGCTAGTATGGCAATACTCGGTTGTAGAATTGTCAGGGAATTTTTCTAAATTTAGTCAGGGAAATCAGGGAATTATCAGGGAATTTTTTTCCAAACTGAGGCTGGGAACCCTTTTTAAAGTTTCATTCTCAAACCACGAAAGTTATGTGAGTCTAAAAAACCTCTTTAGGAGCATCTCGCTCTCATGAAGAACAGTCTCTTTTACAAATTGTGTGTTAAAATAAGTATAATCATTATACGATTTTTTATTTTTATCAATTGTTACTGTACTATAAAATCTTACAATTGCACGAGTGACGTGTTTACAAAATGTTTAAGTTTTACGCCATGCATTCCACACTCCTGGAAGATACCGGTCGACTGGTCCACATGAAATGAGTGGTACACAAAAATGAAGCTCAAAAGATTAAAGGTCTGCAATCGCTGATCTCGTAGAAAGTATTTTGAAATCAATGTCTCTCACCATAAAATTGATTGTGTTGTCGTGCTTGAAGTTGCTGATGAGGTAAACCGGGGTCAGGAAATGTGCAAGTGGAGAATATCTTTGAGGTTCCCCAGCGTATAGACCCAACGTTTCATGTGTCATATGACCATCGTGTTGACGCATGCAGTTTACCAGAGTCGTATTAGATAGGGACAAACGAAGTTTTACAGTTTTATAACCCTTTGCCAAATTGACCAAATTAATTTGTTTTTGCCTCTAGTTTAAAACTCTTCATATCAGTGGTTGATAGCATAAGGGTGTTTTTCTTCATATAGCATTGCTTTTATTTCAGTAAATATCATATCTTCTTATCAGCAGAACCTCCTAACAATACCAAATGCATTTCTTAAACATGGACACCATTGTGTAGTTTCTGAGATATACTCCTTAGGCTCCTATTAGAAGTAACACAATACCTGAAACAGGC
This sequence comes from Alatinidae sp. Z8VKAUB7J3, assembly GCA_010016025.2. Lineage (NCBI taxonomy): Eukaryota > Metazoa > Cnidaria > Cubozoa > Carybdeida > Alatinidae > Alatinidae sp. Z8VKAUB7J3. The sequence goes on along the minus strand of JAAAKM020006971.1, from coordinate 126,604,917 downwards.
ATTCGCAATCACTACAATGTATCCATTTCTCTTCTCTACAATTTTTCACCATCAAAAATGTAAGGGAGCAGATGGAAGAAATCTCCTAACTTAGATAAGAAAATCACTAAATGGAAATTCCTATATTTGTTGTACCACTTCTCTGGTAATAAGACACTGCCGGATCGTCTTCTCCATTCAGACACAGCACGTTTCTCATGATTAGCTAGCAGTAGTTATTGCGAAATGTTTAATCTGTACTAACCGAGATTACGCACTATTTTCTAACTCCCTTCTACTTAACTTTCATAAAACTACCGCTTGGAATTTTTGGATTAGGAGAGATGGGCTTTTCCTTATATTAGTTTTCACCTCATATGAAGACATTGGTGTAAACTTTGCTATCCTTGCTTACATTGGGTAAAGAGGCTTCAATTTTAAACTTCAAACTATTTCTAAGTACATTCCTCTTATAAATGCTAAAATATCTCCCTTAGTAGTATATCAATTTTGAATAAATTGTTAACTATTAAAGTAAGATTTTTTATCTTCCCTGTAATAACTTAACAATTTTCAAATATCAAGCCTGCTACGACATCGTGCTCCTCGTCGTGATGTTAAGAGACCAATAAACTGACCCAAGGTGTTCAATTTCATTATTGACTCTCAAAAATTCTTTGATCTCTTGGATATCAAGAGATGAGTAAAAAATGTTGAAAGGGGATATGCAGTTTACAAGTCGGGGTTAATACCGCCTTAAAAGTGTGATACAGGATCGTGCACAGCTCACACCTGTGGTTCTCCGGCGAGGCACTATTCAGTCGCTCCCAGAGATACACATCAAGGCGTTCTAACACTCACAATGGCAATCACAATTGTGTTTCTTGCCCTTATTGGTGCTATATCAGGTATGTAAAACATAATAAATATACTTAATATCTATTTTGGGTATTATAACTACAAGTCGATGCCTTGTAACCGCTGTTTCATCAGATTTTTAAAAGTAGACAATGGTTCACATTGCAGAGGTGGAAGCTGTGATGGCGTGTTCGACATTGGAGTACATTTCCATATCTTAGAGTGGAATAAAAATGCCGGCTGCTCTCCTAAGTACTGGAAAGGTTTTCTGTTAATCTTCTGGGCAAGCTGCACTGTACAATTCCATCCCTTGTCGGCTAAAGCGTCCCTACCCTCGATTTGACCAAGGTTTTACTCTTTGAGAATTGCTCTTCCTGTCATCCTACCGTAGTTGGCATACTACTCATTGAACTGATTTGTAAGATACTGTATATAGTCATCATTTTTGGGCTTTGGATTGATGACGGACCGGAGGGCAGTTCTTCCTTGGTCAAGTCACATGGCGCAGAGAGGCTGGTCTCCAACTGCATTAAGCTGGATGTCGATGTCCAACGGTGGATGATTGGGAGCTGATGCTAATATGGCGACTAGAGAAATAAACGTAGGTTAACATCGGAGGTCACTTAGCGCAGTTGGTAGAGTACACGCCGCGAAAGCGTGGGGCACGGGTTCGATCCCCGGTGGTGACTTATTTTCTATTTCTCTAGTGTTTTTTTCAAAAGTCTATACCTTCCTGTAACACCATATGGAAGGTAGAACCAAGACAGACAACAAATAAAACAACAAACTACATAAAACCAAAGCATGATATGGGCAATATCTTTTTCGCAGCTGCAACATCTACTTTCTATTTTGCCCTATAGGGTTAAACCTATTTGATAAAGTAGTAATACTGATGAGAACAGCAGGAGGGCGCCTCTTCAATACAGCTTATCGCGCAGGATTATGATTGATGATGAATATCATCAGCGACCTAGAATAATAGTCAGATCGAATAGAAATACACAGCATGGGCCTTGCGGAACTAATTTTTACTTCTTCCATAACTAGATACCATAATAATGGAGATAATGCCTTTAAAATTTCATTGCTTTATTGCTTGTACTTGTAGCGGGCAATGCAGAGTAAATTACGATTTGAGGGAAACCTCGATTTCATTCTATCGCTATATCCCTCCCTGAAACTACCAGTGCTAAACCAGTTCTAAAATACCACATTCCTCCATCATAATGTACTCTCTTGTACATAATCAATGGGAGGTAGAACTTGTCTCCAATCTCCACCAAATAAATTCTTGTTTGTAAATTTCTAGAATGCTGAAATCGCAATCCTTTTATACTAAAAATATAAATGCTAATCTGTGTGCATTTTCTTCTCTTCTTCATCTTTAAGATTTTACGTAATATTTGACTGAAAGAAGTGCCAGCAGGTGAATAGGCTACATCAACAGACAACTAGTTTCAATTCTTATGCTTCAAAAAACGCCCAACTCCTCTGTCTTTTTTACAACGAAGAGTAGAGAGGTCCTACGTACACAAACAGAAAAGTAAAATGTCTCAATTCATAAATATACAATATCATGGTTTTCTTACTCTTATGTTCTGTTCCTGGTACATCAATACAGATTTCTACTACAATACCGAGCAATTTACTGGAAATTGACCACTGGTAATTTAACTGAGCTGACATAGAAGCTATCCTTCAATAATCTTTCTAGTACTTCTCACCGTCACGTGATAAGAAAACAACTACTGTGAATGATTGAGTTGACGTCTCCTGTGTCTACATAGGAAATACAGTGGAACCTCACCCAAGATCAACGCCACTATTAGAACACCTCGCTTTAAAGATCAAGCAAGGCTCAGAACCAATATTTTCTGACTATTTGTAGTCTAGTAAAACCTCTCTAAGATAACACCTCACATCCCGATCACAGATCAGCCTTTAATTCAGAACAAAGGATCCAGAAAACCTCTTTTACAAAGCACAATCACCACGATACTAATGCAAATTACTTACTCAAGGAAGGAGATGTGGATGAGATGAAGACTATTGCTGAGGTTTCCTTCCAATTTCCCATTGATGTGAAAACACCAGTGCTCTATAGCTGTCTCAACAAGACGAGGAAGCCTCTCATAGATTACGGAGACTGCTGACCATCTTATGTCTGCTCTAGAGATAATCAAAGAGCAGAGAACAGACCGGCAGACTGTACTAACTGACTTCTTCCCTAGAGTGGGGAAATTAACACCCCTGCCAAAGGATCAACTGGACATAATGCATGGACTACCTCACAAGACTACTCACAGTGAATTGCGTTTCTATGCCAATAACATTAAACTAAGCCGAACATCAAGTATTTAATGAAAACATTTAACTGAGATTTTTACCAGACTTGTGGAAACAACAATGCAATTTTGCCACTTGAATAATAACTGTTTTTGTAAAATCTGACCTCATCTCTCTTATAATTCCAGGTATCGTATGAATAATTCACGTCAACAATTATCAAATAATAAATATCTACTGCTTGATATCTCTTAATTAGATCTATTATCATTCTAATTGGATTATTTCTAGTCTAAAACTATAAGTAGCTACTAATAAATGCTACAACTAGGCTTGACCACAGCGTTCATAAGGTTAACTCAGTAAGTGAGCACCTCGCCTACAGATCAGGTAAAAGCTTCAGAACGAAGGGTTGATCGATTAGTGAGGTTCCACTGTATATTCCTCCTTATGGCGTAAACGGCAAATAAACACAATAGAAGAAGATACAAGGCTCGTTACTATAACTTTCTATAATGAAGTATCGGGTGTCAACCTGAATTTCCAATGAGAGCGCCTCTTTTTCGACGCACACCATATATCATCTGAAACATAGTGATAGTCATTTAGTTGTCAATGGGTTTGTCGTCAATGCGCCAAAGTTGGAAAAACCCCGTAACTCTCATGCTTTGCGAAGCAACTTTATAATGGAGAAAGTAAGACATCAGAAAGGTTTTCCTTGGAATATGGTAATTGATTGCAGCAGGAAAGAAAGGTTGGTCGATTCATCGACGAATCATACTTTCTGTTCACATACGAGAAGGGGACTACAACTACGAAAATACCAAAGTAAATGCATAAAGTAGGAGGCGGCGATATAACGGAGGGAGATTACTACCCTAAGCTTCTCCAAATTGGTGCGTTGATGTCCAATATCAATTGTAATGGTAGCCTAAAATTATGACAAGGCATACCTAAGCATGCACAAATGATGTCAACAGCTATTCATGATGATAACACTGGGACGGGAGAACAGGGGGCAGAGGGGGCCATGCCCCCCGCAAACATTTGCCAAATCTCAATATTTTCCGTGACCACTTTTTAGCTCTATTAAAATTGAAATTGATTGCGACAGATATTGTGTCACACTCACAGAAAGATATGCGTATCGACACGAAACACCCCTTTCCACACAATGAACAAAGGCACCCAAGTTGAATGTGAAGAAATCAATTTGAACCCAGACTACCGGCCCCATCCTCCAATCCGCCTTACCTTCCCTCGTCGCTGTAACGCGTGTAGTAACAGTTGTTATTAGGGTATACGTGTGATTAACATCTATTGCTTATAACAGAAAGAAAACAAGAAATTTTAATGCTTTTCTCTGCATCGTCATGACAGCTTTACAAAGTCGTTACCGAGGACAACCAACTTTAAACCTGTACTTAAAGCAGGCGGTATATTTGGAATGAGATATCACATAACTTTAATGGCACCAAACAGTAGAAAGACAATAGAGAAATAGAAACACTATCAACGACACGGAACAAGATATATTGATAAAAAACACAGATAAACTAAACAAATATATTTTCCTAAGCATTAATTTGGTCCGGTATTTGAAACCGTGTATCCTTTGTTGTAAATACCTTATCCATGAGCGTTAGTTCCTCCTCTTCTTATAAGCAGTGTAGAATCAAAAGCAGTGTAGAATCAAAAGCAGTGTAGAATCAAAAGCAGTGTAGAACCAAAAGCAGTGT
>JAAAKM020006971.1:126562879-126599952 GCA_010016025.2 Alatinidae sp. Z8VKAUB7J3 | reverse complement strand
AAGCAGTGTAGAATCAAAAGCAGTGTAGAATCAAAAGCAGTGTAGAATCAAAAGCAGTGTAGAACCAAAAGCAGTGTAGAACCAAAAGCAGTGTAGAATCAAAACACGTGAGCGATTGCGATGAAATGTAACCATCTTTGGGAGCAGCGTTTTGTCTCACGTAAAGAGAGGTGGCTGACTTGCTTAGAAGTATCGATTTTACTTAGAAGTATCGATGCCCAATGATGGAGAAAAGGGAGCTACTATGTTCACTAAAGACAAAAGGAGTTTGGGAACGAGATAGCCATAGCTTAAGTTGCTAGAGCAACACACCCCGACAACCAAAGTTTGAATACGGGAAGCGACATTTTTTGGTGCTCTTGTGATTAGTTTATTGTTTAAATCTTCTCTTGCGAACCTATCAGTCTATGCCTTCTTCAACTAGGAGAACGATTTTAAAAGACTTTGAAAATAAAGCACTTAATCGCCTCCAGTTTTTACTCTTGGGAAGAGTGAATTTAAATCTCAAGTCAAATCAATCATTCACGGTCCCCCTTCATTTTCACATCCATCTACAATGATAATTACGTATCTGTTTCTAGCTTAATAAAGATAAAAATATAAAAACCCTTCAGGAATAATACAAGTAAAAAATAAGTTACCAATTAAAAATCCTATATACAGTCTACCTACATTTGCAGTTTCGGAAGCCGTGGCTTCTTACAACTCTTAACGAATGTGTAAGCGATATGACGTCAGATCAATATGACGTCAGTCGAATTTTCGATCCGTTTGTGCGGCTCCAAGCATAGTACGAAACTATCGAGTGCGATGGTATGCTCTGTAAAACGAACAATCAAAACGGCGCACTTTCAGCACTTCTGAGAACCATTCTTGACTGGTTTAGCCATGTTTTAACTCCTTAACTTTCGGCGATGCCGGTGTACCACTACTACTATGTACAACGGCACTTATAAAAGCTTGACCACTTTCGTAATGGTGACTACTGCGAACAGTCATTTGTCTATTACATGTTGGACCTCCATTATGGGCACTGGCAACAGGACATGGTCTGCAAGAAATTTATGAACGTGGCAGCTATGCCTATGTTACACACTTTGCGTGCGTGCTGTTTGCATATCACATATTCACAGAGAAGAAAGTGATGACCTTGTGATCTTGGGGAAGTAATTGGCCCTTTGATAACCCAGGTGGTTTACAGCAACGAAGTCGACGTGATTGTGAAAATACGACAATTAGCAAAAAGAGAATCAGAACGCTTCTTTGCATGTGGGCTCAGCGACGTAATGACAACGTATTCGAACGAATCCACAACTATCACATAAACCTGAGACTCGAAGCAATCTGACGTCATCGCTATCTGATACTCGCAATAGACTGTGTGCAGTACTGTCCATTGACACAGCCTACGATCATGAACCCGACGCAGTATCTCATCAATTTTGAAGAACGACAGCTGTCCGCATCTGGGAAGATACTTTTCTCGATTCAAAAACATGGGTAATCACTGTGTCCATGCGTGCCACAACGTCCGGTTCTATCTTCAGTTGGTTTCCTGTAAAATAAAGAAAAGTCAACGTACAATAAGCCAGAGGACAACTCATTATTGTTTATTTGCGGCAACTGAAACAGTTCAACGAGCCTTTCATGTGAACCTTTCTTGACTGCTGGCAAAGAAACTTAGTAGGACTTCCTTTGACAATTACAAAAAATAGCAATTAGAGGAACTACACAAAAGTTAAAATGAATCCTTCCTTACCATGACATGACCATGAGGCCTTCGTATTTTCTGCCTAATATCTTAATACATTTTTAGCTATATTATTTTACCCAAACCTTACCCAAAATTTATAAGTTGGCAATTAATTACACATTATTTTTAGGTTATGATAGTGACTTCATATTATTGGGGTTAAAGCTGTTGCCACAAGTAACTTCGCAAGCGGCATATATTTACTTGCATACTCGACACGTTGCGATATTTATGGATCTGGAAACTAAAGTGGAAGTGAATAATCTGCTGGTGTACAGATACGAACGGTACCAAACAAAATGTCATGTTGTCGTTCCTGGATTATTCGTTTTATACTTTCAATAACATACTGTTTAATTCTTACCTTCAACATTCCATGCTCTGCACATTGGCCAGCAGCAAAGTGATCTAAAAACCAACAGATACTCGTAAGTACGTTAAAGTGTCGACAAGACCCGCAAAAGAGACTCGATTATTAAAAGATGACAAATCCAGTCCATACACTGTAGTTAAAAGCTTTGACAAGGCTCACGCTTGAGATAGTTGGTTTAACGAGTCTATTGATCACAATTAAATTCTCAAACATGACCCGTGATGCCTTCGGCATTACGTTCTCCAATCATGAGTCAAGTACGCCGGGGAACCTGTTTCGGCTACGGGAGGTAAAAGAGGCTGCATAACCATAGCAGTTGCCATGTTTCAAACTAGTTACATCACCCCCTTTACAAACGTTTCTTTACACTGTTACCTGTTTGCATCAAATAGAGTACTAAAGTGTTGACGTCACAAAACGTTTTTTTCGAGGCATTGGAATTATAACTACATCAGTGTTAACCCTGCCACCAAAGGCCCATGCACAAAATATCGCATTAAAATTCCACATCAACAGCGAGAAACGGCATTATGTTTCAATCTATTCTATAGAAAGATCATGTACCTTTAGTTATCTGTTTTTCCTTTCCTTAATAAGCGCCCAGGTCCGAATAAGCGCCGACCAAAAAACTTTTGTTTTTGAATAAGCGCCCAGGGCGCTTAATTGGTCATTCACGGTATTCAATATTTCGTCCCTACGGGTTATCTTTATCAACGAGAAGAACGCATTATTATTGATATTTATAAAACTGTGACGTAACATGTAACTTTCTCAATTAGCTATAAAACGGACAGATATGAGCTTGCACGTGGGCGCGCACCCTTAAACGAGGCCATCCGTGAACGAAGCTGGTGGTGTAATGAACCCCCAATTTTATAAGCGTGCTTGCACTTATCTTTATTGTTAACTTCTCCCCAGTAGAGCGTACCCCATGGGCTAAAAATTATTTTGGAGCTTTAAACGGATGAAATGATTACGGTGAACTTTTCACTAAAAGATTGAAGAGGCAAAAATTTCTATTTTCGAAATTAAATTTTTCTTTTTATTGTCGACGTTTAAAGGGTTTTGTTGTTCCTTGATGTTATTTGTAAATGCATGTAGTCATTTACAGCGAAACACTAAAGTTTTTAAATTACAATGTGTTTGTTAACCCATGCATGGTTTAAGCATATTTCAGCGGTTTTAGTTTAGCGGGGTGAAAGTTACTGAAATAACACTGTTACCATGGTCACACTTTTGGCGCGGCCCTAAAGGGTAGGTCCTGACAGAAAGTCCAACGTTTTTGTACGTTTTTTTGACTCGACTTTGGCAGCATTTTGTATTTGCACCTTCCTTGCGGAGTCATGGAAAGTGTATGCCATAACGAAGATTTCACTACGTCACCAGCATCTTTCTTATGGTTATAGACCCGTCCATGGTAGAGGATACCAAAAGGAGGTCTGTTATAAAAAGAGGTTTACAGTAAGAAGGGTCTGTAATTTCCAGAAGGAGGCTTAACAAAAAGAAGCATCTGGAGTTTGCAAGAGGTTTCCACAATTTTGACACATCGTTAAGTTGAAACTCAAAGGACGACGTCGATATCTAAGTTCTGATGATCGTCAATATAAACCATTTTACTTTTGTTATAGATAGTCCATGTTTAAGGGTACCAAAAGGGGCTTTTTAATTAGAGGGGGTCTATGATAATAAGGGTCCTTAATTTACAGAACGAGGTTTTACAAAGAGAAGCATATCTGGAGTTTGCAAGAAACCTTTAACACGTCGAATGTACATCTCAAGTTGAAATCCAACTAACTTCTATATCTAAGCCCTGATGATCGTAAATATAAACCATTTTACTTATGTTATAGATCGTCCACGATTAATTTAGGGTGCCAAAAAGGGTTTTTTAATTAGAGGGGGTCTATGATAATAAGGGTACTTAATTTCCAGAGGGATGTTTTACTAAAGGAAGAATACGGAGTTTGCAAGAAAGTACATAGTAGCACTTTGAATTCATCTGACCTCGATAGCTGAGCCCGAATCATCGTCAATATATACCATTTTTCGTATGTTTTAGGTGGTTATTTGAAAGGACCAAAAAGGGGGTCTCTAGAGGGGAATATAATTACTCGACTTGATGAGAGAACGGGATCTCTCATTTGCAGGGCTGTAATGCACAGAAATAGGGCGTATATCGGTTAACCAATGTTTCTCGTATTATCTTTGCTTTAGGTCCTGACTGTTTCCCAAATGTTTGCCAAGCATCTTCTTCAGATACGAGGAGTCACAGTTGAGAAAGCTGCTGCCATTATTGATATTTTCCCCACATTAACGCAGTAAGTCAGTAATGTTCAATTAGGGAGCTTACACACCGAAGTGGCATATGCGACGTGACATGCGATGTGGCATGTCACTTGGGAATGAACCCATACAAAAGCACTAAACCTTTCACACCGAAGTGGCACGCCAAGTGTCAAATGCGACGTGCCACTTCTGTGCCATTCCGAGCAGACGTAGGTTATAACACGTCTTTTCTACTTAAAGAATCTATGCAGTACAACAACATATTACCTTAGAAAGAGTACTGGTCGTTCTTTGCCCTTCATGCATCCGCGGTATCAGTATCCTACCTCTGAAAATAAGACTTTACCATGGCCGCTAAATCACGAAGGGCACCTTTTTGGGTTTAGTTTAAGGCCCTTTCAAACTATAAAAGCGCCGTGCAAGTCAACATTCCCTGTCTGATATGAGATGTACCCACCATCTCGTTTTACGTTTTTTCCCATCAACTATCAGACCCATAAGAAAAATAACATTGTCCTAGTCAGATGAAAAAACCTTTCTACTGAGCAGGTATTTTTCAAGCATACGACGTGGCATTTTCCATTTCAGTCTGAAAGTGCGGCGTGGCATCTGCGACGTGGCCGTTGCGACGTGCCACTGTGGTGTGTAAGTTCCCTTAGAGTTACGTCGGATACTAGTGCCGCATGGCACATTACACGAGTTCGTTTAACAAAGAGCTTCTTGTGTGACGTTTACTCAATTCCTGCCAATGCAACATCTTTAAGTTAACCTAACCAGGCCCAAGTTTCGATGTCTTCAACACCATCCTTCCTCGCTCAGCTAGAAGAGCGCACGTCTGTAGTATTTTTTCAAAATTCACCAGAGTATGGACCGGCTTTACCGGCTCAAGATAACCCCACAAACCTTGATAGTGACTGATGGGATACTTTTCTGCATGTCTTTTAAAATGAATACTGTTGTGAAAACTATTTGATTGAAGCATCATGTTAGCAATTATTTTGAGAATTAAGGAACATTTATGGAAGTTCTACTAATTAGGTGCTAGAATTGTAGTACCTTTTAGACCGTTTTATTTTCACCTAGTGTTTTTCTTCCTAGCTTGTACCAAGGCTATACAAAACTCAATTCAACAGCAGAACGTGAAAACATGCTATCGGATGTAAAAGTTGGAAAATACAGCAAGTATGTCCTATCTCATTATGTTACTTATCGACGTTGATGTTCTTTTAAGGGTCGTAATGTTGATTCGATATTGACGAGGGATGGGGGAGGTGTGGGGTGCATAGCAAATAACTTCACTGTCATCGCATAAAGTTTAAACTGTTTACTATAGCTTCTCAGGGAATTTATCATTTTCGAAAATTTACAGGTGATGGTTCTCCCAAGCAATTCGATACCCAATCTTTCAGGAAGTACTTGTTTTCATTCATTGTCATGAAATATGCCTGAAGTTGTTCTTTTCCAGGAAATTTGCCACTGTGCTTTTCCGAGAAATAACTATATTTACATTCTTTTCCAGGAAATTAGGCGCCGCTATCAGTAAACAGATTTACACTGTCTACTACACAGATGCAACAAAGGAACTCCATACGTAAGCCAGTTGTTTTCATAGTGACTTTGCAGCTCCAATTCATAATGAAGGGGAAATTTCTTCCCATTTGTAAATTGAGAAAAAATTGAGGAATGATCATGCGCTCCTCCGCATGGAAGGAGGAAGCCATAATATTTTTATGAGCTTCTCTCTGGAACGCCTCTAGTCTTTAGCTTTTACTGTGTATAATATAGCCGCTGATTTAGAAGGAGAGCTGGATCGAGTTTGTTCGATGCAAGTAGTGACGGTCTTATGATGGCGATCTTTCTGGGCTTAATATCTGGACTGTGTAGTGCTCTAAAACGCTACGTGTACACTGTAGTTGCATTTGGTTTGTGATAGAACTGCACCGAGAGGACATTAACGCAAATAGTTCTTACAGATATTAATAGAAATTTTCTAATTCGACTCTTGATTATCCCTGCCATATTTTGGGGATCTACTAGAACAGCTTTATCTTAAACACTAGTAGGGGATGACATCAATGTTGCGTGCCAGAGAATGAAAGTATGTGTTGTACCTAATTGGAAATAGGCACCGTGAATGACATAAAAGCTGGAAACATTAGAGCGATTTCAAAGCCTATAAACAGATGCCTACCGTGCTTTGAAGTGTGCTAGTTGGTATGATTACGTTAAGTTTTAGTCCATAATTTAGTTAACTTGACCAGCTGGCGGTGGCAACACAGACAGTGCTTTTTGTCAAGGGAAAAGTAACAACGCATTGTTCACTGATCGCGCGATCTTACAGCTATGGTTTCATGTATAGTCTGGAATAGACAATGAGTTTAATGACTTATCATAGACTGGATGATTACAAGAACCATTCTGTAATGCCTGTCATTCGTCTCCACATCGCTCATGGCACACGCCACACGGCGCATACCACACAACACACGGCACATGCCACACGGCACATATCACACGGCACATACCACACGACACATATCACATGGCGCATGCCACACGACGCAAATCACATGGCGCAAGCCACACGATACATGCCACACGACACATGCCACACGGCACATGTCACACGGCACATGTCACACGGCACGCCCGAAAAATAGGCAAGCAACAGCATTGGTCATAAGCAAACTTCAGGTGATCAAAAAGACCGAAAATGGTAGCCCGTAGATATCGATTTTTTCTGTGTGAGTTGTTGTAAAGTTTGCTGTACTCGCCGTCTGTACAAACACTCCTTAACTCGAACTAATAGACTTTGTACATCAGACGTTTAATGGATTGATGCGTGAACGTTTTCAGCTTTAGTACTTATGAGGCTTACTGTTATCAACCAGGATTACACATCCTCAATCACTCATCGGTTAATTACAAACAAGCTTTCAATGGGACACTCCTTAAAGATCGTAATCGTACCTTCGTAATCGTTTAAAATCTTAATACCGCAGTTGCTTTACAACAAACATCAGAAGAGTTTGGACAACTCGTTTTAAAGTACTTTTGTGATCGTTGTGAGATCCTCAAAGTGTATAAACCGCCTAAATTGACAAATCATTGTAATGGTAAGACATTCTATCCATTTTCTTTCCCTCCTCGTCTTTTCCTCCTCCCGCTTTCTTTGTTTTCTTCTTCCTCCCCTTCTCTTCCTTTTGATCTTTTATTTCTTCTCCTTTCTCTCCCTTTTCTTTCAATCATTGTCATCTTATTTATCTTTTTACCCCCCCCCCCCCTGGTTTTTATATTTTGTTTCCTTTTCTTTATTTTCACCTCGGTGCCTTGATCTTTCTCCTCATATCGTTACATGCATCTTTCATCTTCTTGAATATTTCTTTTAATTTTTCTAAATCTTACATTCGCGTCCTTCAAGACTGCATTTACACGGGGTACCGCAAGTATTTGGCCAGCCATCTTGTAAATTTAGGCTCGAGGTTTTGTGCGTGATCAACCATGTAAGAGCATACGGGGAAATCGTGCTAGTTTAGGAGCTGAGTGCTAAATCTTATGAGCTACAAGACTTAATGCATTCCCCGTTAACATGTTTAAGCGTGGCAACGAGGCCAAGATAGTGGTGAAAAGAAGGAGACAGTTAACATTGTTTATGTAGAGCGTTGAATGCGTTCATGGCCAATGGAATTCACAGCTATTGTGTTTGATAGTTGCACCGCATTGTTAATCATCTAAACAAAATCGTTACCTGATGTGGTCTGAAAACTAGATGGCCAACGAATTTATTACACGTTGGCTCGTAATAAAGGGTTGTGGGGTTGTTTGTATTCTATCTGTTTATGATGAACAACACGGTTAGTGTAAGGGCTAATGAACGTACAGAAAGCAAAGATAGGAAAAGGAGCAAATGTTAGGGAAACGGTGGAGGGGAGAAAGAATTTGGTAATGTTAAACTTACGTAGCTTATTGATGGGGCTTTTTGTGGTTATAGTGAGGTAAAATCAAAGCTATCGATTTTCATGTTGTTGTCCATATTTTGAATTTCTGTCTCAGTTTGCGTTTGTACATGTCTCACGCAAAGCCAGGTCAGTTGAGTATCCAAGTTTGAAAAGGAAGGGTTTACCGACCGTTTACGGAACCGGCAACGTATGTGCACATATAGGCGGCATCGCATTTAGCGGGCCAAATACATGTACGTCCCTGTGCAAACGCAAGTGTGACATCCATGAAAAGGTGCGTTTCTGTTATATTGTGCCTCATGATGCGCTTCTCTGCCAACTACTCAAAAGTTAGGTGGCTGCCCACAGACGCTCCAGCTGCCCTTTATTTCTTTGTTAGCCTATTTGGTGGTGTTATTGTTTATTTCGAGTAGTTTCAATTCGGGCCCACTGCTCGTCAAGGGTCTTCGATTGAGAGATTACGTTAAAGCAGACATATGATCAGTCTCGTAGCCAGAGCCAAGACTGTTAGAGAGCCAGAATGAGCAAAGACCTGCCGGGTCAATTAATTAGTTGATAAACGCTCAGTTCAGTTGATTAACTAGTAATTATAATAAATGTGGGTTACCTTTGATTGAACGCGTTGCTGCCGGTCGCCTACACCAAGGGCATCGACTTCAAGCCGGCGAAACGCCCTTCCGCTGAAGACATCACCCATTGGGAAAGCTGGTAGTCGAATTAGCCACTGTGTTTCCCCGGACTTGATCCGGGGGCCAGCGTTAAAACCGACGAAAGCGCATCCTGGTTCCCGGCTCGGCGGCGCTTTGCGCCTTGGCCGGGACGACAGGTTGTGCGGATTGGACATAGGCCGTCGTGACCGTTAAAGAGTCGAGCCTTGGCGCGGCGGGCGCCTATCGCAGGAGGACGGATATTATGGAAAAACGCAGGCTGGGCCGGACCGGGTTCGAGGTGTCGGCATTGGGATTTGGCGGCGGCCCGGTGGGCTTTCTGGGGACCGATCAGGACAAGGTCACGAATATCGTCAACTATCTGCTCGACAACGGCGTGAATTTCATCGACACGGCGGCCGGTTATCCGGGGTCGGAAGAAGCGCTCGGCAACGCCGTCAGCCACCGGCGGGACGAGTACGTGCTGGTGTCCAAATGCGGCCAGGCGTTCGACGATCTGGAGGGCGAGGCCTGGTCGGCGCAGGTGATCGAGCAGACGGTCGACCGCGCCCTGCGGCGGCTGAAGACGGATCGTCTGGATGTCATGCTGTTGCATGGCTGCGATCAGGAATTTTTGGAACGAGGTGACGCGGTCGAGGCGCTGGTCAAGGCGCGCGACGCCGGCAAGATCCGCCATGCCGGCTATTCCGGCGACAATGAAGCGGGAATCTACGCCGCAGGGCTGGACGCGATCGATGTCATCGAGACTTCGATCAATATCTGCGATCAGGCCAATATCGACAGTGTGCTGCCGGAGGCCAAACGCCGGGATATCGGTGTCATCGTCAAGCGCCCGGTTGCGAACGCGGCCTGGCTCGGCGTCGGGCAGCAGCCCGGTTTCTACGCCAATTACACCACCAGCTATGCGGAGCGGTTCGGCGCGATGGGGCTGAACCCGGCAGACCTCGGCGGCGAGGGCGATTGGGCGGAGATCGCCTTGCGTTTCACTTTGGCGCAGGACGGCGTGACCACGGCGATCGTCGGTACGACAAACCCGGACAACGCCAAGCGCAATATCGAGGTCGCCGCCAAGGGACCGCTGCCGGACGCGGCGGTCGCCACGATACGCTCGGCCTTCGCCAAGGCCGAGTCGGCGTCCGGCGAAGCTTGGCTTGGTCTGCGCTAGATCGGCGACTATGATCTGCCGCTTCGTCGACAGCACGAAAACAGACTCGGTTTCTAAGGGAGAATAGGTTTGCCTGGCCCGCTTGAAGGTATTCGCATCATTGACATCACGACCGTTCTGCTCGGCCCGTACGGGACGCAGATGCTGGCCGATGCTGGCGCCGACGTCATCAAGGTCGAGGCGCCGCCGACCGGCGACATCGCCCGCAACATGGGCGCGGTGAAGAACGTCAATATGGGCGGCATTTTCTTGAACGCGAACCGCAACAAGCGGTCCCTGGCGCTCGATTTGAAACAGGAGTCGGCCAAGGAGGTGCTGCGCAAGCTGATCCCGACGGCCGACGTCTTCGTGCACAATATGCGCCCGCAGGCGATGGCCGGGTTGGGCTTCGATTACGAGGCGGTGGCGGCGATCAAGCCGGACATCATCTATGTCGGTGCCTATGGCTTCGGACAGGACGGTCCCTATAAAACCAAGCCGGCCTATGACGATGCGATCCAGGCCTCTTCCGGTCTCGCCAGCATGTTCCGGCGGCAGGATGGCGATGCGCGCTACGTGCCCGCCGCCATCGCGGACAAGGTGACGGGCCTGACCATGAGCCAGGCCGTCGCCATCGCCCTGCTGCACAAGGAGCGGACCGGCGAGGGGCAGTTCGTCGAGGTGCCGATGCTGGAGACCCTGGTCAGCTTCAACCTGGTCGAACACATCAATGGCTGCGCCTACGAGCCGCCGATCAGCGAGCTCGGCTACGCGCGGGTGATGACGGCGTTCCGCCGCCCGTTCCCGACCAAGGACGGCTTCGTTTGCATGCTGCCCTACAGCGACAAGCACTGGCTGAACTTCTTTACCTCGGTCGGCCGGCCGGAGCTGATGGAGGATCCGCGTTTCTCCTCCTACCGCGCGCGCATTGGCAGCGTCGACGATCTGTACGGCTTCGTCGGTGAATGCACACCGGCCCGCACGACGGCGGAATGGGTAGCGCTCTGCGACGAACAGCAGATCCCCTGCATGCCGATCATCGACCTCGACGATCTGCTCGAGGACGAGCATCTGAACGCGGTCGGCATGTTCGAGAAGCATCAGCATCCGACCGAAGGCGAAACCCTGCTGGTGCGCGCGCCGGTGAATTACGCCAAGACGCCGAACAGCATCCGAATGCACGCGCCGCGCTTCGGCGAGCACGGCGCCGAGGTATTGAGCGAGCTGGGCTACGACGACGGCAGCATCGCCGAACTGATGGAAGGCGGCGCGGTCCTGACGGATTCCGATTAGGAAAAGGTATGTAAGATGGCGAGTTGGCGGGACTACATTAAATGCCAGACGATCCTGCTACGACTTGCCTCAAGCCAAAAATCTCGGCAGTACGCTTAGAGACCCTCTCCCATGGGGAGAGGGTCTCTAAGCAGTGGCACTAACATAGTCATTCAAGTCGTTCCTCCGGATTGTGTGGAGAACGAATAATGGAGCGGGTCCCAACCATCGACTTCGCGCCCTTCCTCTCCGGTTCAAAGGAGGGCAAGCGGGCGGTGGCCGAGGCTATCGGCGCCGCCTGCGAAGGCATCGGTTTCTTCTATCTCGCCAATCATGGCATGCCGCCCGCGGTGACGGACGGTATTTTCGACGCGGCACGGCGGCTCTTCGCGTTGCCGCTCGAACGGCGTATGGATCCCGCCATCCTGATCTCGCCGGAACACAGCCGCGGCTACCAGCCCGTTGGCGCGCGCTTCTATCCGGACACCGCCGAACCGGACCGGATGGAGGCGTTCAAATATCAGCGCGAGCTGCCGGCCGACGATCCCGACATCGTGGCGGGCGACCGTATCCAGCAGCCGAACAAGTGGCCCGAAGGCTTGCCGGGCTGGCGGGAGTCGTTGCTCGATTATTTCGAGGCGGTGGATGGGGTTGCGATGGGGCTGCTGCGCGCCTTCGCCCTGGCCCTGGATATGGAGGAAGATTACTTCCTCGGTTTCTACCGCAAGCCGCTGACCCAGGTTTCGCTGCTGCACTACCCGCCGGCACCGCCGACCGACGGGCTTTACGGCAACCGGCCGCATCTCGACGAGACCGCCTTCACCATCGTGCTGCAGGACGACGTGCCGGGGCTGGAGGTGGAGACCGCGTCGGGGCGCTGGATCGAGACGCCGCCCATCGCGGGCAGCGTGGTGATCAATATCGGCGACTACATGGCGCGCTGGACCAACGACCGATACCGCTCGACCCGGCACCGGGTCGTCAATCGTTCCGGCGCGGAGCGGTACTCGGTGCCCTACTTCGCGATCCCCGATTTCGATGCGGTCATCGAATGCCTGCCAAGCTGTCAGGGGCCGGGCAACCCGCCGAAATACCCGCCGCTGCCGGTTGGTCCGGCGATACAACGCAAGTTTTCCGGCGATTACGTCGATTAGTTAAGTCTTGGGGGCTTTGGTGTGTTCTCGGCCCCAATCGCGCAGGGCGGCGAGGATGGGCCCCAGGGTTTCCCCTTTCTCGGTCAGGAAATATTCAGGGCGTGGCGGATGGTCGCTGTATAGGCGGCTGTCGATGATCCCGTTCGCTTTCAGACCTTTCAGCCGGGCCGACAGGGTGGTCGGTGCGATTCCCGTCAGGGATTTCTCGAAATCCTGAAACTTACGCGGCCCTTCGAGGAGCAGGTCGCGCAGGATCAGGATTGTCCATTTCTCGCCAATGACATCGAGGGTCCGGGCGACCGGGCAATGTTGTTCGAAACCATTCACCATGACCTGAAGATGCGGTCTTGAATCGATATTTGCAAGTAACTACATTAAAAATAGTAACTATCGAAATATACATGAGGTAGGCAATGGGATCCGTCAAGAAAATTTGGGCGGGGGTCGTGATCGTAATGTCATTGTCGGTGTTCGCCGCGGGCTGTGGCAGGACGGATTATGGCGCTGAGGTGGAGGCCTACGACCGGGACTACGCCGCACAACATACCTTTCAGGATCACCGCGTGGCCCGCGGTGATATGACGCTCTACGCCCGCGAATTCATGCCCCACGCACCGAATGGCGATCCGCCTTACCTGCTGCTGCACGGGTTTCCCGACAATCTGCACCTCTATGACCAATTGTCGCCGATACTTGGTGCCGATCGGCGCACGATCGCTTTCGACTTTCTCGGTTGGGGGCAATCGGACAAGCCGAAAGACCATCGCTATGACGCGGCGAGCCTGCGGCAGGACCTGGAGGCGGTCATCGCGCATTTCGGTCTGGAACGGGTCGTCCTCGTCGCGCACGATGCATCCGGGTTTCCGGTCATCGACTGGGCGCTGGACAATCCGGATCGGACCGCGGGGGTCGTCCTGCTGAACACCATCTACACCCCTTCGGAAGCGGTGGTGGCGCCGGAGGCGATCGCGAGGTTTTCGACGCCGGGCGTGAAACGGGATATCGCGGTTTTCGGCGCCAACCTGTTCGATTCGATCTGGCAGTCCGGCCATCAAGAGCAGGTCGGCCGTTTCTACTGCAATCCGTCGGTGCGCGACCGGCACCTCAAAATCCTGTCGCATTATTCCTTCGATATGCGTCCGGCCTTTTTCGGCCTCAATGCGGTGCTGCGCCATGAAATCGACGTCCGCGCCGCCAATTTGCCGCGCATGCGGGACTTCCAACGGCCGGTCCTGATCGTCTTCGGCGCCGAGGACAAAACCCTCAACAAGGGGGTCGCGCGCGAGTTCGAGGCGATCTTCCCGAACTCGTCGTTGCATCTGCTGGAGGGGGCGTGCCACTACGTGCAGCTTGACGCGCCCGTGCAAGTAGCCGCACGCATATTGGAGGCAAATATGCGATAACAAGGTGATTCAGCGATGAGCAGGGGAGGACACTATGGAGATGCAGATTTCAGCCGTTACCGCGGCGCTGCTGGCGCTGATTTACGTTGTCCTCAGCTTTCGGGTCATCACGTTGCGTGGCAGCGAAAGCGTCTCGCTCGGCGATGGCGGCAATGAGCGGCTGCAGCGCGCCATCCGCGGTCATGGCAATTGCGCCGAATACGCGCCAATCGGCGTCCTTTTGCTGTTGCTAGCGGAAATCCAGGCGGTGAACGTGTATTGGCTGATCGCGGTTGCGGCCATCCTGCTCCTGGGCAGGGTTTGCCATGGCTACGCTTTTGCGTTTACGGCCGGCAGCCCCTTTCTACGCCGGCGCGGCATGGAGCTGACGTTTTTCGCGATCGTCTCCCTGGCCGTCACCAACCTCGTCGCGGCGCTGCCGCTCGGCTGATCTAGCTCGTCACCAGCCCGCCATCCACATTGTAGGACTGGCCCGTGATGTTGCGCGCGCCGGGGCTGGCGAGGAAGACCGCAAGCGCCGCGATATCTTCCGGCTGGTTGGCGCGGCCGATCGGGATCGGCGCGACGTGCCGTTTCAAGGCCTCTTCGAGACTGACCCCCTGTTCCTCGGCGCGCACCGCCAGATTGCGGTCGCTGAGCGGCGTGCGCGTGACACCGGGGCAGATCGCATTGACGTTGATATTGTGCGGGCCGAGCTGCTGAGAGGCCGTCCGTGTCAGTGAAATGACCGCGCCTTTGCTCGCCGCGTAGGCGGCGTTCGAAGTGCCGGGGTAGCCGCGCCCGGCGATCGAGGCGGTGTTGATGATGCAGCCGCCGCCCTGTTCGATCATCTGCTTGGCCGCGCGCTGCAGGCAGAAGAACACGCCCTTGGCGTTGACCCGGTGGATGCGGTCCCAATCCGCTTCCGTCAGATCCATGATGTAGGCACGTCGCGTCACCCCGGCATTGTTGACGATCACGTCGAGCCGGCCGAAATCGTCCACGGTGGCCTGGACCATCCGGTCGATATCGTCGAGATCGCCGACATCCGCCTGGATCGCCTTGGTCTTGACCTGGCACTCGCCCGCCCGGTCGGTGGCCTTCTGCGCCGCGTCGCCGTCGATATCGACCGAGATGACCTGCGCTCCGGCTTCCGCCATGGCGACCACGATCGCCTCGCCAATCCCCGCCCCGGACCCGGTGACCAGCACGACCTTGTCTTTGAGTATCATGGTGTCCTCTCCAATTTTAGAGCGATTTGCAGTCTTTGAAGTTCCGCTGCTTGTCCCCTCACCCAAGCCCTCTCCCCAGGGAGAGGGTTCTCAATTACGCGCGTGCTCAATAAACCCCTACTGATAAAGTTGGCAGGGATAGCATTAAAAAGATTCAGAAGACCTTGTTTCCATAATGGTCCCTTTATAGAAGTATTAACAAAAATTGTGCTCAAAATAGGGGAAAATAAAAGTAATTATATCGATTTTCTTCTCTTTGCTGGAGTGTTTAAAAAAAAATCTTCTTTTATTTTTTGTCTGAAATCATTGATTCTGGCTGTTTTTAAGCTTACCGGTAAATTGTTCCAAATTGTTGGTCCTAAGTATGAAATGCCTTTCTGACCTTAAATGCTTTTTCGGAAAGGGACATGTAACTTATTTTTGGAGTTACGTGTAATTCTGGCCTGGTTTAACGGGGAAAACACCTCTGCCATATATAAAGGCCCTGTATTTCTAAAGAATTTGAATACGGTTATTGCAATACACTGCTCGACCCTTTCCTTTGTTGGCAGCCAATTTATTTCCTTAAAGTCTTTGACTTCAATACTTGCTCTCTTTTTTTAAATTAAGGCAAAACCGGATGCATTTATTTTGGGCAGTTTGGATTTTTGTTTTCAGTCTCATATTTAACGCTGGGTCGTTTTCTTAAATGTCTTACAAACTTAACATTGCTGAAAAACCTTGGAAACGATCTTATTTCTCTTTTCAGGTCAGCTTACATTCACTTCTCAAACCAGAAACGCCCCAAAATGATGGAGGACAACCCTGACAAGAAAATTGGAGAAATCTCGAAACTGATAGCAGTCGAGTGGAACAAGTTGACGGATGAAGAGAAAACGCCGTTCAACAAACTAGCAGAAAATGACAAAAACAGATACCTCAAGGAAATGGAAGTGTACCAAAGAGACGGAAACAATAAACGAGCGAAACTAGAAGAGTAACACAGAGAAACTCATAATACCAGCACTGTCATGTCGGGCAATCAATTGCAAAAGAGCTGAAAAATGGTGGGAATATAAACATCTTGTATTATATTGTTAGCTAGGTATTCCTTGAGGATGTGAAGAACAGAAGTTTCTATCTTACCTCTGCGTAAGGCACAATTTTCGCCACCATACGTATTTTCAAGAAGCGATTCATTGTCGTGTACTGTGCTCCTGGTTGACATGACCACATCCTTATTTCAATCTATGAAATTATTATTTGATACATTCCCCTCTAAAAATCCAGACCTACTTCAAAAGTGTGACCCAAATTCCATACCACAAATCATGATTGCGTGACAAAAATCTAATACAGGCCTAGTGAAGTTAGTATAGAATACAAAATGAACGATCCTCGCCCTCTTATCACAAAAAAGTGGACTCCATTTCAAATTATTATTAAATAAGAACCTCTGGAAATGTTCAAAATGATATTAACTTCATTCTCCTCGTTTTAAGGCAACTAGAAAGCAGCATAAGTATAATCTTTTGATGATACCCATACAAATAGCAAAGTTTTCGAATTTTTGCTTGCTAAAATAGCTGCATTCTATCGTCTGATGCCATTAGAGCTCAATGCACCCCTGACTCTTGTGATTGACGAAAGTTCAGTTTTTGATCGAACGTAGATATCTAACTAACAGACAAACATAGGGATTGGGACACTGGCCAAAAACATCTTTGCGTCCCATCTTTTTTAGGATTATGAAGCTGCACTTCTAAAGACATAATCGAAACCTGCCAGAAATAGTACGTTAAAGTTGTAAATAATAATTTCCAAAATTAGCTGAGACTTTGTTTTGAGAGCTTGCAAGCACGTGTTTATTGGAACCAACAAATTTATGACGGAGTATTTACCCCTCCACATTCTTTTCAACGTCAGATAATATATGGACCACTGAAACTCTCCTGTGCAACAAAAAGCATACATGTTTTCTTTATAAGGATACGATTTTTTTGAAACAGGTATGCTTAAGCAAGGCTCAAAATATGCTTATCATATCACCGAAATATGCATAATTTAGGTCAAATTCAAATTCAGAAAAATTCAACTTAGATACTGTTCAACGATAATGTAAAGCGTCTATGGTAGGTGTAGTCTTTCCAAATTCCCTCAACAATGAAAACATTGCACGTGAATTTAAACCATGGGTCCGCTATTTTGGTACAATCACAAGAATGTCACTACTCAGAAAAAGCAATATTCTTAGTGTGTTCATATTTTTATAGCAATCTGACCCTGTTTATGCTTATAAGTGTTACACTTATAAAAAAATGTACAAGAAGAAAGGCAGAAAAGGAAAGTAACATCTAAGCGGCGAAGGAAAAGTATTGCCATTTAGAGTAGAACATACCTTTTGCATGTATATGTCCCATCTCCGACGGTAGATTAGATGTCTGTTGTTAAACTGTTAACTTAAATTGTCTGCTGCAAATTAGACCCTTTGTCAGGCAAACTTGTACTCTTCTACACTTCTACTTAACTGATATTTTTCTGAGACCCTCATCTGTCATCTTTACACTAACAAATTGTAAGGAAGAGGACTTTCTACTATTGTTAATATCTGCTTTTGGTCCCCTACATGTTGCTAATCACAACTTTTAGCCATTGCTCTATGTTGACTCTGTTAATAGAAAAGTATTTAAAGATGTTCAAAGTGTTATAAAATGTAAATTATTGTTGGAAAATGAAATTTTATTGGCTATTTCATTCTGCAGTAGTTTCTACTTAGCTAATCTTGGCATATCATGCGCAAGTCGCTGCAAGGAACATATTTTATGGCACCCAGTAAATACATTTATGGGCGTACCGAATTTCTTCATGAAAAGCTTAGATCCCTATGTTTAAAATAACAGAGCACCATTTTTTTCCTTCCACGAGTCGGAAGGAGCTAGGGCGAGAATGACCCCCTTCTGCAAAATGTAGAGCTTGTAGATAAATTTGTAATAAAAAAGCTGCAGCCTAGCGTTCTCGTCCACGTTGAATACTGTAGGTAGCATCTAGCCCAAAGAACTTGAAAAAATATCTGAACAAATTTGTTAGCATTCTTATATAAACGAACTCTTTGTCTCAGATATTACTACGCTAATTTAAGTTTTAAAGAATTGACCTAATTTTACCTTACTAAAACAAAGCATTAGTCCTTTGTAATGTTTGTAATGGTTCTCACTTAAAACAATTTTACAATTTTACAATTTTTGAAGGGCGTGATTTCTTGACAGTTTTTTGCCTCGGTACGGCCCAGTTTATGACATCGACAAAATTTTGCCAATCTTAAAACTTCCCCTTGTGGTCAAAAAGGGGCACTACAAAGGGGTCGAAATAACGTTCGATTCTCGGGCATCACCGGATATTTCAAATTATAAATGATTTTATTTTTAATTTCTCAATCTCCTCCCAAAAGAAGAAACAACGTTACCACTTCCTTGTCACGTCTCAGGATCTCAAATGCCAACCAGCCATTTCTCTGTTATATGTATATATATTGTCGAGGCGTATTTCCATGTCAACTTATGTCCTACAATAGCAGGTATTTTAGAAGCTATTATCGCCTTAAAGGGATTTCCAAACGGTACGCCAAACAGGAAAAGGCCCCACTGCTTATCAGCTTCTCGCTTCTCGGCCTTTTGGCAAGGAATGGATGTATCTGTTCTCATTGATGACAGATGCTTTCCATAATCCGCAAGAGGCGGTCCTACTGGGCAGTTGAGCCTGCTTCATGGCTTGCTTCTCTGCCCGGTAGCACAAATTGAGGGGGGCCCTATTGGAGGCCCCAGCTGCCCTTTATTTATTAGTTAGCCTGCTTGGTGTTTTTTCTGTTTATTTAGGGTAGTTTCAATGTCGGGCCTACTGCTCATCAGGGGTCTTTGATTGAGAGATTGCCAAACAGGAAAAGGCCCCACTGCTTATCAGGGGGCTGCACTGAGAGATTGCCAAATTTTACACCGTATCTACGAATGTGAATTGGAAAACCGGGGACAACGGGTATCTAAACGATATCTTTATAACCAACTGCATTAAAAGGAATTAACGTGAGAGAACAATTTAGCAACACCAGAACGAGTTTTTTTGCCCAGTAAGCAGTTTGAAACTACAGTTACGCAAAGATAATTTTGCAAGTTAAATTCATGTGTCCATGGAAAACGCTCGTGGTCTATCCTGACTTTGGCCGACCCATTATAATGCGAAGAAATTCTCCCCCGCGACCCCTTACCATGTTTAAATATCCAAATGCTCGTGCAGACAAGTGTGGTATCGTTTCCTCCGCGTTCCTCCGCGAAAATCAAGCAACTTGAAATTGTCTATTTCGAACTACTACTCTTGGGTGCCTAATTGACCCCCCCCCCTAATTAATTTTTTAAAAATTTTCCATCCAAGACATTCTTATTCCAATCCTCCCGCCTATTAATTTTTACGTAATCTCCCACCCATGATCATTTTCTGAGGAGGTACCTTGGCAGGCAAGCAGAAAAAGTCTTTATCAAAATATGAAAATAACACATTAAAAGATGACGGTGGCCTTTTTGGAGGCTCGAAGAAGTGTGAAGACGAACATTACACATGTTAGCAATAATACTGTGATTGAGCAGGAGGACGAGTGGAACATTTTGAAAATCTTGGAAGGCATGTAGGAGACTGCCATGAATTCAAATAACTGGCTATTGTTTGTGTTGTGTTACCCTACGTTTAGGGTGCTGCAGTTGATTTTAAACATTGCTACTTGACTTCCTTTTTGGTCATTTTCCAGCCCCCGTCTATTCCAACCCCTCCGTTCATTAAGTTTTAAGGATTTTCCCAACCCCCCTGTTTATTCCGACCCCCCGTCTATTAGGCACCCAAGAGTTCTTGCTTGCTTTTTGCCTCCTACTGAATTTTTTTGCCGAAAAAAAATTCCTGAAATTCTACTCATGAAATTAACATATATTCAAATTCCTATAGCAAAGCAGTACCGTGTCAAGAGTATAAATTATTGAGTGGAGGGGGAGTCACAAAGGGCCATTGGTGACAACAGGAAGATAATCTGGTATTGATAAAGTGCTCTTAGCTGCAACAAAGGCCCCATATATGTGGGCAGTCTCTCAATCAAAGGGCCCGTATAAGTGGGAAATCTCTCAATAAAAGACCCCTAATGAGCAGTGTACTCCAACATTAAGCTACCCAAAATAAACAGAAAACCCACCAAACAGACAAAATAATAAATAAAAGGCAGCTGGGGTATGCAAGGGCACCCCTCAGTTTTGTAACCAAGCAGAGAAGCAAACCATGAGGCAGACTCAACCACCCAGTAGGATCGCCTCTCACAGATTATGGAAAGAATGTCATTAATGAAAACAGATACAACCTTCATTCCTTGCCAAAAGGCCAAGAAGCAACCCCTTAACTTAGCACCCCCTTCAATGCCTGCGCTCTGAAAAATGACAACTAAATAAGCATCCCAACACTTGTTCTGAGATACTTATTCAAGACAATAATAATACAACATGAAATATATTCTGTGAAACAGTGAAAAAGGATGTAGATGACTTCCTTCAACTAACTTAACCTTCATTCAAAATCACACTTTACACTTGCATCGAGCTGCCATGGCCCAGTGGATAGTCCACTTGCTCTATATGCTAGAGGGTATGGGTTCAATTCCCCGAAGGGCCATTGGTGATGACAGGAAGGGCATCCGGTCTTAAAGTGCTAGAAGCTCCAACGAAAGTACCATATATGTATGGGCACCACCCTAGCCCCTATCAAGGGGAAAACAAGGCGTTAAAACCAATAAAAAAAATTTAAAAAATAATCAAAAAGGCTGTAGCCTTTCTATATGATTAAAAAATTAGGAGAATGTAAACAAACAAACCGATGAAACATTTCCAATCATCATGGTCTTATTTGAGGGTAAGCTAATGCATAAAATACCAAGATAACCGCTGATTTTAAAATGTTACACTCTAGATCATATATGTGTTGCATTTTTAGAGAGATAGGAGGGGTTGATATATCATTAATTCTGGTGACAGTTGCAAAATAATTCTGAAGAAACAACTTTTACACAGCACAATACAAAACGTCACCGAAGTCATGAGCACACCAACAAAAACTATCAAAGATACATACTTTCTTCTGCCAAGGCCAATTGTTGATTTTCCATTCTACCCCTACTCTAGCGTGCCTAATAGATGGGGTTGGAATAAATGGGGTGGTTGGAAAAATCTAAAAAACTTTATAAATGGGCAGGGGGGGGGGTTGGAAAACGAACAAAACGTGTAAAAAATTAAGTCAAGAATCAATGTTTAGCATCAACTGCAACTTCCTAAACATAACGTAATTCAGCACAAACAATAATCAGTTATTCGAAGTTGTGGCAGTCTCCTACATGCCTTCCAAGATTTTAAAAATGTTCCACTCATCCTCCTGCTCAATGACCCCTCTAGAAAATCCTTTACGTGAGAGTATTTTTGCTTAATTATCATAACACTCACAACAATGTGTGTACATGATAGGAGACGTTGATATAGTCTTTATCTTATTTATTTTATCGGAAGAGAAATAGAGATACTTCATAATTATTTTCTTTAACAATATTCTGCAACGCTCTTCGAAACACAAATTTCACAACGCAGTGAGTATCTGAGTCGATGAAATCTTTGACAGACTCTTGGAAGTCAAGTGCGTTTGTTCTTTCTTCTCAAACGCCAGTGACACCAGATTGTGCTGGCATTTTTTGGTGAGAATGCACTGTGTAAATGTCAATCTCCCCCTTGCACCAACCAGCTTGCCTGCACTGCAATCCATTTGACAGAGTAGTGTTGAGCCTTACCATTAGTTTTTAATACCAAATTTCATAAAAGAGTGTTAATTTAGTAAATAATGGCAATCATTATAGTTAGGTGTGAAAAGTACACTAGAGAAATAGAAAACATGTCACCACCGGGCATCGAACTCGTGACCCACGCTTTCGCGGCGTGCGCTCTACCAACTGAGGTAGGTGACCTCCGATGTTAACTTACTCTGTTTATAATGATCATAGTTCTTTTCTTTTACCCTTACGTTCACTGCAAACACAAAACCAGCGGATAACTTCTTGTCGCCTTGATTGGTTCTTGTCTATCATTAACCTATCATTAACCTAAAAAAATTCTTCAGCATATATTTTAAACAATGCTATCTGTAAGGCAAGCCACTATGTAAACCGCTTTTGCAAAATAATGCAAAACCACAATTTAAAAAGTAGATTTAGATATTTATCTAATGAGCAGGAGAGGAAGGGGGGCTTTTATTTCGCCATGTGCTTGGTTTACTCCCTGGCCTTCATTATACTTCAGTTTAAAGTTTAAAGAAGGCGTGCTACACCTTTGCATTGCAAAGAACAGAGTTATGCCCATAAAAAAGACGATTTGATAGTATAAACTCCCGGAAGATTACGCCCGGAAAATTATAAATAGTCCAAAACCCGTACTCATCATGCTAATAAATTACAGCTTTATTTGATGTCGTTTAAATTTTTTTTACAATCGATACTTAATACGGTTGTCTTTAATTGACAAACCCACCTTTGAGACTTGCTTTTAAGGGACGAGGGAACAGGGGAGACAGAGCAGGCCATGGCTCCCCTAGAGATTTGCCAAAGCTCAATTTTTACCGTGACCATTTCAGCTTTATTAAAATTGAAATTGATTGCAATAGACATTGTGTCATATTCATAGCAAGATATGTAAATCTACACTAAACACCGCTTTCCACACAATGACCAAAGGCACCTTAGTGGAATATGACGGGAATCAATATGAACCCAGCCTACTTGCCCTCCCTCCCCCTCTCCCCAATCCGCCTTATCTTCCCCCGTCCCTACTTTTGCTTTTATTTAAGTTGTCAAGCTATAATTTACTTTTTCATTGCAAAGTCGTCTTAGGCTAAACCATACTGATAAGAGGAAAGTGATATCTATCTATGTTTTCTTGCATTTATTATTTATAGTTATGGACATTAATGACAATCATTGATAACTCAAATGACACGAGCTGTAGAACAGATTGGGATTAAAAAACTGCCTACTTGTTTAATAGTATGTGCAACCCATTGTTTGTTTTAAGAAAAGACCTTAGAGTAAACATCGTACAAGCTTTATGGATTTGACATTGATAAACAAAAAAATCACTTTCGAAGCACACTCATGGCTGCTTGGTCTCATGCTTCTCGTAATTGGTTAGAGTCGCGTCTGCTTTTGATATCATTGATTTAACCGCCAAGAATCGCTTATTATCTCCTTTAATACCCTTCATAAACTAAACAAGTGAAAAACTCATTCAAAAATGAGAAGTTAGACAACAACCACAAAAATAAACTACAAATTCCTTGTTTATTCCCCCAAAACTGTTTCACAGGCTTAAAATTTGAACATATAAACATAAAAGTAAGATACGGGAGTCACCCTTGAAGTTAATGGTTGATTTTCTCAATTTTCGTGATGGCCTTGTTTCCACGGCGTATGCGACCAACAGAAAACAGTAATACGTCAATTAAACTTATCATTATATTATTTCTGTTCATGAAAAAATACTTTATTTATTCTATTCATTGCAAGGTACCAGACAAGTGTTACCTTAAAATAAACGTATTCACAGGATCATCTTTCATTATAGTCTTCGTTACAATTTATTGTAATACAAACGCATGTACTTTTGGCAGAGATCCTCCTGCAATGTAGGTGGTCAGCGGATTTTATATTATTTGTATTTCCCTTTCCTGTACTGTGAGGTCAGCAGTCACACACTAAAAACGTTTTTGCATATAAAGGTACTGTCAATTGCCCCAGAATTGATATCCTTAAGAGGTTAATTTTGAGCCTGAAAAAATTCCTAAACTTTTTCTTATTTTTTCAAATCTAATATGGTTTCAAAGGAAAACAGCTCTCAAACTAAGGTTCCTTGAAAAGGAAATTTCAGCTGTCCTTTGCTGTTTACAGGTAAGAAAAAGTAACAAGGTCGCCAAATAGACCACTGTTGAAAAGGAGATAAAAGTTCTCGAGTTGAGGCTGAGCAATGTTTTTACATTGTTCTTATAAATTAGATTATTCTGAGCCCATATATCATTATAAACATCATTTCCATAAAATAATAGCTTTTATAGAGGAAACAAATCACTCCCAGCTATTTCGTACGGACAATAACATGATGTGGGTACAGGTAATTTTATTAGACATGTTGACGCTGATTAGGAGGGCCGGCACCAAATCAAAAGTTTTTGGGTAGAAGTGGTGGGAGATAGCGAAAGAATTAATTTTTGTAGCCCATTTTTTTACTTAGAGAAATTGTGCCCTTTTTACCATTAAAAGATGGTAAGGAACACCCTCTATTCTTTACTCTGTTGTTTCATTGTTTTCTTAAATTTTCTTTGCCGGAGTAAAAGTTACTTATCAAAAATGTGGAGAGGCTGAAACCCTCAAGCTCCTGCTCTAGTGCAACTACTATTAATATAAATTTACTTAAGCTTTCCCTTGAAATAATTCGGTGTTATTACCCCATCATTCCATTTTGTTAAAAAAACTATTTTATTCTATCAATGGCTTAAGTCATACCATGAACCGCAAAACCTTGCTTTGTTCAATACACTTTTTCTTTTTCATGATAGTTCTTTTTATAAGAATCATGAGCCTCAAAATCCTTAAAATCTAAGAATGTTTTAAGAGTCACCCTCATGCTCCAATGATATTAAACACAAATTTGTACACCAGGATAATACGTTTGATTTGGTCCCAAGATCTAAAATATAATGTAATTTTGTAACTTCCCTGTGCCCCTCAATAATGCCATTTAAGTCGATGAAAAATAACGTTTTAACTTGTAATTCCTTCATTCGCGCCATGAAAATCACAACCATCCTTGAGAAAAATTTAGAACCATTTAAGAATACTTGAGGCTCACTTCAGCAGAAGCATGAGACTCAGGCAAATTTATGTAATTCTTATAAAAAAGAAACAGTGTAATGTTTATGTAAGATTGCAATTCAAGTCCTTCAGCAAAAAGAACGAGAAGAAAAATAACACATTTACAAAATATTACTGCTTCAGATAAATGAAATAAATATTAATAAATTAACAATGCCAAGGAAAGTTTTCTCGTGGTGACTTTCATGATTGTTGTTCTTATATGCTGATACCAGGTTTACGAAGTATATGTGGAAGTATATAGGGAACAAAACTGTTTTATAATCACTATTGTAAACGTAAAGATTAATACGCCTTTTGATAAATGAGAATTTAATTCCTATTGCAGCTTGTAGCAAATGACTTGGTATCACCTGATTAATTTCCAAGAATAAAAGTCAAGTCTTGAGAAATTGGTTTCAAATGCCCAATTCTTGATACTTTGTGCCTTTATACAGTAATGTACCCTTCGACCTGACAAAGTCATATTCACACAATCTTTAAACATAAACAAGACAGTTCTTCCTCTTTTAACTCTTGATGTAGTCTTATGCCTAAAACACAAATTAAGAGCATAGGTTTTGCAAAACTTTGACTTGAAACATCAGGATTTCCAAACTTGAAATTTATCCTTTACTTTAAAATACTCCTTTAATTTCTTTCACTTTAGAGTTTCTAAATACGAACTGATATTCTATATTGCCTTTACCGTCAAAAAAACCCACGATGTTATTGATCGTTGGCGTTTAATGACGCAGAGTACAATTTCAAGTCGCCTTAGGATTTCTACTTCTATTATTAGATTATAAATAGAGAAATACGCAAATGAACGTATTTAATTTGTAGTTCCAGTAATTTGCAATTAAACTTTCCCTCGAACACTCTGTACCCCCACCGACGGTCCGACTCCGGTCTGAACAGTTTTTCATAGGAATAAACTTTGAAATTACTATCCCAGTCAAAGATCGTGTCTTGCCCCGAACATACCCCCATAGTAAGTACGATCTATAAATGAAGTTAACAGTTATTTAAAAGTATCAAAAACATCCTTTATTGACTGTATGCCACAACTCTCAAGAATACCTTGCAGTCCTAAATCTTAACTTTTGTAATAACAGAGAAACTGACCTTCATGTAGTTAGTCGTCTCCTTTAAGATGTCAGACGGTCTTGCGTCCGTGATGTAGATGACCAGCAACATTAGCAGGAGAACCATGTAGATTACGTAGAGAGTGTTCCTGATCATGATTTCTAAGAGACACAACCAAACTTAAACTTTTCTACCAGGCAAGTTCGACAGTCGAACGATAATTTGGATTAACTCTAGGTTGTAGGCAGATGTCGAAGATATTTCTCAGAGGTAGTTATGTTAATTACGCACTTTTCTAAAAAGAGTTTCCTTGAGTGCACTTAATGACAAGTAATCGATACATAATTCGAATTTCCTTTTCCGTTGCGATGATGTCAGGCAAAGAGATACTTGCTGAGCGACTGCAGCATTTGTTCCCTTTCATTTCCTTCCGTATGTTTGTTAAAATGACAATTAGTATTCTTATCTTAACAATTAGTATTCTTATTTTGACAATTAATATTCTTATTTTGACAATTAGTATTCTTATTTTGACGTCGATGTTACAAATTTAGCTTCATTGTTACCCTTCATTGTGGCTTTTGCATTTGAAACCAAACCGTAAACAAGACCGGGAATGGTTCGATTAGTGATATTTGCTGATAACATACAATTAACGATAAATTAACTTAAAATAGACCAGTAATAAAGTTAGGTTTGCATTCTCGTTGCATTGAGAAAGTTATGTATTTTATTAAATTTAAACATATCTAATGCATTAACATATACAATATTTTTATCTTGTTCATCAACTAGCTCTTTAAATGAATTGTGCTGGACTGCCTACAAACACTTCAATAACCTTGCTTATTTGTTATTTTAATTTACACTTATAATAGTGATAGGGATAGTATTAATAGCCGAAAGGAGAGTAGATGCAGAAACAAAGTACAGCCTCGAGTTGACTTTTGAAAGGCAATAATTCACCAGTTGATTATCTACTAGTTTTACTACTGAATGAGTTTGCTTTGAGATGAATTAAAGGTTCTCGGGCTTTTCATTAATAAATTTTAAAGATCTATACGACATGAATTTACTTTTAAAGTTTTTTTGGAGAGAAACAATCACACTTACTAAAGCACCTCCAAAAGAGTATGAAGAAAGAAAAGATTTATAATGTACTTTAATAAAAACTAACATCTGCAGGCAATGATAGACAATATCTTAGAAAGGAAGGCATTGAAATAAAATGATTAAGTGATTGATCATTTTGAGGCGGTTACAAATGGCAACATAGACAGCTTAGATTGCAGGCACGCAGCCAAGGGGGGCGCGGGGGGCTGTGCCCGCCCAATAGGTAAAACTTGCCCACGTTTGCCCCCCCCCCCGAAAAATCCTTACGGGCATTTAAAAGATGGTTCACTTGTGTATTTCAATTCACTTATGCAATGAAATAAGAAAGACGAGAAGTCTAAGTCTCTCAAATGCAATTTTGAGCCTTCTAGGGACAGTAAAAATTCAAAATTTCTCATTCCAATAAACCATGGTGGGCTGGCTTGGAAGGTAGGACGGAAGGGAAGAGGTTTTGTTTTGAATTTGCCCCCACCCCCCCCAACAAAATTCGACTGGCTGCATGGCTGTTACATTGGCTGAAAGGTGAATCGAAGGTAGAAAATTTATGGGAGTCGTTCCAAGCTGCAAGACGATTCTTTCCAGACGAATCTAGTGTGTTCCAACAAATTAAAAGTATCAAACATGTTTAGCTTGCTGTTAAAGGAATACCTGTTACCATTTCTATTGTAGACTTGAATATCAAGCTTGGGCAAATCCCTGTAAATGAAAGTAAAGGTTTCTTGCAGCCAGAGAGAGCTGGGCTAATAACTTCACCGGAGACAACAGAACAAGAACTTTTAAACTGTTAACCAATACTGCTTTTTAAAGACAAATATATATCAGCTTTGCTTATCCTACAATGTAATCGCGTGGTTCTCTATTCTTAGTGTTCTAAAATTGCTTAATGCATACCTTACCATCAGACATCATTCTCTTCCTACAAGATTCAAAATAAACACATAAATAGTCTTACCTCGATATACGCAAGAGCAAGCGTACGACAATAATATACTTGGCTGTCGTTCTTGGCAGTGAATTCATCCTGGAAAGTGATGATAAAATCAGATACTTGTTAATAGCAGCTAACATTACAAAGCACTCGAGTACCGGAAGTATTTGATGCCCCAGTATTCTGGGGGCGATTGTTTAACTCTAATTTAACCGCAACATAACGACAGCAATTTCGACCTGGGGAGGGTTAGGGGTGGTAACGTCCCCAGGACCATGTCTTCGAGTGGTTACGTAGAAGTTCAAGAGGAAATATCTTTATAGGTTTTACAAGGAGTAGGGTCCTTTCAGTTCAGAATCCGGGGGCCTCGTCACTACCTCCACCATGGGGCCCTAGAAAGACATCAACTAGAAAGTTCAGCACTACTCCCTTTCAAGGATACGATTAAGCAAAGTGCAACAAAAAGAGGCTCTACATTAAGTTTTACAATTTTGTAAGAAATTGTTGGTTTGTAACATGGACTTCTAAATAATAGGATCTAGAGGCTATTATTTTAGAAGTGAATGGTCTGAAAGGTGGGAACTCTGGCTTAGGTGGAGCTCATAAAGTCATAATTTCAATTTTTAATCGTATCAGTTACACTACCAGCAACTGCTATGTGTTGCGCTTTTACCAAGTCCCAATCGCTTAGAAACCATCTTTTTATGTTCCGGAAGTTTGTGTAAGATTCCATCTCATGCTTATGAAAGTAATTGCATGTTTAATCAAAAGCCATGGATTAAGACAACCAAAGCCCTGCAGGGTTGGCAGACATTGAAATCATCCAAAGTTTCCACTTAAATAACACCGCATTGCGTAGCATCGAACACCACACCGAAGTTACAAGAAAGAATAACTAACTGCACACGATAACATTATCGTATTTCCTCTAATAAACACCGCGGCGTTTACTATTCACCGAAGCATTTGGGTGCGGCGTTTATTACAAAATGAAAAGAGGAAATTGAATAAACGTTCACGCAAAATTCTTCAAGACAAACTATTTTAAAGCGTTAAACGCAGAATTTCTTGATGGAAGCATGTAAAACTCGTAAAAACTACTTGTCGTTCTTGTTTGTTCTGTTTTCTGGTAAATGCCACTCTTTAAGATGCGGCGATGATTAGAGGGCGGCGTTTATGTTCGGCTAAAAGTTCGCCGTTTAATAAAGGGCGGCGTTTATTGGAGGAAATACGGTATGTCAAA
The DNA here is from genome assembly GCA_010016025.2 of Alatinidae sp. Z8VKAUB7J3. Taxonomy (NCBI): domain Eukaryota; kingdom Metazoa; phylum Cnidaria; class Cubozoa; order Carybdeida; family Alatinidae; species Alatinidae sp. Z8VKAUB7J3. The sequence continues at coordinate 126,570,419 of JAAAKM020006971.1, read as the reverse complement.
TACCACCACCACCTACTAACTGTCAGACGGCAATTACTAACCCAAAAACTTGGTAATTATAAATATGACGACAATGATGCTAGGGATTTTAAAGACGATAATAACTATGATATGGTGGTGATAATGATGATGATGATGATGATGATGACGATGATGCTGACAATGATGCTGACAATTATGATGATGACGGCAATAACAACGACGATGATGACGATCACGACGATGATGATGATTATGATGATGATGATGACGTCGACAACAGTAATAACATACTTGACAATGTAGAGGCTATACGAAATATTTTCAATGGTTCTTACTTTTCCATGGGAACGTTGACTTTTGTACTTCTGAGAACTTTCTACCAATAAAAATGAAACTAACCAACTGTACGCATCCGTTATAACTAAAATGTAAAAATATAACATAATAACTACCTCCACAACAAGAGGAAGTACTTGTTATCAAACAAGAAAGAAAATCAGATATCCTTCGTTAGTGGTGAAGTAGAGCAAAAACGCATTGGTAAGTAACACTATGATCCTCATTGGAACGAGGTAAAGACCACACGGTTTACTGTGAATAGTGTCTGTCAAAGGTATTAGCTACAGGAAAGCTGTGCGAAATGCACCTCTGTCACAATGGGATACTTAAAATAACCCTGTTAGTGGAACACTTGTGAAGGGTGGGCTATTGTCAGGCGCCCCTAAAGTCCTCCAATTTAAATGTGACAATCAGCTTCCAAAACGGTTGATAGAAAATGATAAAACAAAACATATCTACCTTCTGACCAACCATAACAAGGTGTACAGGCACATAGTTACACTTGGAACTTACACGATGGATTCATGATATCGTCCACACAACTTGCAGTACAGTGTCGGCTAAGCAAAGATTCCATGTCGTCAACGAAATTAGCTGATCCCATGGGCGACTCTACACTGCGACCTAAAACGAACAAGAAAGGGAACAATACAAAACACTGGTAACATAATTGTGAATAATATTTTCCTACAATTAAGAAAAAACATGACGTTCCACCAACTGGAATTATATACTTTTGACGTTTCTACATAATATTGATTGCTGTAAATAAATAAGAAATCCAGGGATGAATGGCATTTTGGCACGAATACCTGTATAGACTGTGTACCGATTAGATCAATTCGCCGGCTACGTAGAACTTTTGAGCTTACATTCATCCTACAAAGTGCTACATACTTTAACAAAAATATGATTTACAAGGTGTGCCAGGTATCCTAACATGCTGATATAGGATATACCAGATATTACAAGAAAAGGTATATAAGTATGGAAGACATTATGGCAAATCACATGAATAACACAGGAAAAGGCTTAAGTGTCGTGTGAAAATGGAACAGTACAATTATCAGATATTATTGGGATTTCTCTGCAAGTTCCAGTATTTTTAAATAGCTTACTTTTTCTTCGCCAAGAACCACAGGGCACAAGTATTTCTCCCCTTATTACTCTCTTCTAGTAACTATGGTATCGACCTAAAACTGTCAACGGTGTTCATTATCCGGAGGAAGTCTGTAGTATTATATGGCTGATGTAGAAACAACACCTTAGGTCCCTGACAACCAATCTTCGAGTTTTAAGTTGCTCATACGCACTGCATTTTTAACAATGCACTTACGGCTGAAACTCCCTGAACATGATGATAGTTTGGCTTTACTTTCTAATTGATATATAACCGAGTTCTTTAAGTAGGTACAATAACGTCTACTGAAAAATGAAATAGACTTACAAATTAACAACAGTAAACAAATCCTTAACGAAAAACACCCTAATTCTGACCTACCTAAATCGCACCTACACGGATATAAGAGAAAATAAACAAAACAAAAATGATCTGAGATAAAATAACATAATCTAAATAAAAACAACATGAAATGATGTAAAATGAAAGATAAAAACATAAAAAAGTCACAAAAAATAAATTTAACTAAAAACGAAAACCCAAACATTAAAAACAAACTTTAAAATTAAATACACTAACATTATAGCGAAACTATCACTCGACATAACTCGGATTCACCTTACAAATATAGGTCGAGTTTTCATTTATGAAAGATGTGTTAGCACACATTTTTAACAACACAAGAAACCTTAAAAATATATTAGTGAAACAAAAAAACCAATCACTGCTGGGATTTGAACAACTGACATGAGACTTGTGCCCTACCAACTGAGCGAGGTTGAACCGATGCTAACACACACTATTTCTCTAGTTGCTACATTAGCTCCCAATCGTGCATCGGTGGGCATCGACAGTCGCTTCTGTACAATAAGGAGATAAGCCTCTCTATCCATGTGGCTTTATCAAGGAAGGTCTGCCAACCTACTCATCGATCTCTTCAAAGCCCACTCAAAGTTGCAAAGCATTGTCAAAAATGCTATTCGCGATTATATTAACATCAACTTGTGCATATAATTTATAGTAAAATGAAACTGTATTTTAACGGCACATAAAAACTGTGAAGATACAAACCTTGTAGATGTTCATCATAAAGAGAAAGCAAATAATTGCTAGTCTGCCCAAGTAACATGTTGTTATCTCCCTCGTATGTACAGTTGGGATCATTTTCCTCTCTCATCAGTACAAGTCCATTAGCTAAAAAAAGATAAGGCTATCACTTGAAAAACTAAATATACTTGCATAAAAAACAGTAGGTGCACAGTAGGTTTGCCCAAGGCAGCATTTAAATGTTACTGATAATTATAATCAAAGCTGCCGTCAGTCGAGTTATTAGAAATGACATATGACACACATACGAATAACGGCAAGGCGCATCTGGAAAAAAGTGATGACTTTAACATTGCATATGCTTACAAGGAAGGTATGCTAATAATTACGTACATAGTTTTCTTGATATCAGCAATTTAGTTATACAAATATGATCACAACGCTCTCAAGTCAATGTAGGCAATTATTGTTAGTCTTCAGGGTGCCAGGTCCTCACAGCTGTTAGCTATCCTCACTCGCCATATCCTCCGATGTGATGTTAACTTTATAAACCCCTATTAACTTCTTCTTTTATATTCCTTCATAGGCTGGAGCACATAGTCTAAGACCTTTTGTCTTTGCCTTCCTCTCGATCTTCTTCCTGTTAGCGTGCCGGTCACCTGTTCACTTTCTAGTTGTCCTTCCTTCATTACATGTTCAAAGAACTGCAGGTGTTTTGTAGACAATAGTTGAGTTAATAAAGAGAAAAATGAAGAATGAAGTGTGCACGGAATGAAGGAATGTACCATGTAATCGGAATGAGCACACAGTACTAATATCAGACGATACGTGTCAGTTTTAACGCTTTACGAAATAAGTAGTTGTGTCAGCCCAAAAATTCGCAATAGAGAAAAACTAATATTTCAGTCCATAAACATGTACATGCCTATAGCGTTGAAAAAATTTACAATCGTATCATACCGTTCAGATAGCCATGCCCACCACAAGCTTCGCGGCATTCCTGAATGCAGTCTCTTGCCAACCAAGACGAGAGAGGTTTACCCGAGCAAGAAAGTGCGTGGATTTCCCTTCCAAGGTACGCCTAGAAAGGCATTAGTGCCCTTTTAGTCTATATATTCAATGCTTGATAATGGGATCAACACATGGCATACACTGTATACAACAACATAGTGAAACAAACATTGGATGCAAGATATTTTTGATAAAACAACGGTTTTGGTATAAATAAGGAACAGAGAAATTGTAAGCAGAATCTCAAATGTCGCATTTATAAAACTGATTAACAAAACTAATTACTGCTTGGGCAATGTATGTGGGCCAAACTTCTAATTGGTTGCTAGGCGGGTCAAGCTTAGAAAAGACGACGTTCATAGCGTACAAGATTCATCCATGGAGCAAGATTAGGCTAGAGCAAGCGGGTGTATTGACCGTTCTTTGAAAATTTTTACGCCATTTCGGTATCTTGTTCCTAACACAGATTTTTGTTGATGTTCTGAATCAGTTTCTCATTGGAAACGGGTTTTTTCAAAATATTAAAATGCTACGAATTCTTATAAACTGGGAGCTTTGAAATCTGCATACATAAAATTTTGGCTAAAGCTTGGCGATATAAGTTTACATACAATAACCTAAAAAAGTAGAGTATCCAAAATGTCTACATGCAGAACACCGACATCACCATCTTCCGGCTAGTCAACTTTCACTTCTGTAAGGAATATTTTCTGGTTTTATGTATCAAAGTCTCGATGAGCAAATAGTTTATATACAGTAATAATGGAAATGGTTTACAGTTAAATACTTCAATCAATACCAAGAAGCACGTATCTTACCAAATGATCTGAATTGCCCTCGCCAAAGACAAGTTGGAATTGAAAGTCAATGTATGTCTTGTAAAACAATGCTGAAAACTCTTTGATCGCATACATGGCCGCGACATACGGTAGCAAACGCCATTGCTGTGGAAATAAAGATAGGAAATCGATCAAAATCTGCCTGTGTAACACAGAATGTTTTGAGACGCTTCCTTCTTATTCTGAATGTATAAGGTAACCACACACTACAAGTAATATGACATCAAAGACACCCAACGAGGCACTTGTGTATTTGGAGAATAAGCAAGATAAGTGCTGACTGAAAAAAATCCTTCCTAAAATAAACTTTAAAATACATTCGGTACAAACACTGGGTAACGGGTTTCAACACAAAACACTGCGTAAAGATTTACTAAAAATTTCCAACTAATTCCTGGAATTTTCTCAGGAAATACCGCTTTAGAGGCCGCATTTATCAAAACAAAGAAGCCGGTACTCTGTTTTCATAAATGCCGGTAATTTAAAAAGCTTTTATCGGCATATCGGGCCTGCGTAACCTAAGGCGCAACTGTTTATGGTGTAGAATTCAGATCTGCACCGTTGCTTTTATCGGGCGACACGCAGATACGCGTACAGTAATTAATATCCCAAGCATGTTATTTATCCTTCATCGCTCTAAAGTGCAAAAAGTAACTTGGCACAGAATGGGGCCAATTCGTAATCATTTTCTCAAGCCTCCTCCAGTATTTATTTGAATTGTTCAAAGATATAAATATCTATATAAGATATAATGTTATATCAATATATCTTATAAGATATAATGTTCAAAGAAACCCTATTTCTACTTTTCCTAGAAAATCAACACCAGTCTCATATTTTGAGAGACCTCCAGCATTCAACTTTTCGACGGATGTTTTGACAAAATTAAGTTCGGTTTCTTTTTAAAATAATATTGCCAAATTGTCAGGCGACGGTGCGGTAAACTACTCCCAGACAGCCTTACACGTTCGCCGTTTATTATTTCAACCGAAATTCCCCCAAAATGATCTTGTTTCAAATAAAATCTCGTTTTCTGTAGTAAGTGGTTTAGCCCTTGGACTCGTATTCAGAATCATTCCCTTTTTGTTAGTAGTGTTTTCACTGTTAGGTACATTTCCTTTCATGCATTTTAAGGATGAAGTGTCGTTAACGTTGTGTGTAAATCAGCAAGCAATGTTCAAAAGGTAGTTGGCCCCTTGTCTAGGGTTAACAGCAGATTAATGCAACGGCGTATAGCTAAGAGCGTGGTACGAGTGTTTGTTTAATTGTGTAGTTCCACCATCTTTGTTTAGTGCAGTCGCAATGGTCTCATCAGTTTCGTTTACCTCTCTTTCTAGGTGTGATTAATTAGATTACAAGAAAATTAATGGCGGCCCCAAAGATGCTGTTGGCATTACGGAGGATGTAGAACTAAGCCATTCGAGTGATAAAAATGGTACGTGATGCTTTTTTTAAATGCTAGAATTCGTCCTTCGTTACGTCTGTGATTGGTAAAGTCGGTACTAGAAGCACTTGGAGCTAGATGAAGGGGTGCTTTTGGTGACGTAAGTGGCTATGCCATTGAACAATATTATCTTTTGTTCTTTTGGAGTAGAGAGTGTCTGAAAATCGACAAGTAGCGAAAGATTGGCATGTTTTGACGACTTCGTAATGTATAGTCCCTTACCCCACCCTTTGATTTGAGGTAGGCTCTCACCTTGTCCTGTGCAGGGCAACGGGTTACGCTAATAATTATTATAGTAAATGAGGGAGTAGGGTAATGGACGTTTCTGTAAAAAGTAACTACGCCTTTCATATAATAGTAGGTACAATTGTCGATTATTTATGATCATTAAGTGATATGTTGAGAATCCCGAATTATCGCTCCCAAGTAAATCCAAGCGCAATAGACATATAAGCAAATATGATACAAAATATCCCATTCGAATCCAAACTCTTGTAAAACCCAACGTAGCTACATAATTTCCAAACGTTACAACCCCAAACCCGCGTGTCTTTGTATATTTGTATGCCTAAGAGATTTACACATCCAAGTTTTATAACGTATTTACAATAGAGTAATTAATGAGTTCAAAGGACATCCGAACCAATCGAACGTTCGATTCTACGTCAGCGCTCCTTGTTGGAGTAGACAATTTACGCTAATTAGCAAAGTTACAATTCACAACAGTGAGTAATATATGATTAAAAGTAGTAATTACGGCCCTGACACATGGCTTTGTACAACGGAATTGCCCTCTTTAAGTAGCCGAGGAAACGTGTGGGCTTCGTAGGAAATGCAGATTACAAACATCGCGTTTTGGAAACGTCTGTAGGCCCTCGATATTAAATGCGGAAAGGGCAATAGGCATTCTTTAGAATGAGATGCTGCTACAAGAAGCCTTTGCTCAGCTTTCTTTCGTATTATTCCATTCAGGCAGATCATTTCTATGCATTTTATGAAGATTGCTTTGTTTTTCTTTAGGGTATAAGGAGTGACTTACTCAACATACTCAAAATCCAGGACTTACGACCGTATGCACGACGTCTGCTGTTCAGAACGGGTGTAAAAGGTAATATGATGTGGTCCTGAATGAACTCTTGTGTCACGATCTTTTCATAATAAAGAATATTTTGCTGAATCGAACCAGCAATAATTTCCATTAGGATTAAGACAATTGATGCCCCCTCCCCCCCCCCCCTATCTTGTTCCATCTCTCCTTTTATTATTTGTCACTTACTCGCAATCCCTCTTCAGCTTGCTCGCTACCGATGATAAATGTTTTAGATACCAAAAGGACGTAGTTAGGAAGTCCGTGCTAGTGATCACTTGCAAACAACAGAGCATCCCAAGCTAATCAATTTAAACTCATCGGGTATTTCAACCTTTAAGAGTGTCATCTCGCCCTCGGTAGCCCTTCTCGGCTAATACCGATTATGCGATTGATTGATTAATCGAAGGCAGCCTTGAACTTCGATTACTTCTCAAGCCTCAAGTAAAATAATTTTTGTGTACTCTAGTCAGGACAACAAGCGATCAATCCGCTGTCAGGACAGTAGTCTGATATTGCAAAATTGACTATTGGTTGTGATCGATTAGCAGCAGAAGATGCATAACGTTCTGTCAGAGATCAACAGCAGTGTTTACATAGCGTTAGATCAAGCAATGATATACCATTTCATAGCTCTTGAGACCTGAATCACGTCTCTATCACGTAATACT
>JAAAKM020006971.1:126524310-126562779 GCA_010016025.2 Alatinidae sp. Z8VKAUB7J3 | reverse complement strand
ACATAGCGTTAGATCAAGCAATGATATACCATTTCATAGCTCTTGAGACCTGAATCACGTCTCTATCACGTAATACTGTTGTGTCCGGAATAAACTTGCCCGGATGTTAATTTATTTACAAGAAATTTCTACCCAAGACATGCTTATTCCAGCCACCCCATTTATTTATTCTTGAAACTTTTTCATCCACACCGTTTATTTCGGACGCTTGTTTTCTCTTCCGTAGCTCGTAGAAGCGTGAAGAAACGAATTGAAAGCGAACTGTAAGCTTAGATTTGTACTTAGTTTAAAAAGGTTCTTTATAGACTTATAAGACTTCTTGTATATTACTTAGATGCAGTTTTATACCTTTTACCTATATTTGATTCGTTTATCCACGAGCCCTTAAAACAAAAGCCCGTAGAAACACTAATGTTAGATGGAGTTCCACGTACTTTATTTAAACATTTTGAGATAAATTTTTCCACACGCCTCGTTTATTTATTTCAAGCAGACTTTCTACCCACCCCGTTTATTCCATCCACCCTGTTTATTTATTTTTATCAAAATTTCCACCCACCCTGTTTTTTCCAGCCACCCCTTTTATTCCGGACACGAGAGTAGCAAGATGGTATTTGTAGCTAGCGGAAGCTTGAAAAGCAGGACGACTATCTTTAAAATTAAACAATATTTTCAAAGTATTCCTTCAGTGTTTTCTTCTGAAACAGTTAGTAGGTTAATGGTATTATAACCTCCGATTGCAGCTGGCAATAAATCAATAACTCATTTGCAAGTTTTGCACGTGTTGTCTTAGAACTTGGAAACAGAAATATTTTACGCATAATTGCAAAAAAGCAATGTCAATCATGATATACTATATGATAAATGATACATGAGCTTTATTTTTCATAGAGGTCAACTCAACATCAAGACTTAAATTCAAGCAATTGCCTCTGCAACTTCGTTTGGGTTACACAGGAATTGCCAATTAAAATAGACAATTGTACATGACGCTGGAGGATACAAATGGTGTTTGAACTAAAATGGTGACATAATCATGAGAAGATGGCCTCACTCGACCCACATCACTTTTGGAGTTACAATCAGAGCTACTTAGACAAGCCTGTACGCTACGAACCCCATCATTCGCCAAAGAAAACTATAACTCCTTGAGTTCCTAATGGCTCGAATGAACGAATTGTTACGAAAGCCGCTGGTAAGTAAGGGAGGGCAGACCAAACCGAGGTGTCAAGAATGTATTTTAAATAGGCCTTTGAAGTAAACCATGGAAGACAGTTAAAAGTGATACCAATTAAACGTCGAGCCACCGTTTGAACGAATGCCATGACTTTGTAATATAATGTGAAACTGAAATGTTTGCAAAACAATCTTCTTGTAGAGCAATTGCATAATTCTGAATCTGCCGGAATAAACAACTTCGGCTTGCTGGCAGTTCGATCGTCTGATGGACGCTCTCTTTCTCGCCTTATTTATGTTTCGTGACAACTGTATGTTTTAGAACAACAGATAGTATAACTTGCATATACGATTATAATATTTTTAATGGAGCGAAATTTTCTATTCAAGTTGTAAGTAGAACGCAGCAAGCGGGTCATTATATTTCCATCAATGCTTTTTAAAATGTACCTCAGAATGATTATATTGACTATATTTGCTGTAAGTTTTGGTATGTAATCCGTCGCTATTAAACCATTTCTTTACAAAAATAGGTGTAGTTTGTTCTGCGTTTTCTGCGTGTTGGCGTCTAATCAGAATACATGGGGGAGGGGGGATGGGAGCAATATTTTGGGACATAATTTCTGATAGTTGTAAAATGAAACAAAAACAGAAAACTATCAAAGTAAGGCACTTTTTAGCCCCGGACGTCTTGATATAACTTAACAATTATCATCAAATGTATCCGAAAAAGCGTTTCTTTTTACATCAGCAAACTGAACTCCCAACATCAATAAGCCGGGGGTTCTAATAAGCTTCGGGGGAGGGGTTCAAAATTTCAAAAATTAAGAAACGTCCCCCCCCCCGTTTTCTTAGAGACCAATAAGTATTTGCAAAAGCAATACTAAACAGATTTATTGAACTGAGCTAGTAAAGCGTGTCCTTATGGCCCATTTAATCCATCATTATTCGCAACTATACAGCTACGCGTCCCGGATTCCAGGTTTGCTGGAAATTTCGAAATGATAAGGGGCAGTCTTATCATTTCGAAATTTCCAGCAAACGTGGAATTCGGGATTGTACACACGCGAGTTTTGTAATGTTCATGCCAGAAACACTATCAACGTTACTTAGTTGGTTGCTTACTGTTTGTGCAAGCGTCTTGCATTTCAATAGATTTGTGATGAATAAAGGTTCTGGAAGACATGTTTCTTTCGATGTTAGGGGAATCGAATAATGACAGTCTATGTGGGATATCTTCAGCGGAGCGCATTGTACGTACAAAGGTATATAAGTGTATGTTTTGAAGTTGCTTCCAGAACAGGATCCTCCTAAGTTTGCCCCGTTTTGAGTTTACTCGTTTGTAAAGCAGTTTTACATAGAAGATATCATGTATTTACGCATAAAATAGTATCCAAATAGAACAATGGCAAGGCTCATTTCCTCTGGTTTAAACTCGATTCGACCTGGATTTGACAGGAAGCAACTCAATCTTTCGTTAATAATGGACACATACAAACCTCGCGATCTGCACATGGGATTGCCTAAATGCATTCCACATTCAGTTATGGTCTTCATATCCCAGCTGTATCAATGCAAAGGTGGTTTTGACTACTATAGCAATGCTGAGTTATTTCTGTCTACTGTAGCAATGATGAGGTACTTCTCTCTATCATAACAATGCTGAGGTACCTCTATACCTTAGTGTTGCAAAGGCAGTTCTGTCTACCATAGCAATGCTGCGTGGTGTCAAACCTCGGGAACTGAGACCCACTTGACCTTGCAATAATATAAGCTAAGACGATCTTGCTTGTAAAAGACATTCATTTGCGCTCATGCGTACCTAGAAAAGGGACCATTTCAAAGGCTAGCGTAGAGCATAACTAGTTTGTTCTACATACCCGAGAAAACAAAAAGGTGTAGTATTGCAGTTTTCATGATTTAAATTTTAAATTCAAAACGGAGTTAGCCTTTTAAATAACAACTGAAACCAATTAGTTGGAAAAGCAATTTATTGCACGTTTTCGGGCTGATCTTAGCTTGTAAAATGGTTCGGTGGTTTGCCTATTTCTGTCACTCGGTCTTCCCTTTGGTTCATCTGACTCGTTATCTTCAACCAGGGTACCAGAACATACCTGAAAAAGCCAGACATACCATGTCCATTGTAAATTGGCTCAAGCGAAGTTGTAGGCCTTGGAAGAGTGAGCTTCATAGTTTCTGTTATATCTTCAAACTTTCAAAAGTTCAGATTTATGCATCTTCTACCAACACGTTTTCTCGCTTAGCAAGAACTGATCCAACGTAATACACCTAATACCATCTCAAGTGTTCATGGGTTCGGAATAGCTCTGATAGCATAAGACTAAAGTGCTATGGTCTAGTTATCTCTCACTTCCGATGATCAAGGAATAAATGCATTCGTCATTTATTGGAAAACCCGTTAAATGGAAATGTCAGAAACATGTTACAGCTGCTTGTAAGAAACAATGACCTTATTGCAATCTCAATGAATAAGTTCTTATTGTCATGCAGACGTTAAGAACCGAAAGTCAACGACGGAAACAAGACTTGTTTATTTCCGAACTCCTCCACCACTTGTAGTCATGAAGAACAATAGATATTATTGCTCCGGAACAATAGATCGCATCCCCCATCCCATCGCGTCGACATTATAAATGTATAGCCCAATATGAACAACAAAGCGTTTTATTAAAGATGAGGTTTCCTTATGTGCTATTATATGCAACTAACATGCAATAAAGTATATTACACATTGTCAACTACACTGTCCTGACATGCCTTGAGCCGTAGTCTTAAATCAAGACAACAGAAACTCTACAATTTAAGGCAATAACTGGGTCGAAAAGTGTTAACATACTTATAAACTATCATATCTACGTATTGTAACGATCAGTGCCTTAAACCTTCGTTTGACATTTTTGACCAGCGGCTTCAGAAGACCTTACTTAAAGTATAATTCTTCCATCTGCAGTAGCGGAATTTTGCTATCAATACAGCCGCTACTCTCAACTAACGTCTTCGCTTCCAGCAAAGATCAAGACAGCTTAGTTGAAATTACCTGCAAAAAAGTACCGTTCTGACTCCATATTTTTGTGGATAATATAAAATTTTCAACATTATTCAAGACTTTCACGGGACGAGAAAATGTCCGTGCAGATCTCCTTTGTTTCCTTTTTATGTCGTTTCTACGTAAACATACGACAAACGTGCCAGCGCGCACATTAATTTCCTAAGATCGGTCCTTTACACGTTGTCATAAGGAAATAGGTCGCTTAACCTAAAGCTGTGATTAGGAGCGAAAGTGAGTTACCTTGGCTAATTTCCTTAGCAGGCTGAAAGCAATCTATCACGAAAATTATTGGCTTGGTCAGCAATGCAAATGCCCAGAGTCGACTAAATGAATGGATCTTTATATCCAAAGACTTCGTTGATGTGATTGGTTACTACTTTAAAATTTGAGTTACATGACATTTCCACGTGGCTAAGACTATGAACTGTTAGCTTTCATTGGACAAAACGTCTGTTACGTACAGCGGTAAGAATGTTACGAATGAGAAGACTGGGACTAGTGCTGCTTACACTCAAGTAGGGTTTTTTTAACCTGCCAACTTAAGTAGCTATAAAGAGATTTCATGCGGGAGAATATAATTTTTAAATACTGAAATAAACTGAAAGTGGTGACTGTGATGAACAACTTCGAGCTGAAATAAAAAATTTAAGTTGTTCAAACACCAGTGCAGTCAAGGCTACCTATATTGGCTACCATTAGTCCAATGCCCCAATTTAGTGTTAAGTCAAATCATGCGGAATTAAATTCAACGGCTTAATGTTCTCTGACGAAATTGTTTGAAGTTAAGTGCAATGTAAAGAGGAAATTTTAAGACTTTGAATATAAAAGGCCATAAAGGGTGCACGAGCTTTAATATTTTTTCGCAGAGTTTTGATGCAGTTTGATGCGTATTGAGGTTTATATGGGCAATTAACACAGTAGAAAAGCCTATCGAAATGAGGGCATCTTTTCTAAACTAGTACTTTCTGTAATGTGCCAAGAGAAATAATACTGGGGCTCGAACTTCCTACGTCACAAAAGTTGTAACAGGACACAAAGAAAACAAAAGAAATACATGGTCTGGATGTGCCATCTAGCATTTCATCTGCAGCAATGAAGGTTAAAGTCATTGTCGACAGTATTCCAAAAAGGCACGTTTTTATCAAAACTGAATAGCTATTAAAATTTGTATTTTTATATTGAAAAAGGGTAATTGGAACATTATTGCGAATTGCAAAAACTGTCTGGATATGGGGACATGGCTTTATATCTTGAGTGGGAATATATTAGGGGTTATTGGCAATTGCCCTTCTTTTTACAAATCCACACTTTTGTGCAAATGTGAAAATGTCGTCCTACAAAACTACAATTGTGCGAGATGGGCATTTAATAACTAAATACCTGGCTTGGCTTTCTCTTCAATTTTGCACTTTCTGTGAACCTGATCTTAAAGTTGCAATATCTTCTGGGAAAAGACGTCAGTCAACAATAACGTTCATGATCCGTCTGTGATACCTTTACTGTAAGCTGGCACTTTATGATGTGAGGTAGAGGTCTATGCTTAACAGTAATTCCTAGCGGCATTAACGCGAGGCGGCTGATTAAGAGTCAGTAAGGCATCAAAATGAACACTAAAAGACTTTCTATATAGAATATGGTGAAAGCAATATCGACAATTCTAGTCTGGTAGTTGAATGTTCATTCGCACCAAAGTCTGGGGCATAACGATCTACTAGCAACATACGATGGGACTTACCTCCAGGAATCAAAGGAATCTTTCAAACTTCTCTTCCTCCTGCACTCCGCAAACTTAACGGAAACAGCTTTTCGCAGAATGACAAGGCGCCAACAGTCGAATGATCTGAAGTAAGAATCAACCCCTTTCTTTCATCATTTTACATGTATGACCTTACGCGATCCATTACGACTACTACCTACTTGTTTAAAATACTTCTCCGGAGCTATTACTTTTCGTGTAATTAACTTTTTTTCTCCCTTACCAATCTATTTTGTACGTGTGTGTTTATATATTATTATCATTTTCATTATTTTTAAGTATACAGATTAAGGACTCCTGCATATTGAGTCCTGATGTCCCATGTACTACGCCAGGTGAAAACAGCAGGAAATGTTATTATGAAGATTACCAATAAAGGCATTGAGTTTAAAAATTATTATTATTAACCTACTTTCCTTCGGCAAAACAAAGTTCAAGAACCACTAACAAAAACTATAAGCTCTGATGGAGTCCAAAGTCCAAAGTTCAGTTTCCTATTTCAATATCAGCGCGCAGTATATCAACCAAAACAAAGAACAATAACATCAATATATCAATGTTTAAGTCATAAAAACTATGCAGTCTTAAATATCACACTTTGATAAAACCGTCATATCCTCGTAACAAATATTGAGAAAGTAATTATCTCATTCAAACCGCAACTCATCCACATACCTTCTATTCTACGGAAATTAACTTTTCATAAAGGTTACGTTAATGGCTTACGTATGTGAATGAAAACATATTAAATTTTGGAGACGTGGGGAAAGTTTCCCTGAAATGAAACGAAAAAAAGAAAGAGAACACGCAGATACAGTCCATCTATACCGTTATACAACCAAATTATCAATGTCGTCGTTTTGTTACGAAGACCAAACAGTCTTGATCCGCTTAGGTGAAACCCGCTCGGCGCCTCAAGCAAAACAGTGCTAAGTCTAAGACAGTGGTACTGAGCCTGATCGTTATCAATTGGAAGGACCTTTCTGTCAACAACGATCAATCCTTCAAAATTGAAAAGTAGGTACCGTGCAACTTGTCTCCGGTTTATCCTCTCCTGCAAAGGCGAGATGATGCACTCTTCTTGAGTAACAATCTGCCACGCCAAAAATGCCCTTGCAAGCTTTCCTTTATCAATAATACTTCTTACTGCTAGCGCTCTATATCCGTTTCTTTTGCACTGTTGGTAATGTCGTTTCCATGTACTAAACGATGCTGATGAAAATAAACATAAAAGACCATAAGAATCACTAATATGCAGTACCCGAAATACTGCGTTAGGGTGCAAATTCGATGTCCTTCACAGCTGATTAAAACAGGTAACAAACATTTCTTCAAGTATACTTGAAGTACTAATAAGGTTAAACCAATGCTCTTCAATGACAATCCTCCAAGATTGTTGTAAGTCTTAAACTTTAATTCAGACTGGCTTCTCTTTGCTAATTCTTTCTCCGTATAACATCAGTTTTAAGTTCGCTTATAGAAATTTTCATGCTACATCCTTTCATGCCGCATCATTTAATTCTCCAAATAAGTACGCAGAAACATAATTCACTCCGACAGCAGCAAAATTCTACAGTTATAAACAAAAATTAACAGGCTACCGATACTCCCCAATTTCGCGTCCGCGCACAGTGTCGACAAAAAATTGCAACTTTTTGACTGCGTTCCTTTTTCTACTAACACATACTTTATCTCGACATTGACTGCTACCAAATATTTCTTTCAAACAAATCCCAAATGTAATCAACGTCATAATCATTCTTGGCAATTATTGAAAACAAACATGCGAGGTTTTCATTTTAAGATTTGAAAAGAACACTAGAGAATTAGAAAATATGTCACCACCGGGCCTCGAACCCGTGACCCACGCTTTCGCGGCGTGCGCTCTACCAACTGAGCTAGGTAACCACCGATGTTAACATACTCTATTTCTCTACATGATGATGAATTTTAAGTTTCTGTGAAGTTTCTATAGGAGAAGAAGGAATCGTGAGATTACGGCTTAAATAGCTTGATTTAAATACAGATTCGTTCGTTTCATTAGCAATACAACTGTGATTGCTACAGAATTGGGCAGTTTATATGTGCAGACTCGTACGCCTACTTCGGTTAGCTGTTGATAAGCCGAATATGTCCTTATCACATGACTTTTGCGGATGTAGGTCTAAAACATTAAACTTCAAGGTAACCGGTCTATTTCATGCGTATTATATACGACATAACATTACATCTAGAGGCGACAGGGGTACACATCGATATAACAACTCGCTTTTGGACCTGGTATCTTTATTCCTGGACTTAAAGACCAATCGATGGCGCTTCCTTTTGCATTTACAACAATCCCTAACAACTTGCTTTTACCGAAAATAAGACTTCAGATTACCAATCTCACAGTTTAGCCCCCTGATAAGCAGTGGGGCCACTGATTACCTGATCAGACTTCAGATTACCTCCTTCCTAACACGAGTAAGACCATTTAGTGCAAAATGATCAAACAATAAACACTTCACTGACCTGAAGCTTTACTCTCTCAGCCTTCGGTAATTAAAATACATAAAATATTCTTAGAATACCTTGAAGATGTAATCGGTGAAACGTTGGTAATTCCACGGTAAGAAGCTGGCCAAGTTTGCGGTCCTTTACAGTCCCTTTCCACTTATCGGCTGCTTTCCTACAAAATACGAGTGATGCTGTAATAATTCCTGGGTGGAAGGGGATGACCTTATCAAAAATACTCATTCGCAAGTTTTGCGTATGGGTTGTTGATAAAATGTAATACGCCTCTACAACTCTCGGACTACTACACATGGCTTACTACGATTTCTCCTTCTTCGGCATGCGTGTATGGAGAGATACAAAATAGATTCTACGTTGACCAACTCTTAAGGATTGTGCCTTTATTCAGAGGCTAAGAAGCATAAATAATTGTACTTTCCATAGTATAGGCTTTTCTGGGTACTCGACATTCCCAGTTTGAAATGGAATAATTAACAGTAAAATCTGGCTTACAAGACCCCGGCTATAAACCCGTGAACTTACATGTGAAAAATATTACAAATTTGTTCTTAAAGAAACTAATTTCTACTTATTCGGAAACTAGTACGTTTAGTTCAAATTCTTTCGAAGAACAATCCTAACCCGCGTTTTTTACATTCAAAACTTCAAATAAACAAGACTCTGAGAGGTTAAGTGGTTGCCCTCGTTAGTCTTTGCCAACAAAAATGTTGAAATCCGTATTTCTATCTATTCATATTTATTGTAGTCTCAAAATACCAGAAATGATTCATAAAATATTGTTTTGCGCTAATACCTTTTCATCTTACAGCCCCAGCACAATTCTTGGTAAGTACGTCGATGAAAGTCCTCTCGAATGTAAGTATTCTTACTATATCTTCAAGTAATAGGCCATATTAGTAAACAACATACCTATATACACGATCTTATAGTAGATGAATACTATCGTATCAATTCATTGATAGTTAGTATATCTGATATGCTATCTTCAGTACTAGAGGCCATACTACCTTCGACGAATTGAATAGTTCTAACTAACTGAACGTTTTAACTACGTTGAAAGAAGCTCAAGTAATTTCAATCCTTCACACATGCTATACTCGAAGGCAAAATGAATATCGAGTGGTAGAAGAAGAAAGAATACATTAACAATTGACAAATCTTTTTAGTACGGGTTTCGTACGGATCGGTTTATCTTAGACAGGGTCGATCAGCTACCACATACATGTTCTCTTACGTCTGGTCACATTCCTTACCATGATACTTCAAACTCCATTATTTCACTTCATATTTTATATAAAACTTGCATTTTCAATTGATTTGTTTGAATCTTTGCGTTTGATTTGTTTGAATCTGCAATGGCGAGAGCAACTAGATGTCGTCCCTGTGTATTTGAGTTTAACTGTTTTGTTACTGGACATCACGTATATAAAGGCATATGGACTCCACGTATTCAAGAGGAGCTGACTTGTGAAAGAGAGCCTGATAATCAACACGATGAACATGCCGTGAAAGTTCTGAAAGATGGCGAAATTGTGGGACACATTCCACGACTATTTTCCAAAATATGCACCCTGATTTTGTTGTCTGGCGGTTCTATGAAAGTTTGCGTGTCAGGAAAACGAGAAAACAAACGAGGAAAGGGACTGGAGGTCCCTTGTTTAGTGACTGTGAAGGTATCGGAGCATGTGGCCTCAAAAGTAGAGCCTATTATTAAAGACATATGTAAAAGGCTAATTTAATATATATGCTTTATGAAAATTGTCTTATTTATGTTATTTCTCACTGTCAATATAAGAAATCTGATATTTGAAAAACAGGGCCGGATAAAGGCGCCAGGGCGCCTTTATCCGGATATTAGCGCCGGCGCCTTTATATGGGCGTCGCCTTTATGCGAGATTATAGGGTAAGAGGTTATGGACCCCGAATTATATTTTGCAGACCCCAGGTTACAGACCAATAGTTTATTGTGTTCTGAGTGGTATTTGATGGCCTATCTTATACTATCATTAGGTGCACAAATATCGTGACAATGTTGTCACCTTAAGGGACAGTTTGCGATATAACTTTGAAAGTTTTCCTCCTACAGGATGCAGCCAACATAAGCAATTCAAGAATCATTGGTGGACTGAATTTGATAATTACTATCGTAGGAAGGTACGTATTTTGAAGTACTGAAAACGTAGACAGATAACACAATGCTAGAATACATCTATGTCCTTACAAAAATTATTAAGTGTATACATATTCTGGTGACTGTCATCGTGAACTTTTCTGAAGACTTTGAATCGTCGATCGGGTTCCCCAGTGGTGACATATTTTCTATTTCTCTAGTGTTCTTTTCATAACTTTGAATCTTCTGAGGTAAAATAGCGATTTTTAAGATCTTAAAGGTTACAAAAAGTTCTGGTGAGACTTCGGCCTGTTACACTGTCGAAATAACAGAGTTGGAAGCAAGATGAAAGTTTTACGTTCCAAAGAAAAGCTGAAAGGAAAATCCAGTGTGACTGCAGTAGGGAAACATTTTACAACTGCAGCTCATTTCACCTGGGAACATGTAACTACAGACACTGTTTTCCCTCTGGTCATGTCAGTAAAAACTATGGTATATGAAAGTGTACAGTAGCAAAGTTGAGGGGGCGGGGCATTGATTAAGGGAAGTAATCCTCTACAGCTCGAGGGTTACTATTTTATGATTGTAGCGCCGTGAAAACACTTTATCTACAGTTCAGTATGAAAAGCAATTTGTTGGAAGAAAATCTAGTAAATGGTACCTTAATTATTTTCTATATTGCAGATATTTTGATCAAAGAGACCTAATAGAAGAAACATCTTGATCCTAAAGAAGAGTGGCAAGATTCCATTATGTGCCACTTTGCAAGCGACGCGGTTTCAGCATTCATTTATGCTCATCCTACCGGTAATGGATGCTACACAAATAGCATAAATGTTAGTAATTTATGGAAACAAGTGTGTTAAACACACTTTGAAACGATGCTGATCAATGTGGAAGTGCTATCAATGTCGCAAAACGTTTGCACCATTGAATTACTACCAGTGAAAATGTCTATTGTAACAATAATGCCCCGTTCAGTACACCCGGAAATGGAGAAATACGCGATGCGAGAGCCGTTGTTGGTAACAATTCAATTCCCCCAAGGCAGAGTGTCATCATCATCAGTTGGGCGCACCCGAATCCAGAATACAGGTTTTCCACATGTCTCTGTTTGTCATTATCGTCTCGAGTTCTTTGGGGCTAGGTCCCGTATCTTTGGTGAGAAGTGTGGTGTAGTCGAGACGAAGCCTTCCTTGACCTCTGTTGCCGTAGGTTGGTTTCCATGTGACCAAGTCAGAAGCTACTTCGTTGCTTCGCCAGCAATGACCTGCTAGTTTAAGTCTTCGAAAGCGAACGAGTTCTGAGGCTTTCCTAAGATTTCCATATAGTTTTTTGTTGGTGATGTAATAGTAATAGGCAGAGTGTAACAGCGCAAATCCGGGAAGGGTCATTGGTGACATCAGAGCGGCCGAGTGGTTTACCCCAGTATGTGAGGGCAACACCCTCCTCATCCCCTCATTCTCACTTAGAGGGGAGTTGAAGACGCAAAATTGCATTGATGTGGAATCTAGCGCGGTGTAGCCTTAATCGTGAGTGCAATAGATTCCTATCATTACGTGTTTTCAGGTTTTCCTCCTCGATTTGGTTTTGCTTATGTTAATTTACTTTCCCCTGTTGTTTTAAAGTATGCCATTTGTCGGAGAGAGTGGTAGGACAGTCAATATCATAAACTAAGTCAGCATATACAACTCAACGAACTGTAGATATTTGTATTTTAATGTAAACATTTAGCGAGTGACGAGGCAGTTAGTGCAGTTTTTATATCTTGGGATCAGCATGTCAAAATTAAGGACAGCCTGTATAGAAGATTTGTGGTTACTAGTAGTCCTAAGGGGTCGTGTACACTTTTCTCGCAGATAGAAAGAGATTTTCGATGGGTGACTTTTCATCACACGACGATTCATCATGCGACAATTCATCACACAGACTATTCATCACCTGAATATGACACCAAGGTGTTTTCGCCAACTTTGGTGAAACTGGCATTTTGACATATTTAAAAGCAGTGCAGTATTTGGCCTGAAAGTAGATTTTGTTGTAATCTGGTGGAATAAGTAAATAAAATCAGGCGAAGTATAGTTGCATGATGAATTGTCGCTGTGAGGAATTGTTGTATGATGGATTGTCGAAGTGATGGATTGTCGCACGTTGAACCGTCACGTGATGAATTGTCGCGTGATGAAAAATTCTAGCACGGCGATTTTTACTCCTAATGGCCAATCGCCGCTTTACTCCGCTTCGAACATATCATCAAGGGTGTCTAGAGATTGCGTCTCTCAAGTTTCTCTCATATGGACTAGGTGGACATGTCAAATTTTCGATGGTACTCCCATCGAATCCCGGTCATTTGTTTCCAAGTTAACTGTTAAACCTCATACTTCACGCGAGCTCAAGCTCTATGTGATCAATACCTCCATGTAAATTCTTCTAGGTTGTCTCAATGCGCTTATTTAAATTTGAGTCAAATTGATCCACTTCCTCTTCTTCATCTTAGTATATCAGTAATCATCAGAGAATTACAAACAAGACGAGCGAAATGTTAAAAAGTGTGTCCTAATTAACAATCAGGTGAATTTTAGGAAAATCACTTTTAAGGGCTTTTGTACCATTAAAATTGGTATTTTCTAAACAAAAACGCTTTCAAGTGTATACTAAAACTGGAATGCTAATACAGTTTGTGAAAGTGAAAAGTGAAAAGTAAAGCCTAAGTAGAGTATTACAATAGGTAGAATAACAGTAAGATTCGTTAAAAAAGTTGAGTTAATAGTGAAGAAGAAGCAACAGTACTTTCAATTGTACGAATTAGGGTGAATTTAAGAACACTTCAAAATCAAGAGGGAGACAGTCTCGTGACAATTTCTTGATGCTTTGGTTCTCGTAATCTCAGTTTTGTAGCTGGCAGATGTCCTCCACATATTTTCCCACGCCTGTCCATCTTGACTCACTTGCATCCACCTACTTTCCCTATCTGTTATCTGATCTCTTTACGGGCGTTGTTGACTTCCTTCCGCCATTTTTCTTTCCCTGATTTTCTACTCGAGCTCTCTTGTGATGTTTGTCAAAGCAGGCCAGGTGTTTTCCTTATTCTCTGCACTTCACTTTCTCGACCATGTGTATCACTTTTGTCTTCTTTCTGACCCACGTAATAACCCTGATTTTACAACGAGCGAAGTTTATAGATCGCCAGCAATGTCGAGGATTGTAGTGGGCTTGGAATCAGTGATCTATTTGTCTTAACTGCAAAAAGAATGAAGGCTGTCATTACATTTTGCAATCTCTCCCTCAAAGACCCCCGATGAGGAGTGGGCCCGACATTGAAACTACCCGAAATAAACAGAAAAACCACCAAACAGGCTAACTAATAAATAAAGGGCAGCTGGGGCGTCGCCTCAATTTGTGCTACCGGGCACAGAAGCAAGCCATGAAGCAGGCTTAACTGCCCAGTAGGACCGCCTCTCGCGGATTATGAAAAGCACCTGTCATCAATGAGAACAGGTACTACATCCATTCCTTGCATTCATTACATTTTGCTCCCCGTTATTGTATTGTATGTACTACAATGTTAATAAGAATCACTTAAATGTATACGGACCAAGTCTTCAAGTTCTTTTTGTAAAAACTTTGCTTGTAACTTCCTGCGTGTTTATTGGTCATTTGGAAGGCTATTGCCCGTGGATGCTAAGTTATTTTTATAAGTTTGTAAACAGTACTACAAGAAACTCTTAATGTAAATAATTTTTGAATAAATGCATTGATGACATGCTCATCAAAACCCAGTTGTTTGTCAGCCGCTTTACAAATAGTTGAGCCTTGGGGCCATACTTTTGAGAAGCCGTCAAAAATTTCTAGTTTGTTGTCATATTCAAATGAAGAGGATAAGAAATGGTCACTTTGTAAAGTTTATAAGAGAAAACGAACGTAGTCACCATCGGGATTCGATCTAGCGACTATACCTTGAACGTACGCGTAATAGCGTGGGTCCCAGGCCCGAATTCCGGCTGCGTTGTCTATCAATTTTCCGTAATGGCTTTCGAACTCGCTGCACAAATTAGAGCCCCCCCATTCCTGGGATAGAGTATTTTCAAACTATTACAGAACCGGAATGCAATTCAGGCGCGTTAAGAATTATATTCTAATCGAGCTGCAGCTGTGAATAAGTAGAAGCGACTGACGAAAGAAGCAATTGAACTGGGGATGCTACCTTATTCCTTTCAAATTTTACCTCCCTATAACTTTCGCTCCCTTTAATTTTCGTCCCTTTAATTTTTGCCCCCTGACCCTTTCTTTCGCCCCCTTTAATTTTCGCCCCCCGTGGGCGAAAATTAGAGGCAGACAAAATTACGGGGTGCTTTGTATTTCTTTGCTTGTTCCGTACGTTTTTGAATTTTCCTTTGGTGAAAAATATTGCAAAACGGTATATCCCTGCCAACCTGCCCATAATGCAGAACGCGCAATTAGATATAAAACGCCGCAGTGAAGGCAAGGCACCGCGGAAATTACCGCGGCACTTTTTCCCACGGCAGAGAACAAATTCTGACTTACATGACGCTGTAAACAATCGAACCGCTTGCGAAAACTACCAGCCTCCTATATAATTTTATTATCTGTGGTATTGAAGTAGACTACTATCTTCAGAATGCTAATGTATCTATGTGTTTGCCTACCTGGTTGCCTTTAATTCCCCCCCCCCCTCCTGGTGACTCTCCAATTCGCTCCCTTTAATTTTCGCCCCCCTGGGAGCGAAAATTAAAGGGAGACGAAATTTGAAAGGAATAAGGTATAAACTAGGAGTGACAAAATCGCTTAGAAACTTGGCAGGGTTGAATGAAATAGGATCAATAGACCACACTGCAATGCGATTTCGGTCGCTATCTCCCTGATCGCTTATCTTGGTCGCTTGGCTTTGTGCTGTTTGATCTCCATGCAACTCAAGTTTAAGTTGCTCAATCTTCAACCTGAAGCAGGCACGTGGACGGGGTTAGAAATTTGGAGGGGCAATACTGAACTTAGGGGCTGATATTGCAGTTGCTTAAAGAAGTCTGCAGATGTTGAATTTCGATAGGAGAGTTTGGGGGAGTTTATGGTGAAGTAGCATCTGTCTTCATTGGTGACATATTACTTCTATAATCGCGAGAGACAGTCCTACTTGGCGGTTGAGCCTGCCCTATGGCTTGGTTCCCTGCCCGATTTTTTCCAAAATTGAGGGGCGTGGCTCTTGGACGCTCCAGCTGCCCTTTAATAGATTAGTTAGCAAGCTTGCTGGTTTTTCTGTTTATTTAGGGCAGTTTGTCCGCCCACTGCTCGTCAGGGGTCTTCGATTGAGAGACTGCTAACAAATGTTGCCTTGCAGAATTTTTAAATCATCATCAAAATGCCATGCGGGTTTTGGGCTGTTGATTCAGTGACGAGATTTTACCCTGGTGATCTGGCAGCATTTGAAATATAATTTCATACTATTGCATTTCATTTGTTCCAATTCTGATGTTTCCTAAATTCGTTAGGCGTACTGGGACATACGGTTTTTGAATGAGATCCCCTCAATAAAGAAGTCGGTGGTGAAGAAATTTCTAGCTCAGGTAAATTTTCAACTGTCCAAATCGTCCTTACTTATAATATGCAAATGTTTAAGTTCATTTTTAATTTCAATTACTAAACTAAAAGAATTGTAAGGAAAGGACGATGAAACAAAGAAGATTTAACGAATGATAAACTTTTTTTATATTTTCATCATTACCTCCATCATCGACATTATCAAATTTGACTTTGTCGCTGTCCTCCCTACTTTTTGCTTTCCCATTATTATACTAGCAGTTAACAGCATTATTGTTATTATTATGATCATGATCTTATTTCCTTTCATCATTATTGTCATCACCATTATCGGTATCGTTTTTACTAACATCATTAGTATCACTGCTACTGTCTACATCATGTAGCTACTTCTTTATCCATCACTTAGACATTACAGTATTTGGCAGAAAACCAAAACAAGAGGGCTTTCATGCGACTGGATATTGGTCTTTTCTATCAGAAACAACATAACTCAAAATTATAGATAAGAACCCTTAATTTATACCTCTCTACATAAGATACATTTCACTATGTTGATACAGCAAATTTCTTTACCCAAACCATTTTGATAAAAGTTCCAAGAATTATTGATCCTTTATGGATAAACTGAAGCTGCCTAATGTCTTAATCTTCGCTGTTGTATGACAGTTGCTCCCTCTTAGTCCTATGAGCTGAACCACGAGAATGTAGAGATTACATAAATGGTACTGGACAATCCTTACCCTTTTCGTCAATTTGTATGTTATGAGTATATCTCACTAAGTCATCGTTGCAGAGTTTTAACTCGGTCAAATAAAGTAGAAGTTTCAAGATTGATCAACCGCCAGAGACAAAGTGTAGCCTTTTGGTGTAGTAATCCCATGTTTCCCACCCCTTATAAGGACATGGGGAATTCTTCATTTGATACACTCTGCTTGCAACAAATAAAAATTTAAATATTTTAGGCAATCGAGATGTTCGTAACGAAAAATTTAGCACCCCAACCTTCCTGCTCTCGATCTGTGCAAAGTTTAGACATTCTCAGGTTGAAACAAAATAGGGTATCATTACCACCGTCCTTTAAATCGACATAAATTTGGTTAACCGGTGTGGACCAGTATTTGAACTGGTAAGATAGTGTCCAGTTCTTTTGCAGTAACTACCTCCAAATTCTAGTTCATGAAGTTTCACTGCGTTCTCTTTAACATCTCATTTTCCCATTTGAACTACTAAAATGCGGACATCTTTACGGAGTAAAACTGGACAGTACAGCTAGTGAGAGGCGTAGTGGTTTGAAGTACAGCTTAAATTTACCATAAAAAATGCCTTTGATGAAACCATAATAAATGTCAAGGAACACACATGTGTTACTGATTGAATTTTGTGTCAGCTTTTATTTATTATCCTTAAACCAGAAGAAAACTCCATTAGACACAGTTGTTCTAATGCAATTCGATCTACATGCTCGGTATGATATATTCTTCTTTCCATGACGATGATATACAACCTGCTTTCCGCGCGCTCACGAAGGTTATGGAGGCAAAGGCGGGAGTCGCCCCCAGGTAGAATTCACTAGCGTATTCCGCCCCACCTGACATTTTTATCGGCATATTCATTTTTCACTTTAGTGTATCATAATGCATCAGAAACCAAAACGTCAGACCTATGGAAAGGTTATGGGATGATTCTTGCCCGTATTTACATACGTTTGTGCGTTGAAGTATTCCTGCAAAATCCCTTCCGTGAGATATAACTTCAGAACTGCGCAAAAACTGCGTCTTTTGGCCGTAGTAATTAGAGTTCTCTTACGACTTTAAACCAACGGCTTAGCGGCAATTTACTTGTCCCAGCTAGAATTTAGAATATACAATGCCACTTTCAGTTGAATTTAGCCACCTCTGACATTTTTGTATCGATATAACCAAATATAATATAAAACTGAATGGATGCTATTTTTAGGATTATTTACAGAGAATGATGAAACTTGAGACCTGCTCCCCTCCCCCTTTTGATATTTTCGAAATACCAACGGCACCACTTCTATAAGAGGGCCATCTTCATGAGCGTTTCCACGGTGATAGTGACCTGCAAAGGGGCGCTGTAGCTACAGTACCAGGTGACCAGGCTCCTTCTCGACATAATGTAACTCATGCAAGAAATGCCAAAGAGGAGAATATACTGTACAGTGTAGAGCCTTTTAATCGTAGCTTCTTACCTGAACATTAAGCGGCCAAGATAACTTGGAAAATTCCCATGCCTACCGTATATGACGTATGTGCACCATCTTGAAGTATGGAGTATGAAACTTGTGATTGGATGATACACTTTGCTATTTTCTTCCAAATTATGTACATGTATATGCGTATACTCGATCTGCAGACAGTACTATTTCGCCCTTTGTAGGATCATCAGTGAAGTGCAGAGTAAAGAGGTATACACATATACATACATATATAAATATATCTGTATATATACATCAAGGGATGATGTGAAATAACTTGGAACATCAGGGGAAAGATTCCAGAATATCAAGGTAGCATAACACGATGCCCGTCATGTTTAGAAGAGATTCCAGGATATCAAGGTGGCACAACATGAGGCCTGTCTTGTTTAGAAGGAAACTTATCAATTATTAACTTGTGTGAGAGTAAATTACCAAATACAAGATCAGAACTGCTGTCTCAGCATCGACATGGGAATAGCTAGTTTGCTAAGAGCTTTAAAGATAGAAATTGTTAAATAGCGAAGTTGTAAGTATGTGATATCAGTTGCCAAATGATTGAAGACATGAAACTGCAGTAGCAACTCTTATTGTTTTCTTTACCTTCGTTATCGCTGCTTTACAGCCCTATCAACCTTATTGACCACTTTATTGCCGAATGGCATTTTTAGCATTTCTACATGTATCTACATATATGTAGACTGCACGATTTTTATGTTAGACGATTGAGAAAAGGTAGACAAAAATTGGTTTTGTTTATTCCTTGCAATTTGGGGTTTAGAGACCACGTATATCAATAACATGCAAAGCCCTCAGAGATTCAATGTGGGTCTGTTTTTTTATTTTTCCTGTCTGTTGATTAATCAAATAAATAAAGTCACGAATCGTTTCGGATCAATACGATTTGCCTGGTGCTGCCTAGTCTACTTCAGTCAAAACCACAAGGTCGTTGGCTGCTATCAGTGTGAAGTTAATATGAACATTTTCATTGATTATCAATTTCAGAACAGTTGCAGGGACAAGTAAATGTCTGACGCTTTGGTGTGAATAAATGAAGTTTCAGGTTTCGTGCACAATTAAGCAATGGACCTAGAAGAGAAGGCAGTAACGTTGTCGATTGATAAAAGCCTCATCTAATTGTTTTCCCCTTCTTCACAATATTGTACTCCCAGATAGAAATCCCACACATCGGTCTTCTCTGTCAATATGTAGATACAGCATCGAAAAGTGTTTGGTTTAAAACAAAGACATTGTTTGCAAATGGCATGATATATTTATAAATTATAGATTATATTCAAAATACGAAATACCTCTAGTGTACTAAAGGTAACAGCCAATACTCCTAGCATCCACCTTTATCAAACGACTTCGAATGTCAGAAATTAATAGCACAAAATAGCCTGAGACATTAGACAGCCGAAGAGAACTACTTTGTTTTGCTCGTCTTTCTCCTCATACATATTCAGTGCTAGGTTATTGAATGATACAGGTCACTTTAGCCAACGTAAAGTTATATATGATTTACTTGTTGATTATCATGCAACACATAACATACTTTTTCGATATAAAGACACTTGTTCATATCTGTACAATGAAGTAGAAAATCAACAGTTCAAAGTGAAAACGTTTTAATTGCTCAGAAACGTTTATCAAGGGTAGAAAAATTTACATCTACACTTGAGAGTATACGATAACACAACAACAATTCAACTACCAAGCATATTTTTCAGTTACCTTCACTGCGCACATTTGTAATTCATTTTGCAGATATTCCTATTCTTATTTTCATGTCGTAGTTCCTATAAGAGTCAAAGGTGTCACTCCTTCGATGTCAAATTAACATTATGTGATCTTCATAGCAAGCATTTGGGAAAATTATCGAGACAGTCTTTCCACGAATTCGCGTCGATCTGAATTATAAGACAACATTTTAAGCTGTTATCAGTGGCCAAATGACCTTACAGTTACTATTCATGGTGATTGAAGCACAGGTACTAGGTCATGGGCGTACGCAGGAGCTTCTTGTTACTGTTGGGTGTGTTTGGGGTGGGAGAGGGGTTGGGTAAAGCCTTCGTCAAAGTATGTGTTTTTCAGCAGTCCTGTTACTGTATTTTGGGTGTCAAGAAAAAGCAAATTGTTCATCTTTGTAACCAGCATACCTTGTTCACGAGTCACTCTTTTCTCTCGTGTTGGCAACTGTATCCACCTCCTGTGACGACAGTAAAATAAAAATTTAATTATTGGACCGATATTTGGCAGCAGCAAAGCTGGAACGTCGTTGGTAAAGAATACATTCATAGAACAATATTGAGTCTACAGTTTTGTATTTGCCCTAAATGTAACAAAAGCATTCAGGATGATTTTTTTCAGGATCCTGATGTCATTATATATCTTTACAACTAAAACATAATACGAGTTATATGTATGACCGTGACAATATCGTGAGACAGATGATTATCTGTATTGTTACTGCATATCACCACGATGAGCAATCCTTTCAAAAATATTGAGAGCATTGACCTGTGAAATGATTATTTTATGATTGAATTGTGATTAAACGTTTTCCACTATCCCCTTGACAAAATGTAAACATCGCAACAAGTATGTGCAAATGAGCATTCTGATACCAAGTGCGAGTCAATAAGGCTGGTTTATAGTCCTACTGTGCAGCATAATTTTACACCATGCAGCAACTTTGGTCATTCCCCACATTGCTGGATGGTTTCATCCATACAGCAAAATTTAAGTTCCACGTACATTAGGATTATTGCTGTGCAGCAAGCTTTTCCGAGTTGAAAAAATCGAACACAAAATCCTTGCTGTGCAGGAAATTGGACAAAATGGTGTCAGAGTCTAGTGATCACAGCGAGCGACTGATCGAAGTGAGAGTTTTTAATTGTTTGAGGGACTGCTATCCCAGATGTAGTCAAGGAAAATAATGCTTGAGTCTATGATTTATATTGCTAACGAATTTGGTAGACGTAAACACGAGAAAGAGCTGAAAGTTAAACGGCCAAGACGGTTTTATTTATGAGAAGAGATTTTAAAGAAGTAGTGATTGTGCTTCTTGCTAGCCGACATGTCAATTTAAAAACTGATATAGTTCGTGAGTCACTCTTTGTGTTCATATGCATGTTCTAAAGAAGTACATGTTTCAAATAATACCTTATTTACATCTGATCTATTGTTTAAAAGCAACTGATTACCGCGAGTCTCAAGGAGTTAAAATTTGTAAAGTATCAGCTAAGCACTACATGAACCAAACTGGGTAACTACGATACGATTAGTTCCCTGCTCTGTTGTTGGATTGATCATACGCAGTATGAAGCCGGACATTTTAGATGAGAAGATGAGAAGTTCTACTAAATATCGAAAATGTGTTCCAGGATCATTAAATAGCATTCCCTTTACCACAAACAAAAACTCTTCGTTAGTATCACGGGACTTGTTGATATACCGAACACACGTTATATCCTCTTCCTTTTCCAGTTCTTGTAGACTTGATAGTTACGATATAAAAGCCACAGCTCACAAACTTTGAAAGATCTTTGATACAGTTACATTTTGATCGCGCGAAGCGCGTGCTAATCAATAAAATTGAGTGACTTGAACATTTGTAATGCATGACACGTCAACACACTTGTGTGCAGAAAAGAATGCTCCACACAGTATCTCCATAAAGTATGCTGCACGGCATTTTGTACACTTCTACAGCAACCTCCTGCAGCGACGTTTTCTGCTGTGCTCGAACAAAGCAGGACTATAAACCAGCCTTAAGTTGATTGCATTTTTGCGTTGATTTTTTCTTGGGGCAGGCTGGAAGTTCTTTAGGGTCTGTGCGTCAGGGGGCAATACGTCGTCGAGGCTTTCGTAATCACGATGCTTGCACGTGATTTTCTTTACAAATTTGTTTTGTTGATCCCACAGTGGAAGGCGCTGCACATGAAAGGATGACACTTCTGGGGTGTGACCATAGGGCTAGAGCGCTTACTTAATCACGTGACACGCGGAAATTAGAAACTACAAATATGGCTCCAAAGAAGTGGCAGTAAACAAAGCGCTGGGTAATTAACGTTAAGACGCTTTCAAATATTTCAGACGTCGAGTATTGTTACCATGCCTGTTGAAACATACCTGTTTTGCTCCTATTTGTGACCATAATGCCCCTAAATTGTAAATAATTGATCCCTGTAGAGAGTGGAGATAAGGAATTAGTCATATACACTAAATCGTCCATATAGTTAGTGTATATAGGATAATAGAAGATGAAATTAACTTAGAACTTCGATAAGCTTTTCAAATCCCTTTCTTGCGGACCAAATTCTGGTAATGCCAGCAATAAGTTATTGTATTACTGAGCGTCATCGCCCGAGGGAAGCAGCCACATCTCCTATTTACTTTGACTGCATTTTTCTTTCTATTCTTTGCTGATCAAGTTTTAAGTGAATAATAAACGTACCTAATCTTATTTCTGTCTTCTTCAAACCCCACCCTCCATATGCTCCGATGGCTACAAAACTGTTTATCTACTGAAAATGGATTAAGTTTTGCATGAACAACTATAACGATGATGATAATAAGAAAATGAATGACCATGTTAATTGACGAGCTTTTCAATAGGAGGAGTGGTGTATACTTTGCAAGCTGATTCCTCTGTCTCAGCTTAAAATTCCATGATGCACATGGTGGTGCCAAACTTCTTACACTAGAAAAATTCTTCTTTATACCATCCCCCAAGTATTTGAAGTACTCTTTGGTACGTACAGCATAAGCTATAAACAGTGACGGGGGGAGGGCGTCACTATTTCTCTAGACTATAGTTTATAAAGATATAAAGGCAACACCTAAATAATTGGCAGAACCGGATGAATTATGGCTCTATTTCTCTATCCTTAAGGAATACCATTCTACTGTTTTGAATATCCAATAAATCAAAAACATTTATTTCAAGTTTAAATACAAATGTAGTGGAAGTCTTGTAGAAAATCACTATACACCACCAGTGGACAACCAGTGCTCTAACATATATCGTCCTGTTGCAAGTTAAACTTGAAATCATGGATGTCTTATCTCCTTTACTCTACAGAATTTATGTGTACTTATTCACCTTTATACTTCGATCACCAACCAGTCCCGCCTAAGCCTATATCACATTTAAATAAACATTACATAGAAAAGATGTTCCGGAGTTAGCAATACAATAAAAGGAATACCTTTTCAAATGCAACTGATGGCTCAGTTGCTGGAAAACCACTTATTGCATCATACCTAAGAACAAATAAAGATAAAACAAAATGGAAATAACACTTACAAGATCTGATACACTTATTAGTGACAAAAAAACCCGTATAGCAAATTTTTATTTTAGCTTGGGATGAAAATAAAACAGTCACATATTACAATAGTTAAATTGACGATTCGGAACGTCAATCAGAAATCATACCACTACCACAAACCTAATATTCTATCTGTTTCATGATAAGTTTCATCAGTACTTCTTCCGTTATTTAAGTACTCAAACAGGCGCTAGCTACCGTGTAATACATATGTGGTCAAGGAAAACACAATTACTTGCGGCGCTGATGGAGATCCATCTGGGAACCTTGTCACGAAGATCCATAAATTTCCTAGGCATAAATGGACAACTACGTAATACATCGTCATTTAGCAGTCCCTTTCATGTCCAGCTTACCGGGCGATTCGTTATGAAACAAAAGTACGTCATCTGCTGTGGCAAGACCCACATTATATTACGTCAGGTTCACAACATAGAAAAAAGATAAGTAAGAAAGACCAGATGCAGAAGTGAGAGTTCGCTTGTTTACGCCGACGTAAAATTAGTCTTTGAGATGGATGGTCCAAAAAATTGAGTCCTTCGTAACGATCTAGTGGCCACCTCAATAGCGCCAAAGATCATCTTTGAAAACCTGGCCGAACCCAAACCACTAAATAACCAAGGCAAAGAATCCTAAGAAACATACGGCGAGAATAATCGTTCGTACATATCATTTAGAGACACTCTTATTTTCTTGAATTCGTATAATAGTGGCTAGTTTGAATAGTTTTATTGTGTAAATTCTATAGATGATTGTATTAACTATATAGATATTTGGAGTCATTTTTTATGTTGGTAACTCATGAGAACACCGAAATGGGGTTACTAGGAGCGCTTGAGACGGCTCCTGTTTCTGTGGTGTAACTTCTTGTGACGGATGGATATCGATTTGGGGACCCCTCGCACAGAAACCACTCTGTTGTTTCGTAGGCCGTACCAACCTCTATCCTGCCTAATACGATACGAGCATATAGAAATTTATCCAAATATATTAATACTAAACCTATACTGTTTAAAAGCAACGATTGAGTTTCTTAGAAATCTTTTAAGTGTTTCCTCTGCAGCTATATTTTCTTTACTAAACGCGCCTATTTTCAAACAGTTCACTTTTAGTTTTGAACGTTTTATCTGTCTTTAGATAAAATGTTTATAGAGGATTGTATATATGATACACAGATAACAAGTAGATTATTCATATATTCTGTAAGTATATGCATGATAGATTGAATTATGCGACAAATTAAAATGCATTTTGAACACTAACATTTGGAAACCACATTTATCAAATGAAGTTACGTTTCGTTTGTAACAAATTTTGTAAGCAAAATCTAGAAAATATAGCCCTCTTTTCCACGGATTCCTGAGGCAAAGTTAGCCTCATACCTCTCTCGTTAGGATTCAAAAAATCCGTTTAAACTGTAAGTGGTTATTCCCAAGATTGTTTTAAGCTTTTTTTTTCTTTTCTCCAGCATGAATGTGCGAAACCTTAATGTTGGTGGGGAAGTGAGGCATATATGATAAACATTTTGGTCCCAGAAAAGTGTAATTCTTAAACAAAGAGCAAGAACAACTGTGTTTGAGCTTTACTAATACTCCGTCTCTAAATAACTTACGTCTACTGCCTCTGAGCAACTAGGACATCGTTCGAAGTAAAACCATCACTTTTCCTTTGCCTAACACAGTTACTAACAACCATTTGACCAACTGGCCAATTTTAGGGTTAGTGTATCACACACAAAACCCGGTCGTCATGCTCCTGACCTTTATTTATAGAATGCCCTCCTGAGGTTGTGATTCTTCTCCAAGCAAGAGATTTTTCCCTTTCTCGATTCTCACACCTACAATTAGGCTATTATGGTTATATTTTAATATATTTAGAATTATTTCATTACTATCCAAGCAAGTGCTGTTAACGAATGAACAGAATGGTGTATAAAGACATAATCGAGTAGCTTAAATCACATCTGCGACACAAGAAAGAGACGCAATAAAATCTTTTATCTTTTCATTAAAAGTTTCTTTTCAGTGAGAAATTACAGATGAAACAGATCATGCCAAGAATAAGAGGATGCCCTGCTCTTTCAATACAACCATCGGCGTAAAGGCTGCTTTCAGTCCTCGCAAAGCTGTGGAAAAGTATATTTTAAGGCAATTTGTTCGGGCACCGGACAAACAATAAAAACTGTAAAATTGCTTGGTTACAAATACAAAATGAATTTAATCTTGGCAATAATTTGCTAGAAAGTGCAAGTTTACTCGTTAAGCAAGTAAATTTAGGGTATCGTCACCATATAGCAAGTAAATGTAGGGTATCGTGACCATATAGCAAGTAAATTTACGGTATCGTGACCATAAAGCAAATAAATCTAGGGTATCTTCACCATAAAGCAAATAAATTGAGGGTATCTTCATCATAAAGCAAATAAATAAAGGGTATCGTCACCATAAAGCAAGTAAATTTAGGGTATGTTCACCATAAAGCAAATTAATTTAGGGTATGTTCACCATAAAGCAAATTAATTTAGGGTATCTTTACCATATTGCTGAGCTATAAGAGACTGATTTAGTTAGTAGATGGTTCATATTGAAGATAGACGTTTTCGTGATGCATTTCCTTTCATTTGTTTATTGTTTAAGAACTGATTAATGGGGAAAGTGTTCCTTCTAGTGGTAGCTGCCTTTTGAATGAAAGAAGTGATTTTAAATTTTTGTAATTATAATGAAGAAAGAGTTCTTTAAAGCGTGACCAGATTGGAGTGATTATACGGATCCTCATCGTTATAACCAAGATAGTAGATATTTTGGTGAAAGCCTCTCTATTTCATTGTCTGGCTGAACAGTCAAAGGAAGTGTACAGTTGTTGATGTAATACCACATATTGTATATCTATTGTAAGATGTGTAACCACAATGCAGAAAAACAACACCCCCAATTAAACATGGCTTTGAAACCACGTCATAATTTATTTTTGCATCATTTTATTTCGCATAGCATGAGTACTACATTTTAGTGGTAACATTAATGAAACCGCATAGGAACGAGACTGTCTGAGAGCTTTGCGTAGCATGCAGGATTTGTTTATCACGATTGAGAAGCCAAAGGATTACTAAAATCTGGGCATTTGTAAACAAGACTTTGCAAATGCTATTTACATTTATGAAATGTTTGAAACAATAACACGTAAATTTATCAGAGGACGTGATATTTTGCATCTGTGAGTCGGATTTTGAATATAGCATGAGATGTTACTCCAGCGTCTACTCATGTGACCATTAATGAGATTTCTCTGCTGTTACCCCAATCATCCACTTGCGATGTTGATCGTGAATACGGATGACATGTTTTATCGCAACACGATACTTTGCTGCGTTAATGCGATAATTTACCAACTGTTGTTCGATAACGATGACAATCGTTGACAAAAACTGTACAATGAAGGCAGTGATTTAGAATGAGTCACTTTAGAGACAATATTTCTATTAATGCTTTCTTGCAAGAATCATAGAGAGGACCAGACGCTCACGAAGGTGAGATGGGCAAGGTGAGGCGCCCCCTTGAGAGAATTCACTAGCGTATCCCGCCCCACCTGACATTCTTATCGGCATATACATTTTTCATTTCGGAATATCTTAATGCATCGGAAACAAAAACGTAGGACCTATGGGGTGACTATAGGATGACTCTTGCCCGTATGTCTGTACATATGTTCGTTGAAGTATTCCTCAGAAATGCCTTCCGAGAGAATAAGTTCAGAACTGCGCAAAAATTGTGTCTTTGGGCCTTAGTGAACAAACTTCTCTTACGACTTTAAACCAATGGCTTAGCGGCAATTTACTTATCCCAGCTAGAATTTAGACTATACAATACCACTTTCAGTTGAAATTAGCCAACGATAACATTTTTGTATCGATTTAACCAAATATGATATAATATTGAATGGATACCATTATTAGGATTATTTCCAGACAATGATGAAACTTTTTACTTGCCCCCCCCCCCCCCTCCCCTTTGATATTTTGGAAATCTCAACCGCCCCACCTATCTTAGAGGGCAAGCTTCGTGAGCGGGAACAGACTATAAAGAATAAACAAGTAGAACCTCTGTCATGATAGGACTCTTTTTCTAATACTTTAGATTTCTTTTTCGGATTAACCCCTTGCAAGGGTCATAACCTTTTTCCAGGATATAAGGCCTAAAGGAGGAGAGGTTGTATACTCCCTAACAGCTTTATGATTCCTACATTTAAAAAAATAGCGCCTCATAAACAGTATACATAGTATTCATCCAATTAAGTTTTCTGTAGAATATTGTCTACTATTTTAGCCAGTGAAACTTGCAGAGAGATCTATCGTCGTTACAGAAGCTATTGCTACTTGCTACCAGTGGTTAGATTCCCGTTCGTTGCTTCCGGTTCTCTTTAATTGGTGGATTTTGAAGGACAACACTTAACTATGTCCTCATTGAAATTATTAGCGTTATGGTACGCATGACATATGAATCCCACGTCTTTCTCATAAATTGTGTTTAACGATAAAAAATGGACTCGTATGTCGACCTACTGCACTCTATAGACCATAGAAGGAATTAACAATGACCGTACTGCCAGTGAATGTCACCCTTGCATAACTTCATTAGTTGAAAATGTTACATCATCATATCAAAAAAACCCTTACCATTGAAAATAGATCCCCATGTTACGAGAGCTTGGAAAAAATCGATGTTCTATGTAATACAGTTGATTGAAGTAGCTCATTAAGCAATTCACTCCATCGTCATCTGGTTTCACTTCCAGTGAGTCCTGTTGAAGAAACAGGTATTGAATATCAAAATATGGACACCTTCACTTTAGCTTTGGCGCGCTAGTCTAGTACTGAGACTAGTCACCTATGGAAAATGTGAGTTTCGTCAGCGTTGACAAAAGTAGTGACTTAAGACATTTACGATTGGATTTTGAATATAAGTAACGCATTTAAGCTCTCGTAACCCTCTGGACGATCTTTATTTCGTCCTGTCACTTGCAGTTTGTACAATAAAGCCATAGGTACGCGATCATGGATAGCCTAAACCTAACTGGTCCCGTATCTGCTTTGATGCGTTTATACTGCTAATGGCTTAAAACCAAATAAATAATTAGTTTTGGAAAAACACAGTATAGAAAATAGAAAATATATCCACGACCGTTGCTCCAATTTGTAACCCAGGCTTTCGGAATGTGTGCTATACCAACTAAGCAAGGTGACGCTAGATGCTCAAATACCCTTCTTTTCTAGTCGCCAAATTAATTCCCTATCATTCATCGTGGACGCCGCGAAAGAGCAGTCCCCAGGTTTATATACCGATGATGACATGTTTTCTATTCCTATTGTGCCTTTTCAAAAGTGACATTTCAAATCCAGGAGAGGCAGCTGACTGGAAAGAATTCGTTGACCAATGACATACAATTATGAGTTATATGTGGCATTAGATTGTTTGTACTATATGCATTTAGATTTTGAATCCATCAGCATCTTTGAAACCACACCAACCTATTTGATACTAAATTAATAAGCATTAAATTTCCTTACAGTCTTCAATATTTTCCCAATAAATGTGAATCCAATTGTCTCGATCCATTCGATTCTGTTCATGCCAGAACCCTACAACATGGCCAATCTCATGCACCATAACATGTGTATAGTCGCATCCGTCTCCAACTGATATTTGTGCTCTACCTCCAATTCGTCCTACGTTTCCCCAGCAACTAATGAAAAAGGAATGAAAAGTTATTTAGTTAAGAGACAGCTAGAAACCAATTTCAAAATGCCATTAACTCATACTATCCTAGAGAAGACAACAGTCGGTTACCCTTTTAGAATACTACTTTTAGATTTCATTGGAATTCAATAACAGGTAAAAAGAAAAATAATCCAATCGATAACGAGGCACCTAGTCAGACTAACCTTGATCAGCAGTCAATGTGCCTTAAATTGTCCCTTATATTTTTTCTTGAGAAGAACAAGTTGCTGTTACACAATCAAGCCGTTATTAGAAGACCATTAAATTTTCTGATTAGATTAAAACGTTTATGCAAGTATTTTGAAATTTCCTGCGGGTAAACTGTTTGTGTGGAAAGTTCAGAATTTAAGAGCAATTTTGAAGGAACTGCGTCTGTTATGAAGGGGTCTAGTCGGGAAAATGACGTCATAGCTCACCCAACACAGGGCATCAAAATTAAGACATGATCAAAGAATCATTTTGCTTACTTGCAGTCAATTGGCTCATCTATTGACTGTCTTTTCTAAGTTTTAATATCGTCTATGAATAAGCAACATTTGCTATGATGATGCAATCATTTTGGACAGCATGAGCATTACTAAAACGGTAGCAATAGAATCGTGTCCTGCAGCTCTGAGCAGATCTGAAATTACGAAAACGTCTTGCCACTATTTGGCATAACATGCTTGTATTGATAATCAATTTGATTGCTTGTTTTTGAACTAAAGTAATCATTACAAAAGCCATTCGGTAGACGACTTCCTATGTTTCAGGTTTTGCTTCGTTCTGGGTATAACATATTGAATGGCAACTGCAACTTGTCTCTTTTCTCTCAGTTTTTCTTTTTCTTTCTTCCGGCTTTCCAATCCTTGTGACGAGCAATCTTGTTAGAAAAGAGATTTTGAAATTACTTTGATTAATATGAATTTTGCAGTGCCAGGTCAACTCTACAGGTTGCTGCAATGAACCACTGCTCACTTTACCTAAATGCAACAAAGTTTATTGAATCAATCATCATTGTTATGACTACGAAGAGAAGTAAGATACGGCTTAGTACCACAAAGCTGTTGACTCAATCCCAGTGTCAAGCCCCAGTTGTGACCATGAATAAGTCACTTTGCCTCGAATTGGTCACATATGCAGTAATCCACTTAGTTCTTCATTATTATAACAAGAATTGTGAAAAGAAGGATAAGAGAGAGGTGACAGTTTGATATTTTCTTCACCTAGTTCAATAATCAAGAGACTAAATTGACACTTAGCATAAAATGTAAGATGATAAAACAACGCTCGTTCAAGTACAAAAATGAAAATGATAATTGCACCAGTCAACTGCTGGATTGTAATGGACAGAAAGTATGTTGGAAACGAAAAACATTTGTTGAGTAATTATCAATGAAACTGCTCTTCTAGCAGGCAATATAAGCAATAGCTACAATGTTGAAGCTCTGATTCAAGATCCCTGGGGACCTTAGCGGTTTTTTTAGAACAAATACGGAAGTGCATGAGTCAAGGGTAAATGTAATGGAGTGCACAAAGCATTATTTATTTACGACACTACTTTGTTGCTTTCTTGATACAGTCTATTCTTTCTCTGATATTCTATTTGTTACATTAAAGCAACACTAGAAGTAATAAATATAATCTTACTGTGTGTTCCTGAAGAAGCGAAGATAATCTTTTTCGTTGGTCCACTTTACAAATCGAATGCATGTCTTAGCCTCCCATTCAGCCATGGCGCTCTTGATGGCAGCGATGGCAGATGGCATGTTTTCTAAAAGGAGTAAAATAACATGCATGATTGTTTCACCGGGGATTCCTCCGTATCAAATTGTCATTAAATAAAGTAGAGTCCTTTAACAGATTGGATGATGATGTAACTCCTGTTGTTTAGCTAATTTGATAATAATAATAATGATAATAATAATACGAAACAACATAGTTATAATGCTCATATTGATAACATACCTAAACTGCAGTCAATTTCATAAGGAATAACGGCATTAGGCCAGCGGTGAGTTGCCTTATTGCTACCAGCAAAAGCCACTCTGTCTGACACTCCCATATCTGCCCCATTCTTCAAAGCTTGCTTCTGTTCCTCTGTCAATTCGATATCTCCAAATGCCAAATCCTTTTTTTGAGGTGGACTTTTCCATGGTACTGTTAAGCAAAAATTTGATAAAGTAATTAATATCAGAATTCTGCAACCTTGGAAGGAACAATGATTTCTATATTCTATCTGATTAGTAGAATGAATTTTTCACATAAAGTGAAATCAACAACAATGCTTAAACAAAGACTACTTTCCTCCATCTAAGTTGTATCCATGTTTTAACAAAAAAAGAAGGACATGGTCATGATACCAAAACACGTATTTTTCTAACCTTATCTACTTAAGTTTCAATACCATCTTCCCTAGGCATGCAATAACTGCAAGGCAAAGAGTCCAGCAAGAGTCGAAGATCATCAAATGAGGAAAGGTAAGCTAATAATGAGACGGTACCTTTGATAGTTTTGATAGTGTAGTCTTATCAGGTGTTTTGAACTAGTGTCTTTCTATTTTGATCTATTCAGATCTTTCTATTGAGAATCGTAAGTCACGTCCTTCAATTTCCTCCCTCCACTGTGTGTCGTTTTCAAACTAGAGATTCGCGGCTAGTCAAAACCTGAACTTTATTTGCTTACGATCTTCAGACCAAAATACTTGAGGGTATTGCATAGTCTTTTACCTGTTGTTTATTTACTTGTCTCTTGTAGGTTTAAAGTGAGGCTGATATTTGTCTTTTAAATTATTCGACAGTATTCCATAGATCCTTAAACCTCTTGATGATTTAATAAGTATTGCTGATCCACCCTAACCAAGGTGCCCTTCCAACCTGCTTGAAAGTAATCTGGCAATTCTCTATTTATTCATTTTTTATCAATACATTCGCAGAGAGTCCAATAAATTTAGGTTTTCCTTGAAAATACGTGACGAATACTCTCTCATTTATATGCTCTACCACAAGGTGTTATTATAATTACTACCGTTTGTGAGTCTCCTTCTTTTAAACTCGTGAGTCCCCACCACATACCACGCACCCCATTTTCTCGGCCTTCAACCTTAAAATCGGCTTGCATTGACTTTCGTTTGGGGGTATTAGCACCGTGGCAGTATTCTCCCTTGCGTTTTGGACCAACTCGACGTCGATGCCCAAACTTGGTACTTCAGTGAAAGATAAAATTACAGACTGTTCAATACGTATTGATTAGACAGGTTTACAAACCATTTTTAGTTTCTACCTTGAAGCCTTTCTTTCAAGTAAAATATCGCGAGGTTTGTGGTTAACTTACCGCTTTCAGACCCTAGGAATCCCAACGTATGTCCTGACAGGCACAGCACAGTCAAAAGTAGCAGCATGATGATTCAAGCAATGCAGTATTACCTAAGTGAGATGTAAACAAAAAGATCTAAAATGAAAAAACAATGTGATGGATGCACATCTTCTGTTCCTGCACAGGAGTGTTGAACTCATTTTAAGTTAAACGAGATTATTCTTTAACTACAGTTAAAATTGCTTAGCAAACAAAAGTGGTTCGTGCCCGGGAACATGACTGCTGGGAGTTTCGGGGTGCACGACAGATCCCAAAAATTGACAACAGTAGGTTAACCCTATTCTACTGACGAAGGGTTTGCCGTATCCTAGAACCTCCTAGTAAAACGTTGTTGTGCCATTTCTCAGATAGGCTCCAAATATGGATGTGAATAATGGTAGTATGCTTGGAAATCAAACTAAATTAATATTTTAAACGTCAATTTTTAAGTTAAAATTGCTCAATTAGATTTGTTTAAAATTCTAACAAATAAACACTAGAATTTCTTCTGTTGATTAACACTTTATGCAAGAAAGTGAATTTTATTATTCTGCTTTAAAAAGAATGCTTATCTTAAAGGTAATTTTGAAAATTTCACAGACGTTTTATTGAAAAGCAATGTTGACCGGTAAACATGGTACAGGAAGCCCCCCAACCCCCCACCCCCACCAAGAAAACTATAGCATTGAAAACCTCATCCATTTTTACTATTTTGATTCTGAAATAATACTTTCTTGGAAATGCTAACAAGAGCAGGTTAGCAAACGTGAACTCATGTGATACGGTTCTTACTTCTGACGAAATTTGTTTCATATATATGAAAGCACTGCTTTATTGTAGAAATGCTTTGCTGTGCATTACTAAACATGTTTACAATATATGTCCTGATGACTTTGTCAAGTAAAAATATTTATTGACTGATAGCTATAACCTTTTTTCCTTCAATTTACTTCTCTCTCACTTGAAGTTAAGTCGACATTATCTGCGGTATTTACTATGTTTTCATTTTCAGGTTAAACCTTCAACAACTCATACGCCTTAAAATCAGCCTTGGAAATTTAGAAAAGTCTCTAGGGAAATGGGGGTGTAACGTTTATGACTCGAGGCCGGTTTCCTCACTATCAATGTGCTTTCTATGCTAGCAATTCATGACGGACCAATAAATCCATCACTTTTTAGCCGCCCATATTAGCCTTTTATCCACCATTTGTGAACATTGTAAATATTTCAGGGAATGGAAAATGCCAAATTCTCTGCTCTATCATAGACATTATTTGTAATGAGGTATGAGGCCAAGTTACATAGAGCCTCTATGTAACTTGGCCTCATACCACATTGCAAATAATGTTGGTTTTGGATGAGTGTGTAACGATAATTTTTATTGCTGGACAAAAGAAGAAAAAAAGGTAATACTCAGGTAGCCCTAAAGATACACGTCAATGATGTACCAGAGTTCATACATGTTTAAAGACTTGGGCATGATGTGTTATAACATATGTATAAATGACATTAATAAATACAAGGAAGAAGATGTAGATGAAACGTTTTAATACAAGAGACCAGCTGAAAAACCTTAATTAGAGACTTTGAATAAGACAGAGCAGACGCAGAGAAGTAATGTGGCAGTATGACAATCAATCAATAAGAATTGTGATATGGAAGTCGATATCTATGGACCTACAATTACACATTTATGTTAGGCATCAAAAGATCAACATCGTGAATAGCACGTGGCATTGAATTGACATTAGAGAAGTAGAAACACAAGGAGAGCATAAAAATCAAAGAATGCCATGGTTCTGTGGATTAGGGAGATTGGAACACTGAGTAGAGTGACTAGCAGGATCATTCAAGAGCGTGTCGAGGTGACAGAAAAATGTAAATAGAAAGATTTCATATAGTTGTAGAGCAGTAACGTTGAGACGTTTTCTTCAAAAGAGCATGCGTAATCATGGCAGCTACAGATTAAAATCACGACCTGAAAGAGAAGACGCAACCAAATTAAAAGGCAATAATAGGTAGGCACGACGAAAAGAGATAGCATTACAATTATATGCTAGGTACCTTGCATCTATAAAATAATATATTGCCTAGGGATATCAAAATATACGTTGTACTAATAAGTGATCAAAAGGGATCCTACCTTTAAGCTCCAAATAATTCTGTAGAAAGCAAACGATTTTAGTCACTTCGGCTAATTTATAGTGTCTCCTATCATTGACGTTTGTTGTCACTTCCAACAAAGAAAATTAGATCTTAACTAAAGACTAGTTTAAAATTCCGTATTATGGCCATAAAACTGCTTCAAGTTAAACAGCTGTTCTCTCATTTACAATAGTTGGTAAAGTCAAAGTCAAAAGTGAAAGTAACCCAACCGTTTCTACTACAAGACCAAAACTGTCGTCTAAATGAATTTAAATCTGGGATTAATATCAGTCGCTATATCAAGTGTGCAGCATATAAATTTTTTGTCCTACATATTTTCTAATATTCCAATCAATGAATATATATTATTATAAAAATACTCTAATAAAATAGATAAATATCTTCCGCTCAATCTTATTGTTTTTTCGACTCAATACTTTGGAAACTAAACTTGGTTAAATACTTTTAATGTACAGGGTTGGGCCTGTAAAAACTAGTAAGAACACAGGAGTTGCACATTTAAACTAGGACTTTAAGAAAGGATAAGTGCTTTGCTCCGTATTACATGAGAACCTGTCTTCACGCACAAAAATAATACGTGGGCATAAAATTCTGATGCATTGTAATACTCCTTTAAAGCTATGCACAAAACGATAGATTGACTACCACAACTCAGTAACATTCTTACAGTGCGGGTGACACCAATTTTAAGCTTTTTATAAATATACGGAAATGAGTCTGTTTTGTGCATATTAAACAAGAGACAATTTTACCAATTTTTTAAACATTTATTCTCTCTCTTAATGATGCTTTAACCTCACAGACTTTAGCTACCACGCCTCGCCGTAATTTTCGATCTGATGTAAATTTTGTTAGCTCACTGCTTAGTTTATATCTTATGTTCCTTTATAAGCTGTAGTGCAGTGTCTTAGTACTTTTGTCCTTGCCTTCCTCTGGATCTTCTTCCTGTTGGTGTACGAATCACCATTTCGCTTTTTTAAACTTCTAAACATTCAAATATCTCACTGACCTAGTTTCCAATCAACGTTTGCACCATATTGAAGACCTTGTGAGAGATAACGGCTGCTTGCTTTGCTATTAAAAATATGAGAGAACATTGTTGGGAGGACCTGAAAGGAACCAGGCACATTCGATTTCGGTCAAATTGCAGTTAAGTTGCAGATTTATCGC
The DNA here is from genome assembly GCA_010016025.2 of Alatinidae sp. Z8VKAUB7J3. Taxonomy (NCBI): domain Eukaryota; kingdom Metazoa; phylum Cnidaria; class Cubozoa; order Carybdeida; family Alatinidae; species Alatinidae sp. Z8VKAUB7J3. Next base: position 126,526,597 of record JAAAKM020006971.1, on the reverse strand, counting down.
AATGAAATGAATGGAGTCCATGAAAACGTTTATTTACCATACACATTTTTTAATATAAGCAACCCAGTTGCTAAGGCCTCAGCCCTCGAATTAGCCATAAAATTAAGCAACTTGCTTAGCAACCCTCAGCCCTGACACTTAGTTAGCAATTTTTTTTTCACAACAGAATTACAAATTTTCTTAAAAATAGTGACACAGAATTCTTTTCTGATTTGAAATAAAAACCTTAGGGTAACTAATTACTTTAATTTTGGCATTGTGGGGACATGTGTTAAAATTTTCGGTGATATCATGATTCGGTATCACAGAGAAGAAATGACATTAGCAACCTTTTTAGCAACGTTAGCCCTTAAAGTGTATCATACCCTTAGCAAGCTTAGCCCTGACCCTGGAAATCGAGTTGCTTATAAAAAAAAATGTGTACCTCAGTTGGTTATTGCTCGCAAGGTACCATTTAATCAAACGTGACTAATCGGCATGTGATTTAAAATAATGAAAATTGATCCCTTAGAAACACAAACTGTCCGGAACGCCCCATTTTCGAGTCTGCTTTGACGATAAAATCAATATGCTAATAATAAAATAGAATGAAGTTTGATACGCGACCCCCGTCTAACGCAATATTTTAATGTTTGATAGCTGTGACAACTTTTTACAGTTTCTTGAAATTTTCCTTCTAACTATATAGTTTCAAATTTATTAGATTATAATACTTACTTCAAGTTTCTACTATGATTATACTAGTCTTGTTGTTTCAACACTAAATATTTTACTTCCATTATTTTTACTTTCAAGTTTATTCAAGTTAATTATATTTTCGATAAGCTTCCTCGTGTGTCTCGTGCTACATTTGACAAGACCCATCAGGTATCGACATCCATTCGCGCTCTTTCTTTGGACGTTGCGGATTTGTTCAAATTTTGATAGACAGTGGCGGTTTCCTGTTATTTTGTCTTTCTTGGATTTTTACAAATTCCGCACATTATAAAGTTAATTTTTGAAAAGAAAATGGCATGAGATCATCACAACCTAATAATACAAGGGTAAGTTAAAGCTTTCGATTTTAATTTCTATCTTCCTGGTGTAAAAACTTGCATTTTAAGTGTTTGAATAAAACAAACTTGTTGTGAATTTGTGCTTCGTAGAAGCGGTTAGTTGTGATTCTTGAAAAGTATTGTACTTTCACGGCATCATAATGTTTAGAACTTTTCTAAAAATTTGCGGTTGTTCTTTATAAAATCCTATCCAGTAATATCAATTTCATGCATTATACGTCATGCCCTTCCTTTTCATAGCCATGTATTTGGCTTCTATAATTAGTGAAATCGAATGTACCCCGTTCCTTTAAGGTCCGCCCATTGTGGCAGGGGTGGACGTTGATCACTGTAGTGCGCCTTGTAAATCGTCAGTTAGTGATATGAAGTATTGGTCTAGATATTATAAAGCGCAGAATGATCAAGAGATGGCGAATAATTGAAAAGCGTCAAACTGTTGAGACAATACGCTGCAGATAAAGTCTGAACTAAGGAAACACTCCTACATGCAAATAATTGCAATGGAAGCGTTTCTAATCTGCTTTATCAGATTTCATTTACGGTAAAACACTGTAATGTTGGAAAAGACTCATTTAAGTACCTCTGTGTTAAATTAGTGTATGGTATGTTTCCCCTTTGTTCCGTATATATGAACCAATCAGGAATCTCAATTATTGGAGGAAGTGTACATTTTTTAAAAACTGTTCTTTTATTTGTAGTAGTAAATTATTAAAATCAAGGTTTTTCGAAAAACTCCAGAGATAAGCCCTACCTTAGAATTAGAAAGGGAAAAGTACAGGACCTATTTTCTTCCTTTTTGGTAAATGCTACATAACATTCATTATATGTGCGGAAAAACATGATTTCGTCTGAAACTACGATCGGCCTAGCCAATTAAAAGATGGGTGTTTGGATTATCATAGCCCACAGCCACGCATCTTCTTGGAAATTTCAGGATGTCATTGAGAGCGGCACTGCGCGTAAGCTGGTGGTAAAGGCAAACTCTTTCTTATTTATTCAACTTTTTAAATGTGTTTGTATTTTCTATGTGGACAATCCTGGCCTACGTCAAGATTAAAGTGGTATCATAAAACCTTCATTTCGCAGGTTAGGGCCATCCTTTCTAGGACTACATTTCGCAAAACCCAAATCCTAGAGAACTCGGTGCTTACAGTTCTTGGTTCATCCACTTGGCACTTCATGGGTGAAACAACAACAAGGGAACTGCGACACTGACTTCGTTTCGTCTCCTG
>JAAAKM020006971.1:126478311-126516358 GCA_010016025.2 Alatinidae sp. Z8VKAUB7J3 | reverse complement strand
AGGATCAACAAAACCTAATCTATTGGTCTTGCCACGCAGATACATATTTACGGCCACATTTAATGTCTTAATACGACCATCATTTTACTCCCCTTTTTACATAGGAGATTAATTCATACATTTTTCTAAAAAATATAAAGAGTCTCTTGATGCTATACAGTAAAATTACAGGCAGAGTGTGTGCATACTACGGCTGTGGGTTGGACTCGTGCTAAGATGGTGGCGATAATTTCTTCTTGGGCCTCTTTTGTCTGTATTTCTTCACGATGTCTAAGACTTTTGGTCGATGATCGATTACCTAAAAAAAAGTTAAGAGCAGAATGTTAAAGTAAGAAACTGATTTAAAGTTAAAGTAAGAAACTGATTTACAAACTTGTATTGCTTGCAGCCTGATGCGACGTCTTTTCCATAGCATGTTTGTCTCGCCTATGCTATAGCAAGACGGGGTTAGGGGGTGGAGTGAGGTGGGTTGATGGGATTAGGGGGTGGAGTGGGGTGATGGAGTTAGGGGGTGGAGTGGGGTGGGGTGATGGGGTGAGGAGTGGGGTGAGGGAGGACTGAAAGTGAAAAATTTCTATATTAGTTAAATAGACTCGGATATCAATTGTTTTTGTTCCTTTGTTTAGGCTCGGAGTGAAAGTTGAAAAACGTTTTTCTAGTATCGTTAACTCTTTGCCACCTACTGATTCTAAAATATTAGCCAATTGTATCTAACATGGCTGTTAATTCAGATGATATTACTCTATAATTCACAAATTATCTAGAAAAAATGAATTTCACTATTGACTATTCATCTACACACGGGGAAAAGTTTACTTCCTTCCTCATTCGACCTTGTATCACTGTACACATAGAGGTCGCACTTGCAAACATTTGTTCTCTGACAGAAGGGACTATTAGCAAACGATTAGTTCTGCCAGACGGATTAATATAGAAGTTACTAAACTTTTGACGAGACTCCACCTTTTGCCGCTTAGCAATGAAACTCACAGAGATCATGAAACAACGTTCACACTTCATCTCTTACCATTTCCTTCTTTGTACCATACGTTTGACTCGTAGAATGTTTCTTAGCTTACGTATACCGCTCAGTTAAAATGTCTCTCATGCCATTTATTACTCCATGTACAACTAATGTGTACATTCCTGCTTTAGACGTAAAAAATAACGCAAAATACAAACAAGGAAACATCGCTGAGTAAGTTACTCAAAACACAATAATGGGCATACCTTCAACATGGTTTGCTTTGCTTCACTTAGTTGTTCGATGCTGAGTTGACATCTTTGGATGTTACCCTAAATACAATGCAAAAATTTGCATTATGAAAACTGTCATAATAAAGGGAATCAATATCTTTATATCAAGAGTGATTATGCCTTGCACCACGAACCATCAACGGCACAAAATCATTCCCGCCACAGTTGTATGAGACAGCTCAATGCAATTGGAGCATCCTCTCATCACCATGCAACTTGACCAAGGAAGGACTGCCTTCAGGTCCGTCTTTCTTTTCAAATTCCAGTGAAAATTTTAATATCATCGAGAAGAGAGGATTTGAAATATCAATTTTGAAAGGATACGAGAGAAATATAAAACATCTCTCCTTCGGAATAAATAAGTATTTACGCGTCAAGTTATCTTAGAATATCCTATTTGTGAATCATATTCAGTCTTTTTCTGTTCATTTATAAAGTTTAGATAATTTCTACACATTCTACTTGAGCATTCCGTAAGTATATCATGGGTTCAGACTATGCGATAGCGCGTTAATTCTGCTTTGGTCTGTAGTACTGCCATATCCTAGAAGGGTCCTCTGTAAAATTAATTCAATCTTTTAATTACTGAGAAAGCCATATGGAGAGGATGCTCGATTAACCTCCGTTCTCCAACGTCTCTTTTACAGAGAACAGAGCAAGCACAAACTGAGGTAGCTAGAGTCATTCCTGCACTTATAGAGCCATAAAACTAACCGAAAGATTGATTGGAATATTTGTTACAAGCTGCGCCTTGGACGGGAAGTACCAAATATTTTCAAAATGACAGGCGGATGATATTGCGTGCATATTTTGAGATAAAACGCTCACCGGATTAGACAGCCTCATGGACCGAATTTGGCCCGCTGACCGAAAGTTACCCATACCTCATTTATGGCCTTCTCTGCCGCAGCGAAAGCAACGTACCCCATTGTTTACGTTTTTCCCCTTTGCTTTCCTTTCAATTACAGGAATGTCCCAATTTTGACTTCTGCCAGAACCTCTATTCAGTTTTGATATGTAATCCTTATAACATCCGGATTTTTTTCCGATCAAGTTGATATGCCAGAAAACTCTGATAAGCTTGGCCTCAATAAAAGCATCACTTGCCCCATATCTTTAGCCAAACCAAACCATTTTCTTTATATGAGCACAGTAAAATTTCTTTTATATGTATTAAGGAGCTGTGTTTTTCATACTCAAACTTTTTAGTCTAATCTACTTTTAGTCACCGTGTTATCTAATTGCTAACTCTTGCCAAGTTTGTGGTAATATCACTCTTCTGCATCTTGGACGTCTTAAACCGATTTTTGAAGCCTTTCTCTATTAAAGCCCTTTTGAAAGTTTCATAATCTATTGCATCGTCAGGTGGCAACGTGGCATATATGTTTTGGGCTTCTCCTTTCTTTAAAATAACTAAAGTGGTTGTCCATTCTAATCAGCCGAAGTCTTGAGAAGTAAAAATGTAAATCTTAAAAACTATGAATCCATTTCTTTCACTTCACTAAAGTATGGCATTGTTCCCACAGGGTCAACTTAAAGTAGGGTTTGACGGTTGTTATGCCAGGCAAGCAGTAAAAATCCAGAAAGAAAATATCCCTGCGAATAAAATCGCAGAACAAAAATTCCCCCCACGGAAAATATTGTTGGGTAGAGAATACAAAGTAATTAGTTAAATCGTAACCACTGTGTATACTCTACCCAACTTTGATTATGATCCCAGTGGATTAGGAAAAAGAGTAATCGAAGGATGGATTATTTTCACATGTGGACAAGTCTTTCATCCTTAAAATTTCGATAGCGAAGGATAAGTGAGCAAGTAGGAAATGAGCAAAGTAGCGATACCTGTGTTGATGAAGGACAACTGGAATCATTGGAGAAGAGTAATGTATGGCTTGTTAACGTCACATTTTCAGAGCAAATCAAAGTACAATACTCATATCAAATATAAGTTACAAGGATGAGATTAGAAAATCAGCATGATCCTGTAAAGTAGCTTCGGGATAGGATATCACTGTACGACCGATTGCAGGGCATAGGATGGAACTGTGGCTGAATCAAAACAGGCCACGGAGAGGTCAAGAGGTCAAAAATATAAATTATGGTTCGGTCCAAGATCCTAACCGTGATAGTAGTATTATTTTAGATTCAGACGCTAATTGTCACATGTCATTTAGACCTAATTTGCTTACATCGGACGAGGAACTAAATAATTGTTTGCCTGTAGCTTTAGATTTATGTCGTACATGAAAAGTGCTAAGCAAATAAATAATCATGCCGTAAAAGCAAGCGAGCCAGACTTAAGTCGACCCAGAGGGTACCTAGTTTCAACCAGACCAGTGTTTACTCTTCATTTGACCCAAAATGCTTTGTTTACGTATTTCCAATTTCAACTAAACTAAGGTTTTTGTCTTAAAATACATTCAGAAAAATCCTCCTTTTCACTTTCCAGGGAGCTTTCTACATTTCATGGTGATTATCGTGGCAGTAGAAGTACATTTATTGATATAAAGTAAAAGAAAAGCATCTTTTTCATGACCTGATGGTATTTTTTTTTACTTTTTCTGGCCTGAATCATTTACTGTCCGTTTTCGCACGCGTAGTATTGCGCAGCAAGGCTAATCTGAGACTGGTAGACCTCCGAATATGTTCACGCCATGTTTTCAAATTTGGTTTCCTTACAAGTTTCCAAGGATAAAAACACGCATTAATAAGGCACCAAGGTATATCAACTATAGTAAATATGTAAACTATTAAAATGGATTTGTAAAACATGTCGATCAAAATTATATAAAGAGATAAAAAGTTAATATTATTGTGATGCAGAACTCAAGGCGTCTTTGGCTATTCATTTACTTATAGTGAATGTAAACTTGAATTTAATCTTCTTTAGATCTGCCTTATGCATTTACAACAATTAACAATTTAATTTTGATTTTTGGTCTATGTACCATTGTATGTATATATATGTATATATATATATATAGATAAACAAATTGAAAAGATTGCACACACCTTGTATATATATATATATATATATATAATATATATATATAGGAAAACGTTGATAAGTATGACACGTTTGTCCCTACCGGTTTCTCTCCTTCAAGGGAGTTCTTCAGGAATGTTGTACTTAACATACTTATCAACGTTTTCCTATATATCGAATATAATATATGCGCCTTTACGTTTTCTTTATATATATATGTATATATATATATATATATATATATCCTATATCCCATTTAAAATTGGCTCTTTTCAGAATTAGATCTGATAAGGGGTATCTGTTTGTAGTTAGGCACAAATAACCCTTTACGACTCAATATTTCATACTCGTATAAACTGAGGGTTAACATTGTCTCATTTAGATACTCTACGTCATGGTATTGATACTTGACCCTTGCACAACACAAGTCCTTAGACAGGGTCAAAGTCGGAAGTGACCGACCAAATGGGGCGTCAAATCCAGACCATTGGTGACTGAAGCGATCATGTCTTAAATATTATGCAGCTTTCCATGTTATCGTAAATCATTAATCTGTAATATAAGTGTTGACTGTTAATCCGCCTTTTCACATGGTTTGATATAATGTCGACGTCAGTCATATCGTCGATGCCATCTGAATTGTTTCTGATTTAGTCAGCTATTCCTTCAAGAAAACCAAAAGTTGGCCAAGACAGCATGGTCTATTGGCCTATCGATTAAAAGTAATTAATCGTGAATAGTGATTGTAAACTTCCATCAGAGACTTTCAAAGAATTTCATTGAGCAACTCTGCTTCTAATGTAAAGTACAAACTGACTCTCTCTGCAAATCCTCATTTCCAAATAATTTATACTGTAACTGTAGCACATCTCTTAGTCAGCTGAAAGGGCAATCTATTTGACAAACCCTGGTGCAGTCAATGCTCCGATAGCAGTACAATACAATTGGTATGCAACGGTGTGTATTCACACAACCTCCAATTATTATGAGCCCAACATGGTCTTCATAGATGCACTATCCATAACGGCTCAGTAATACCTTAGACAGGCCAATGTACTGCAAGGAGTTAGTAATAAAAGCTGTTGATCACTGCTCAATTGTACATAACTGATATTGCAAAAGGAACTTTGAAAAGGAGTGACCTACTAGGTTTGTATTTCGTAATTTTTCTCCATTTTCAAGAACTCTAAATTAGCACTTACAGATGAACTATCCAAATACGGCCGCGCATCGTCTTAAACAAGGATATTTACTGCAATAAAACAGTAGTGAGAGCCGTTAATTACTGCACATGTACCAGTGTGCATGAAAACTATTGCAAAACTCACTCCCTAGAAAGGAGTGACAAGCGTCGTTTGCATTATTTTATTTGTCTCGATATTTAAGACCTCAAAAATGATACTTTTAGATTCGCTATCCAACGCGGCTCCACACAGTTTGTAACTTGAATATTTTCTGCAAGAAAATAGTAGTGAGAGCTGCTCATTACTCGACCAATGTAAATAAGTACTATCGCAAAACTGACCCCCAGAAAAGAGTAAATGGTTTGGATTTTGTCATTTCCTCGATTATAAGAGCGTCAAAATGGCTCTTATAGATGCACTCCCCGAAACGGCTCCGCACAGATTTAGAGAGGCAGTTGCACTGCTATGCAAACGTTTTGAGAGGAGGAATTTATTTATATGTGAACAAATGTATCATTAGTGTGACCTACTTGCTATTTATCTCGTTGCTGAATATCTCCTTAATTTATTCTAATGTAGGTTGATTACTGCTTTAGTAAGTGATTGGTATGCGTATCGATTTCATAGTAATATTATAACTGCCTGTAAGTGTGGCACTGGTGACTCTAGCCATCACTTACGATGGCCTATGTTTGTTGACTCTTTGAGCAAGATTTTACTCACCATGCATCTATAGATACGAACACTAATCGTGGAGGTAGAATTAAAATGCAAGGACAAATTCTACAACAATACCATGCAGTATCGAAGAAAAATGAAAATTCCAAGATTACCGTTTCGGAGTTTCGTATTATCGGTAATTGCGATTACGTTACTAATCGCTTTCAAAGACGGAAACAGTCAAATTCTGTACTTCTGATTGGCTAAAATTCAAAATTTTTCATGTGATTGGCTGCTTAATAGAAAGATTCACAACGGTGGCGCAAAATACGATTCAAACGACAATTTTTATCACAAAAAATCTGTAGTTACAAATTTGTACTTTTCATTATTACAAAAAGGACTGAGTTGTGTGTAGGGACCTCTGTTACAGATATGTTGATGTACAGAATCAGATAGGATACAACAAGATAATAGCATGAAAGAATACAATCATCTGAGGTAGGGAAGTCCCGGAGTCCTATGTGTGGTCAGCATGTCCTTTTGGCATTAGTTTTCGAAGTATAAAACGCGATATTTGGTAGAGGGTTGTCATAAAACAAATATTTTTTGCATGGATAGCTATTTCTATCTAAGGTTTAATTTGCTTATAGACGGGTTTTTTTCCTTGAAATTTTTTCCAAGGAAAATTTTACTCTAGGGATTGAGTCCTTCAGGAATTTTTTATTCTTTAGGGATACTTTCCTGGGGGCGAGGGTTCTGGGGCAATATTTTCCCAGAAGGCTTTTTTTCCAATAGGGATTTTTTCCGAAGGAATTTTTTCTTTAGCGGTTTTTTCCTTTCATTTGTTCCATAACGGCACAATAATAGCTCACCAAACGTATAGCCGTTTCTCTTTTCACATACAAATTTTCTTCAATTCTCGTGCATCGTGGTCAGACCAAGTTGTTCGAATGTTGCGAGCTAAAGCGTTGAACCAGCCAGACACTTCATACCACTTAGACTTCCTAAGGGACCTAACACAACCGAAGTGGCATATGCGACGTGGCATGTGACTTAGAAATGAACTTTTACTAAAGTATGAAACCTTTCACTTCGAAGTGGCACGCCACGTGGCAAATGCGATGTGTCACATCTGTGCCACTCGAGAAACGGCCCAGACCATTTTTGAAAACCATGACACGTCGCACAGTTGCTTCTCAGCATGTGAGGACGAGGGTAGAGGCTCCCCTATCCGTTTCTGTTTGTTTCGAAGGGTACTTAACTGTCAACACTTTCATGGAACCATGGCCAAGTCCGGTGTGTTTGGTTAGGCCATAGGTTATCGACTCAGGCTAAAGTTTTCTAGTTAGACAAAAAAATACAGAACAGTTTCTCTCTTTCCTCGATGAACATTCTTTTTATGAATTGCAGTTTCTGTTTGAATAGCTGATATTATATAATTTACTCAGTTGATATATGTTTTGAATTCAATTTAGGTATGCTCACGAAATATCACTCGCCGTTCAAATGGTCTCGTCCACTCTATACTATAAACAACTGCAAAATAATGCAATGACATAGCGATCTCCGAGCAGACGTCGGTTACAATACATCTTTTCTTCTAGTACAACAACGTATTACCTTAGAAAGGGTACTGGTCGTTCTTTAGCCCTCGTACATCTGCGGTATTAGCATCCTACCTCGTCTTGAAGCTCACGAGATAGTTTTATCGTCAAGATGAGGCTCGCAAAAGGCACCTCGAGTTTCTATACAACCACGATGGTGCGCGTAGCGACTCAATATTCGTATTAGCTGTGCGAGTGAGTCACGAAGTTCGGTACTAGTTCTCGTTATAGATCTCGAGGTTTAGAGTTAAGTTTATGTGTAAGATTAGTACGATGTAGTAGGAAAGTAAGTTTGGTAGTGTGAAGTGAGTTTTTGTACTGTGAAAATAGGTAATCAGTATTTTTAAAAATACTTCAGCTTCCTTCGAACTTGAATCATATAAACTTGCACATGCAGTCGTATTATAGCCTGAAGATCCGCAAAAGTTTCCTTTTAATGGAACAACGTGTAGTGGCTGTTGTTTACAACCCGCAGAAGATTCTGTACTGCAAGGACACTGAGCATGCAGAGGGCGTTGTTTTCGCTAGGAAGCTGTTGTGGTAGCGAATAAATAATATTCTTCCCCCGCCCTTCTTTCCCGGCATAGTTTACCATAGCGGGCAATTTCTGGTCTGCAAGTTTATGAAGCAAAGCCGTCACGTGTTGAACCGTAAGCCTCTTCCAGATGTAGGTTAGTGAAACGAAGTATTTCAGAAAGCAGACCCATGTATAGGTTCTGATCTTGTTGGTCCCCAATTAATATATTTGGTTATATACAAGGTTCCATAGTGTTAAATATAGTCACGGAATGAATATAGTGGCAAAAGTCGCTCTGGGATGCCACTTTCTTTTGTAGCGAATCTGTAATTGGCCGCTGTCATATTCCAGCCGCTGTTACGCAGTCTTTCCGGAACATCCTTGAAAATCGGTAACTCTGAAACCATGAATCTGTTAGTTTGTTGACTTTGAACACCACTGATATCTCAAGATTATACTACTCTCAGCTATGTGTAAGTTTTATTAAATTTGAAAAAGTGTTTCATAAATTTTTTTTTCTGGTAAATATGGTGAATCGATAGCTTTGTTCCAGAGATAGAAATAGCAATTCCATGGTGTACAGGACCTTGTCATTTGCTTGGAAAGGTTTACAATACCTTAGGCCTGGCGTCAACAATTGAAGATATTACTTTCCACAACCTGTGGCACGAGCAGTAATACCGCCCCCTTGGAAAGCTACCGGCAAGTAATGTTATGGGCCTCCCTCAACCGATGTTAGTCCATCAGCAACCTCTTGGCACCATTTCCACCATCGGTAGCCTCATAGAAGGCACGTACATTCTACTCGTATTTCCAGCAAGTTGAACTACAAGCCGATTTTCTTTCCCTATATCGCATGCACTTATGTCAGGGACTAGACATTTATGACGTCAACTATAAAAGGTATCCATAATTCACGACCGTTCACCAACAATATGATCCGTTTGTTTTTGTTAACGACAAGCGGGGGAGGGGTCTGGAAACGGGGAATATTGGTGGCGTCATAAACATATGACCCCTATGTTTTGAGAAGCGATTTAATTATCCTTGCGGTACAGTCTCTATGTACTTGATTGTTGAATTCAAGACACACTTTCCCATACCGTATGCACCTCAGTGGATAAACTCGATTTGGAGTTCACTGATTTCAGGATACCCTTGAGATGTTCGACTGAATGTTGTACTTGTGAAAGTCTAAATCTGACTTAAACTTGCTTCCCGATTCTATACTAACCTATTGTTATCGATAATGAACTGTAAATAGATGATTTTATACTTTTTCGTAGATGCAAACACATCAGTATTCAGCGCGAGGTTTTTGTCTCTTCTTAAGACGCTACCTGTCAAACCATGAGAGAACCCTTATGTAGTCCGAAGTTTTGCCCATAAACATAAAGTGGCGGGATCTTTAACCACCGAGTGTAAGGCCTGTGTAGATATAGTACTGGGTGAACGTCTGGGGTATCCTAGTAGCTATGTGGGATCGCTTCTCGGCCTTTTGGCAAGGAATGGATGAAGTATCAAATTCTTTCTATGATCCGCGAGAGGCAGTCCTACTGGGCGGTTTAGCCTACCTCATGGCTTGCTCTCTGCCCGGTGGCCTAAATTGAGGGGCATTGCCCTTGGGCGCCGCACCTACCCTTTATTTATTAGTTGCCCTGTTCGGTAGTTTCTCTGTTTATTTAGGGTAGTTTAAATGTCGGGCCCACTGCTCATCACGGGTCTTTGATTGAGAAACTGCTAGTAGCTATGTGCGATCCTTCGATTTGAATAGCCTGGTTACGTAACACACCACGTGAAACCACCTGTCCGTTTAAAATTGTTACTTTAAGGAGAGATGAGAGGGTGGAAGAAATCCAGTCTGATTACAGTCATGAATGGTTTGATAACCAGTGCATTAAACAGATTGGTACGAGAGCATAATGCAGCGACAAGTTGCAACACTATAGTAAGCTATGCATTTCTGCTGCGGTCAGCTGTACCATCCATTGATCCCCAAATATGAGTTGGTTTAGATATGTGGTTGGAAGACCACCCTTTCAGAAGCATCTTGGCTGAGTAGCCCCCAACCTTGAGATTATGTTACAATAGGGTTTCTTTTCCACCACAAGACCCGAGTTTAAGTAATCGTCTTAGCTATCGATAAGACGGTCGTACTTTATCGATTTAACAATCGTAATTTATCGAATCGATTTTTCGTCAATTCAGAGTACAGCAATGTGGAGTGTCAATTGTGTGTATAAGCATGGTGACTTTAAAAGGCGTTCATTGACATCTGTCGAACCAGGAAAAGTTAAGTAGCACCTGCGTTGTCCAGGCATATTGTTATCGCGACTTGATTAATCAAGGGAATGGCTCCATGTCGATAAAGCTTTGCCGTACTATGCTAGCAAATGAAAGTGGCGGCAACAACGTGGTGATACAGAACACGCATCGTATACATTTGGGGGTGGAAAATGATGACTAAACTAAGCAATTTTAGGCGCTAGTGTACCATTTGATATCTTTAAAATGTAGTCATTCTCTAAGGTCTTAGAGCGTCACCCTCAATTTTTACACAGCAGGATCGGATTTAGTATCTATTCTCGTTGAATGCAAATGCTTCCCTTGATCTGTAAGAAGCGGTCCAACTATGCGGTTTAACATGCCTTGTGGCTCATTTCTCCGCCTAGTAGCTCTAAATCAGGGGTGTGTTTTCTGTTCATGCTCCAGCTACCGTTTAAAATCTGATTGGCTCATTTGATGGTTTTACTGTTTATTTAGGGTAGTTTCAGTACCAGGCACTGTCCATCAAGGAACTTTGATTGAAAGACTGTCGATGGAGGAAAAAAGCTAGCGAGCCAGTGATTTAGAACTATGCGTGACTGACCGTTGACTGCTTTCGTACGGCGATCTGTATCAGGTGAAATAAACCATGTTTCGAAAGAGTCGTCTGAATTGACTTAGGAGAGGGGCAAAGAATCCGATGCCGTATCACAAAGTTTCAATTCATTCATAGGTTAGTGACTAATTCAGAAGTCTCGTACTTAAAGACTTAAATGTAAAGCCCTTGATCATGGATGAGCCCTTACAAGCATATTGTCTACGCTGCGTTATGGCCTTAGTCTCAGAAGAATGAGTTAGTCACGCCATGCCCCTCATTTTGTTCTCTCTCTCGCTCCTCTTGAGGCTGAACGTCTGCGCTCTTTTATGACCTTTTGTCGATTCAATGAATGTTGGTCTCAGCTCTTTGGGTTCGAAGTAGTGAAGAAAAAAACGTTGAAACAAATTGTTTGTTATTCGTAGCCTTTCCCTCTGTTTTCGTCTCTAATTTTTTGTCTTCCCTCATTTTATTTCTTCGTTTTTTCTTCATTTTTTCCTTCTTTTTCTTTTTTTTTTCTGTTTTTTCTTCATTTTTTCCTTTTTTTTCTTCTTTTTATTTCATCGTTTTTTCTTTATTTTCCTTCTTTTTTCATCTTCGTTTCTTTGTTTCTTCTTCTTTTTTTTAAGCTGCTGCGCATGCGATGTTGACGCTTTGCCCACCTTACACGGTGAAATTGACCTAGCCGCATAAGGCGATGAAGGTTGATAGGTTGTGCTCCCGATAATACGTGACAAAACCGGAAACGCTTCTTAGCGCATAACTACCTTGGTTACGTGGTAACAACGGCATGGTTAATACAGTGTTTTCTTAATGCTGCTGCAAAAATGTCTGTACCATTGGAGATATCATGCATGATGTCTCAAAGATTTTTGATAGATCATATTAACTTGCAAGTATGGGGCGTCCAAGGGCAAGTATATCTTGTTGAGGGAATTCGAGGTTGGAATAAGAATGTCCTGAGTGAAAAATTTTTGAAAAATTAATTAGCGGGGGGGCGGACGTCCATTAGGCACCCAAGAGTACCTGGTGTAGCGCGCGAAAATTTTGCTCACGATGGTATTGCGCATGCTCAAATGCGATTGTGTTTAACGGTGGTGATCATAAGTTTCGCAGCAACTGCCGTGAAGAGCACCTCATCGAGGCTGCAGTATTAAAGAAATATAAACAAAATTGTCATATAATCCAAGTTACTTCATATTACATAAAGGTCCAAAGTTTACAGTATCTTGGTATAACTGTCCCTCAACGTTTCCCGCTCAGTTATGGTTTTTGTTCATGACAGTGTTCAGTGGACTGACATAGCCTCTTGCAAGTACGGAACTGACGAAATGTGGGCACGAAATTCGCGAGGCCACAAATTTCTTGCGATAGCCGGTCTTCGATTGAGAAACGATTAGCCTATTCGCGTCAGTTGCTTGCACTTGTTCGTAATTTCTTTAGCCGAAGGTCTGGGGGCCTCACACAATACCGGGATTATACATTGATGGCGTCATATCAACGGGGAAAGCGGGTATAAGGGGGACTATCAGGGGGACTAGTATGAAACACCGGAAAGCGGGTATAAGTATTTTGTAAGGGAGAAGGGTGGTTAAATCTACCTTACACGAGGATCTAGTAGCCCTGCAACAAAGTTCTTCGGTTCGTAACTTTTAAAGAGCAAATGTTCATGAAATTTTGACTATTGGTAACTTTTACGCAAAAAATGCTGAAATTTGATGTGCAATAAGGGGAAATTCTTAAAAAAAATCCAAATAACGAAACATACAGGGAAATTAAGAGAAAATCGCATTGTCAGATAAACATAACTCACAAATTGGTTAAAGAGTTATATTTTGCATGTTTTGTGGTTTTTTTCAAGTTAAAATGCTCACAACAAAAAAGGGACCGGATTAATGGTAACAAATCATCTTAGTAGTTACGAAAATGATATATTTTTAGCAACAATTTCCCAAACATAAAACTACTTGGTGACTATATATACACGCAGAATTACTATAAAGATACCACAAACATTTAAACAATTAAAATTAGGCACAAAAATGTTGTTCTAAAGAATTTTTGCAAAATACAAAAAATTTCACAATGTTGCGCAACATTTAATAGCCATATATGACGTCATTGATACTAAATTTAGGAAATGTAGTTTGGGATTTGCTACAAAAGAGCTAAACTATTACCCTGCTAAAAATCATTGTAAATTGCAGTAGTGAATATATAGCACGTTTAAGTACCGATTGTTATTAGCCCCTCCCATGTATGAGAGGGCCAAAATACCGACGTAAACGAGGGTTGGTGAATGTTCTGACATACTCGATATTATTTATAATAGAGTAGTAAAGTGCAACGTCACAAATTAATGAATGTCAGAAGTTTGATAGTATTTTTATTCATTGCATTCTGTACCAATTTGAGAACTTGAACAGTCGTCAAGACGTGCCCTTTCAAACTTCAAAGCATGCCTATCAAAGCCTTGTTAAATGAACCCAATTCATAATTTTAGGAACTGAGCAAAATGAATTAATTCGATGCTGTATTTTTTATACTGGCATTTGGTGGCATGGTTAACACTTTGATCTAGTTGTATTTAGGATTTCTTGAAAAAAAAGTTTCGTAACGTCATCGCTTTAGTACTCTATTTGCCATTCTTTCCTCTTTACATTCTTCCCACAGTACCACGAACCAGCAAAACGTATTCAATCGTTTCAGTTGAAGACAACTAATACGATGACCTTTTAGTATATCCGTAGGATAGATACAGATTCGAAACATACATGATATAAAGAATCTCCCAATGACCCTTACGACCTTAGTTCCTCTTTTTATTTTTAAACACAATTTTTTGTTAATACCTCTATAAAGGGACCATTATGGAAACAAGGTCTTCTGAACCTGTTTAATGCTATCCCTGCCAAGTTTATCAGTAGGGGTTTATTGAGTACAATTTCTTTGTTTTTTATTACTTATATTTTGTACTTTATTCTTTAGAGTGACTTAAATATTTTTGTTTAATTTTGTAAAGTAATTAATATCCTTAATGCTCTGGCAACACAATTATTCCTATTTTATTATCAATGGGTATCGCATCCAGCTTGATTGGGTTTTAAAGGTAGCTCTTTCTAGACCATAGTCCTTGATCTTTAAACAATAAATAAATAGGTAGAGCATATTGTCAGGTATGGGGACAACATGGGAGGATTTTGTCATGTGTGTATCAGCCCCTTGCGACCATTTCTCTAAAGCATTGCCATATTGTAAATATTTACCAAATATGTGATTCTAGTCTGCTTGGCTTAAGATAATGTAGAGGAGTTACGAAGAAATTTGTCAGAAAGGTACTAATTTTAGTTCAAATTGAATCGTTCCTCTCCGTTAACTATGACAGTAGGGTATAAAGCTGTCTGTATGAATGGAAAATTTAATACCTGAACCCAAGAAACGTTCTCCTCCTCCCCCCTCCTCTCCCCCCAAAAAAGGAAACAAAACAAGAAAAAGAAAAGGAAAAGCAACATAAAACCAACCAACAAACCCCAAGGCAAAATAAATAAACATCAAACCAACACAAAGCAAACAAAAATGTAACTCCAAATTGTTGTAAAACAACTGTCGCTTTGGGGATTGCATTAATGAGTATAATGGTAACTTTTAAATCGTACGGAATCTCCTTTTTGATTTCATGAATTAATCATTTTTTTTCAGTTCATGGTGGATGGACTGAATGGAGTCAATGGAGCACATGCAGTAAATCATGTGGAATCGGATATCGAGAAAGAAACCGAACATGTGACAATCCTCGACCCGTTGGAAGTGGGATGTATTGCATCGGACATGACTCAGAGATAGACGAATGCTATTTAGGAATGTGCAGTGGTAAGCAAGGCATATCATCATTTCCATCAGACTGGCCTACTTCGCAATTATCAACGTTCATGAATTCTTTTAGACCAACAAGTCTCTTGTAAGCAAGTGAACTGAGCGGAAGAGAATTGTTAAGCTACTAAGGAGTTTCTTTGGTCTAGGAAGTACCTTGAATATTTAACAGTGCACTTAATAGTATATATGTTGTAAGGAAGATGAGTACATTTGCTATTGATCCTCAAGATCGACCCAGCTATATGTCGATCCTCAAGAGAGCGAGTCAAATATTTATTCTTTCAGCCCGTCATCGCTGCAATGCCTCTTATATATGTACTAAACCAACATTTGTGCAACTGATAAGCAGCTCTTATTCAGGGATGACCCAATCTGTGATCTGCTTATTCGTATCTGTGATCATTTAGCAATCTTCGCTTTAAGAGGAAATGTCTTCGAAGTCCGTCGTATTCAGCAATTTCAGAGCACAGGAAGACTACTAAACGCAATCTTTCTTTCAATAAATTTGACATCTTCTTGCAATGTTCGTCTAAGTTAGAACTTTCTATTCATGAAAGTCTCCTCATTTCTGAATTTAGGCTAACTTTAAAATATTCAAATGTTGGCATTTTCTCTCTTATTGTTTTAATGCACTTAGTTGTCATTATCAACTTAATTACATCTTCATCGTAATTTTGTTATCTTTGCTTTGTAAATTATTCTCGTTTGACCCACTTTCTATCACTTTGAAATATCTATCTTCTGAAAACATTTTTTCCGTATTATCCGTCTATACTTTCTCCGTAGATGATGCAAATAAGCATCGAAAGCAAAGATAAACATACAATGAAGATGTCTTTCAAATTACGTGTCATTTCCTGGGTTTTGTATCCATGATTCGTATTTAATTTTCATCAAGAGTATTAAAGGATAATTAATGATAAGCTGCCAATAAAGAAATATGAGCACCGTTTTTAGCCTAAATTTAAGAATCTTGTGAAGCAATCCAAAACCTAGGTTGGTTATAAAAATTAATTGTTAAATAATTGCTTACAATTAAACCCCCTCTCATCCAAGGATTTCTGCGTGTAAGATTGCAACACGAGGAACATTTAGAAAAGAATTTCTGTGCTGCTAGAATAGATAAATATATCTGCATCAAACTAGATTCCTTTCAAATACTCACTAGGGGTTCTATAAGGAAGAATTTCTTAGGCTGGACATCAAATTCTTGTTGATAAGACCTCAATGAAAGATGGAAACTTACAAGCAGAATATTATAATGACTTGTTCTCATGGTTACACTGTTTCGGGATAGCGTATTACAGGAACAATGTAATTCTTATAAATATTTGCAAGACTCTCGTATCTGTTTTTACTAATTAGTTGATGGCGGATGGTCCCAATGGCAACAGTGGAGTATTTGCAGCGTCACATGTGGTGGTGGACGACGGCTTCGATTTAGAGAGTGTGCCAACCCAATGCCTCGAGGACTAGGAAAGTATTGTCCCGGTAGTGATAAACACGTAGGAACCTGCAACGACCACGTTTGCGACGGTAGGACTTGTTACAGTAGCGGTCGCTTGTAGAATTATACAAGTCTCTATGTTTTATTTGTTGCTTGATATTGGAGATGATGCTAACAGTTAATAATACTTTACAATGTTAATGGGCTTACTGAAAGGACGTCCTAATGAGGTTGAAGTTTCCCCTCTCTTGCCACACTATCATTAAAGTCCCCAGCGCCTTTTGTAACTGGGATGGTTACATTCAACTGATAACTATATGTATGTCAGCATCCCTCTCGTTCTTTTACCAAAGTCGCACCTTATAGAACCCGTACCGAATTAAGGATTTGATAAAAAGTGGAAACCATTGTTGAAGAAGTTGATGGTGTTACCATTAATATTATTCCCACAATGTTAATATTCTTTAAATCCTTATTTATAAGGCATCGGATCCAAAGGGAACCGATCCCCATTTTAGGGTGTTGAAACAGGATAGGATCCAAACGGATCCGTGACTTGACATTCCCTTTAATAAGCCAAAGCAAAGGTTCATGTTGTTGGAATGTGAGCTGCACTGAAATGGAACTTTTGAAATAAAAACAAGAGGTGTTTATGGCTAACGTGTCAATATTCGGAGAGCAGTAGAAACCAATAGAGATCACGTCAAAATTACCTCAGTGTGGTAGTTTCTTTACCTCATTTTTGTCTAAACTAGGTTATTTGCGATCTTACCGGAACGGGTTCATGTCTACAAGTGGTGCCAAACTGGTACGTAAAGCAAATCTAACGAGTTCATTTTCACATGTTCATGGTATTAACGCAAACTTGATCAGTACTATATTGTTTATGCAATCTCTACCCATACAAACACGGCCGAAGTTTCAAGCAAGTTTTTAGACTTTTTCATCAAAATCTTATTTTCTAACCTCTGTAAATAGCTCAATCTATTGCCAGTGCTAATATATACCATAATCCTACTTCTAGTTGATGGCGGATGGTCAGACTGGGGGCAGTGGAGTCAATGCACAAAGTCTTGTAGTGCAGGATGGCACAGGAGAACAAGGGAATGCGACAACCCTAGCCGTGTTAGAAATGGCAGAACATGCGTAGGTAGTGGAATGGAAACAATTATGTGCAATTTACAAGTATGTCCAGGTATGTTGTCCTTTTTGATGTTGGGGACTTTACTTAATTTGAGCTTACAAGATCTTATATCATATAGAAATTATCAGAGTCAATGAGTGTACTACCCTTTTAATAGAAAACTTAAATGTGACGTCAAATTTTTATGAAAACTAAAAGTCGAAAGTAATTTGTTCTCAGCAAGTTAATGTAAAAAAAATGACAGCGATATCGTAAATAAATATGTGTGTCTTGCCAATGTTAGAATAATACACGAATTTAAACGTACTTCATGATGTTAAAAAAGTAGCGAAATTAATAGCATCTCCATCGAAACTCTTATGGATTTAATCACTCGTTCCCTGCAGTTAGAGTTCACTTTAGTGCTCTTTAACAGGGACCTCGCAGCTTGGGGCGGAGGCAGGGACCATGGCCCTTCACTTTTTCTGGAAATAAACCCAGAAAAGTGTTGATATAATTTTCCTAAAAAGGGAAATTCGCACGAGGACAAAATCCTTGTCTTTGTCTTGCTAAAGAAAGCACGAGTAGATGTACTGTAACGTCCGAACAGCCTTGTTCAAGAAATTCTCATCTTGCCCAACTTATTTTGTCTTAGTTCTTGTGTTGCCTTGGGAACAAGATTTTCTTTCAGCCCCTTGTAATTATTAGTTTTGTTACTTTGTGTACGCAAAAGGAGTATTGAAACCTATGCCAATTATACGAGCTTTAAATTTTGCAGCATCAAAGGTATGCAACACTGGTCATAGGTACTGATCAGGGGCGTGGCTGCCTCTTTTTCACTGAAAATACAATGACTAAAAATGCCTTGAGGCTATCTACGAGCTTTTGGTCAAAAACCCTTTATTAAGTAAACATCTGAAAAGGAATAAAAGAATGCTATATATGTCACTTTGAGTATGCTAGTGTATATATGTAAGAGATTCTTAGTTGTGACCAATGTATTCCATCTCTTTAACCCTTGTTTTATATTGATAAAATTCAGTATTCGGCAAGTCTCAGATTGAAGGAAATGCAAATTTTTTAAACCCCAACCCAACCCATCTTGTTTGTCCCCATTTAGTTTGGCCCCATTTAGTTTGGCCCCTCTATTTTCAAACCTGCTCCGTATTCCCTGTATTCCTGCTTTCAGTGTTTAGTTAGGGTAACCACTACTTTAGGGATCATCTCGAGACAACAAACGTCCCCTTGTGGCATTACCCTTATGCCCCATAACACATGCTATAAGAGAAAGTATTGTGCTTACCAGTTCAATTCCGTTACTACTCAACAATTTTAGAAAATAATCTGTGACAGCATTTTTGAAAGTTTCTTTTATTTGCCATAACGGGGATTTAAGAATGCGTAACTAGGCACTTTCGTAAGGACATCCTGGTAGTGATTTTAGAGAGTCGCCATCTCAGTTGAGAGAAAGGCTTGCTGCTTCCAGTCGCATAGGCCTACTCCAGGCACAGTCGCATCCTGGGTTTGTAAAAATGCCTTTGAAATCGGAGTGTCCCTCTCCTAGACAGATTGCCTGTCAAGGCTAAAGAGCTCTGTCAACCCTGAGAACTGGTTTAGAGGCGAAAGAAACTCGCCTACTCCCAACTTCTTGTCAGTTCCGTACAGGGAGCAAGGGGCCTATCCAGACCTGAGCACGTAAGCAAAAAGTAAGCATTTTTGACATTAAACTTGTATATTGTTCCCTATTTAAAATACCTTGGCATATCCAGATGCAGTACATCTTCATTCGGTAAGCATTTTGCTTTTGCACCTAACGATAGTTTTACGTTTCTCTCTAGAATGATAACTTACCGTCTAATACAATTTTTAAACTTGATTTTGATCGTTTTTATTTCTTAGTTGACGGGCATTGGAGCTCTTGGTCTTTATGGAGCGCATGCTCTACATCTTGTGGTAATGGAACAATCGCAAGACATCGTATCTGTTCCAACCCGAGGCCTGCAAACGGTGGAAAGGACTGCATTGGAAAAAAGAATATGAAACTGTCTTGCAAGCTCGCCTTATGTATAGGTAAGTTGATATTAATACTTTTCTTTACAAGGGGTTATTTACAGTTGCTCGGTTTTAACTGGGGCTGCCCGGTGACCTATCGTTACTTCAATATCATGGGGTAAAAATAAACTCATCCATCTCCTAAAACTTCACTTTTCTCCTAGCCTATTGCCCATCTGTGACAGTGTGTCTTCCATTAGTAATCTACTTAAAGGCTGATTATTTGAAGAGGACCAAGTAATCAACAACAAGATTAATATCATGCCTCCCACAATTCGCTAAGGGTGATCAGTGCCTATTAAATACCCTACTACGTTTAAAGCCAAGCCTGGTGCTACATCTCATAAATGATGACCACTGCTCTTATTCCCAAGTTGTCAAGATGAGCCTGCTCAACTCCAACCAGGACTACTTGGTAAGAGGAAACGTTAATATGTTTTCACGTACTGCTTCATAAAGCGCACGTGCTACTATAATCTGAAAGTAGACGTTGTTTACAAGTAAAAGAATTTTTATTCCAATACCGTTTCCTTAGTCTAAACACATGAAAAAGATATTTTACATCTGTGGCGAGCTTTCTAATAATTAAAAGAGTGACATCACGTAAATTTATTTCTCATGGGGCGGCTGCCGGTGTACTCATTACTATGGATATTTTATCAGAACGTACTCTAACGGGTTTCAGCTACTTAATTGACTCAAAGTAAAATCGTGTGAAAACAGTACCAGATCAAATTAAAGTGGCATTAACGGTAACAGGACATTTCCCCTCTGGACAATTCCCCCCGGACAATTCCCCCCCCCCCCCCTCCCCCCCCACCCGCCCCCCCCCGCCCCCCACCCCACACCCCCCCACCCCCCCACCCCACCTCCCCCCGGAGCATTACCACAATAGCTTGCTTTCTTTTTTATATATATATATATATATATAGTATTTAAATAGCAAAATAAGCCAAAACACCTGTATTTGCAAAACTAACCACTATGGTAAACCAATGGATGCTTCTAATGACAACTAAATTGGAAAAGTCATGCAATGCTATTCAATTACACCCATGTGCCTCACTACTATATTTTCAAATCTTTGTAATCAGATATACAACATGTACTCACGCCATCACCACATTCCAACTTCATAATTATTCATACTTTTCAGTTTCAAATGGTATATAATGTAATTATCAAATGGATTGAAAATTTTTCAATATAGGCAACCCTTATCCAATAAAGGGTTCTGTCACTAAAATCTGTAATACATGTGATGAATGTTTAAAAATGAAAACCGAATATCAAAAACTGAATTCAACCAGGTGATAATCAGGTGATAGTAACAACTTTGTCATGTCTTTAATTGCCTCCGTACAAGCTTAATGTCAGCTCATGTAATAAAAAACAGCACTGCAACAAATCTGGTGTTCGCATAAATTTCCTATAAGACCTTCCTTCTAAACTGAACAAAGGTAAAATGTTCTCAATTTAGAACTTACTAAGTTTAATAACATGAACAAGAATAACCACAAGAACTAGATCTTCAAATGGCCAACAAATAAAAGCAAGTGACTTTAGCCATCATCATATACTTTTGCCTTTAGTGTGGAATATTAGTTGAAAGTTTGTCCCAAAACATAAGACTATGGTTGTGACTCATATAAGTAGAGAAGGAGACATTAGAGCCACTGCATAATTAGAAGATCCCATAAGAACTTCTAAATGAATGTTTCCCTATAAACTGACGATACATTTATAAGCTCTTTTTCTTATATTCAGCTGTACTGGATGGAAATCTTTTTTTTTGTAATGTATTGCCTTTGTAACATCAGGCATTACTAGCCAATCAACTATGTTAACAATTGATTAAGTTGCAATTTTTAAGGATTTAAACAATTTTTGAGAAAAGTGTAGTTCGTGAATGTTATATAATAACTTCTACATCCCATCCCAACCAGTTTGAAATGACTGGCCATGTCCCTGACCTCAAACACTTGCATGCACAAATGCTAATCCAAGTACAAATTTGTTTGGCTATCTTTTCATGTATAACTTACATATGAACACATGGCGACAAAACCGAAACTCAATATTAACATTGGAGCAAAGTTTTCTATTGGCTACAGTATATACATCATGCTTTAAATTTCAACATACCTGTCTTTGGTATCATTTGTCCCAAGCTGTCCATATGTATTTCTACCCCATCCCCAAACTTCAGTCTTCCCAGCAATTGGGACTGTTGAGCTTTTGTCATCTGCTTCACTGTGACCAAGTGTGCTGGCCAATGACCAAGTTGAAAAGCTTCGTTTTCGCCTATCCTGTGTGGGTTTGAAATGAAACAGACTTGTTCTTGAGGGCTGGTGAGATGAATATGGTTCCTTTTTTATCTCCCAGTCACTTGCTATATTTGTTGCACCAGACAGAGTAACAATACTTCCATCTGAAACATCTTCTGCTATTGTCATAGCACCATTTTGTGCCACTGATGGCTCATTGACAGTGGAAAATACTGGCAATGGTTTTGGATTAAGTAATGGGTCCTCACTTGCTGGAAATACATCAAGGGCTGACTGAAATATTTCACCAGTACTTGCATCAACAGTATGCCTCAGCTTTGTAGGGCTTGAAGTCTCTGAGCCCACTTCATTTATCCTAGGAGATAACCAATCCAAAGTAACCTCTTCTTGAGCAGCAATTGGTGTGGCAACAGGGCTTTCACCTGCAATACTTACATTTTCAATGTCTGAGGGCACAATGGTTGAACAACTTGTTTGGAACAGATCACTTATCTGTGAGGTATCATAAGATTCATCATGAGTACTCAACCCAAAGAGTCTGTTTGAAAAGGAATGTGTCACAGTCCTCCCTCTTTCTACAACCTCCTGTTCATTGTCTATAATATCACTCTGTGTATCAGACTCTGCAGTATCAAATAACCTGTTCCTAAATACCAGATTTGGGTGCTCATTACTGAGAGGTTCTTCATCCTGGTTTGTTGTAAGAGCCTTTCTCTGCAAAACCTCTTGATTTTGGCTTCCATTGTTCACATTGGCAGTATTTTCAGGAGATATTTTATCTGCTTTTAACCCTGTATGTGAAGGATTACTTGACTGAGGTGTCCATGATAAATTTTGGGCACTCAAATCCGTTGATAAATCCTGAATTGTATAAAACTCATTTTCAAGAAAAGGTATTGCTGTGCCTGACTCATTTCTGGTGTATGTTCCCTCGTTTGGACCATAAATGACATCAGGTTCATCTGGTATTGCAAAACGACTTCCATGGAAATCCTCTTGCAGTATTGCAAGGCTGTGCAGCTCACCGGCAGAAATCGCAACTGCTCGTTTTGTTGCTAAATTGACTTTGGTAGGTAATAAACATTCCTCAACATTTGACCCTAACCCCATGGCTGCTCCCGTCCCCCACGCCCAAATGAAGCCTTTGTAATCAATTGCAAGGCTGTGTATTCCTCCACATGATAGTTCACGAATTTTTGTAGGGGTGTCTGAATTTGCTTCTATAAATTGTACTTTACACGGTGTCGTAAAAAGTCCTTTTTCACCAAGGCCACATTGCCCCTGGCGCGAATCTCCCCAACAGTACACTTGTCCATTTTTGCATACCACCCCACTATGTCGTGAACCAGAAACGACTCTGGATATAGACTTTTCGTCGAGGCCGTTCACCTTACATGGTTTCCCTCTTGACTCAGTATCTCCAAGTCCAAGTTGTCCATACTTGTTCGAACCGAAGGCATAAATAACGTGATCCTTTGTAAGAAATATGATATGGTCGTCTCCAAGTGACGCTAATTTGACTTTGAAGTTGCTAAATATGCTGCACCTATTTTGTGTTTCTCGGATTAGCGCCCAGACATGGAGGTTTACCTCTTCTTGCTCTCTCAAAGCAGTTGCATTCGCATGGTCTTCGTTAGACAACGTTCGTTCCAATTCCGTGTTACCACTACCAATGCAGTTAGGTACTGAACTGGTTTTCAGCCCTTCTCCGGAACTCCTTCTCATTATTCTGCTGTCATCTGTATATGCTATATCCTGTGTTAAAACATGGCGGAGTGCTCAACATGGGGTTCATTGCTCCCTTCAATAGATAAGAGTAAACTTTAACATCTTTCAGGGTAGCTGGAACACACCGTCAGAAAATCCATATTCAAATTACATAGTCGATTATTTACGCCATGACAAACTCAGCCTCGGTTTCAAATCGAAATATTTTAAATTGTTAACCAAGGATCTCCTTTTAAGAAAAAAGTTTCGAAGTTTTTAAGAAAACAGACAAAACGTAGTAGCGAGCAGAAAGGAAACTTGAAATGTGATATAAGCGTCTTTTGGAAGGTCAAGTTTAGCAATACCTTGTGTCTGCTAGAGAAAAAAATGGTAAAAATTTTGCCTTGCTTTCAACAGGTGTAATTTACGGCATAAGCAGTGGTACATCCAGAGATTGAAAGGGAAGCTGGAGCTTCAATAATTTGATAGGGAAGGGTTCATATTTTTAGCTCTTCGTTAACTTTGAAAATGAAGCAAATAGTAAGGATCATAATAATAAAACAATGGCGTCTGTAACAGAATCGAAAGCAGAAGCTGATCGTTTCTAGGCAGGCGCGGGGATACAGGGGCATTTCGACTAGTCGGCTGCTACCTATGCGCCCAGGTTTATCTGCAATGCTTAATTCCAAACTAGAATCTTGTTCTATGTACAGTTAGCATTTCCTTCTTTTGTAAATTCATGCTATTCACAACTTGTACTTCTATGGGCGTCTTAAAACAGTCTCAAAGCCTTCAGTTGAAGCTAGCAAGAAATGATCTACTATCTTCTCAAGAGCTTTCAAATTGTAATTTATAATCACTGCGTGTAGCAGTCTCTGTCATTTCTTGTAGAGTAGAAAAATTCAAAGGGCACCTGTCATACATTGTCAGCAGAGATGCTTCTTTGAACAGATTCTATATATGAATGCTTGTGAGGAGGTTTCTATTTTGGCTTTAAGGTTGGGGTTATGGGTAATTTTGTTGTCCCTGTTAATAATTGCTATATTTTTAGCGTCTTTGAGACAACTGTCATTTGTTAGAGATGAAAAAGATGAAGAAGATGCAGATGGAATTAATAAAAGGATCAACGGAACTATTAAACAACGCATACCGCATGGGAAAATAATGCAGTTACAACCATCGAGGTGATTTTCGAGTATTAAAGTATAAGGAGTTCACAAAATTTTAGTAGGAACATCTAGTCAAATATTATTCAAGGAGATTATATACATCGTCTTTAATTGAGTAATCTTCCATTTCTGAACATTACCTTCAATATCGACCATAGTTTTGCTCACACTTTGCTACAAAAGCATACAGTTGGGTTTTGCAGAGAAAAAAAACGGTATTAATGTGGTGTTAGGAGGGATTGAACCCGGGACCACTCGCACTAAATGTATTATCGCTACCTCTGTACCAAAATGCATAATTCTATTGTAGGAAAAATTGAAAACACAGAGGTATTTGCAAAGTTCTGATCTACCCTTTTAAATCTTTGTTAAACATATGGTCCACCTTGGTTAGTGGTAGTATTGCCCTTTAGCGCGCGAGAGGTCTCCGGTTCGATTCCCACCAACACAGCACTATTGCATTCCCCATTTCTTTTATATAGACGTAGTCACAGTTATTGAATTTATTTCGTATACGTTAAGAAATTTCCTTTTGCAGTGATATTAGAGAAGAAATCAAACATTATTGATATAAAAATATAGTTTGCTGATGACGTCATTATTTTAGTGTCCAGCGGTAGCATCTGACGCCCATGCGTAATTTGCAGGTCACAGGATTCGGGGCAGACTTGTTTTCGTTCATGTTGTGATTTTCATGTGTAATGTCAGCTACTGAACGAGTTACTTTGCTTGGAAATAATTGCCCGGACTATCTAACTGCAGGACCAGTGGCGGTTCAAATCAAAATGGGTGGGTTCTGTGGGCCTAAACTATCCAACTGTTGCTTTGTATTGAGCATTTGGGGAGTTGTAATGTTGGTAAGTAGCGTTTGTTTGTATAGATATGTGATGGTGCAAGTTGTTAATATACTTTTCCCATACCGTTTATGAGCTCCCATACTATACATATCTTTAATATCGTATCTTTTTGGTTATATGTACGGATATTAGCTTCAGCAGTAGTGAATCTTCACTAATTATAACCCAGAGGAGTATAGATTATGGGCTAGACTTAACTTGTCGTGTCAATAGTTTTGCTCCCCTTCTCAGCTTCTGCAGATCTGCAACACAGTATACATTCGTCGAAAGTCTGCAGTCAGTTAGGCCAGTCAGCACAGGCGATAGTATAGATACCAAGTTATCATACGTGCTTAACTGTTAGTGCTATTGCAGACCTTGTATTTTTACAAGTAAACTTGCCCTAAAATTAGTAAAAGGTGGATAAATTCAATTATATGGTCAAATTTCTTTAATTCATCAACTTAACCAGAATTTCGTGGAGAGCAATCAGCCATATACAACATGTTGTATATTTGCATCCAGGATATTTTATTGGCAATCTTATAGTATTATTCATATGAACCGTATTATCTTAGTTGATCGTATACGTAAGTCATATAGGTTAAGTCACCCCAAGGAATGCAATAAACCAATAGAATGGGGTAGCACTTGATCTCACTGTTGACTACTCAATTTTATTTTGTAGTATTGGTATTGACAAGTACAGTAACATAGAAGCACGCAGTCATACTAAAAGATCCAATGCTATATCTCACATATTTACTTCTTAGTAAGCCATATACTTTTGTTACACATTGATGTTATATTTGTGCAACTTATATATATGAGTAAGTTATTCTGTTTCATGTTGTGCCATTAAGTTTCTTCATATGTTATATTACGTATTCAAATGGTGTAGGCCTACTTTAAAGTCACAAATAAAGTCCCTGGGCTTATAATGGTTTGTAAGAATTTTCGCCCTATGTTCAGTTCAGTTCTCAGGGCGGCCCCAAGTTCGAGGATGGCCCTCCTGTTGCAGAGCGATATGCCAGAGCCCGCCATGTCGAACTGTTCGCTGTTTGATGTACCACCTCAGCCACCGATAACCCCGTCCACTCCTTGATGTCGTCGATGAATTGTCGACATTGCCGGCCACGCCTCCTCTTTCCCGGATGGTGACCGATCATGATATCGGAAGGGAGACCTCCGCCACGACACACGTGCCCGAAGTTTCAGTGTAAAGATTCAATTGCAGTTCTTTACTTTCGGTAGGTAAGATTGATATTAGGCGGTAGTCATTTTTATCGCATTTGTTACCTTGACTGAACAAAGAAGTAACTTTTACAGATTTCGACGGATTTGGAAATTTCTAGTGGGAAGATTTGGACCATACAAGTGAGGGAAGATGCTATGACAGCAGCAGCGTCCCGTAGGAAGCGTGCACATGTTTTATCACGGCATGTCCCTTACATCTTCAAGTAAGACAACTGCTTCTCAAAGTAACTAGAGGTAATTGACTTCAGCTTACCTTTTAACTACGGATTACAAGGAGAGTAAGAATACGTATCAGAGCAGAAACCATTTGGTGGATTTGGTGGACATTTGCAAATTGACACAATCGACCAATGCCCGACTTGATGATCGGTACTTATTCCATAGCGTTGCAAGAAATTGTCTCCATGACAGTTTTCAACATTGCTGAGCTATCATACTTCCTTTCTTCAATAAAGTTACAATCATCTGTTGATATTCTTTTCCATTCCCCCGAGAAATAAAGTTGTGTAGTTAAACCCAGTTCCGTATATTAATGCTATACTTAGATTTCATGCCTGTTTCATACCTGTTGAAGCTACCGATGACAACTGATTGCCCACTTGGACTGCAAATGGCCGTAGTAAACTCTTTCTCCCCATCATCTTTTGTGTAATCGAAGTTCTGTAATACTCTGCCTACAAATCAGAGAGAAGAGAAATTACTTGCATTCGATTACTGGCAATGATGTTTTAAAATAAACCATTATTATAACATAGCTAAAAGCGATAACACAAAGTTCTTACCAGTAACTGAGTGGTGAGAGAACAATCACATGTGATGAACAAAATTTGATGAGAGCTTAATTAATGTCAAGCCATGAACATGTCAAACATGGTCACTATTTTAAGTCAACACAAAAGTTTAATGATGTAGCAAAGCTAGAAAAGATTCCTTAGGGAAAAAGAGGCTCCGTGACGGCGATGCATGATGATTCAATTCGTCGGATTACAGCAGAAGTAGCAATTTAGTTGCATGCAATCACTACACTTTGGCACGCCTACAGTACTACTACTAAAGCTTGTAATACGCGGTTTCAATGAAAAGTGAGCGGAGGTGTACAGTTTAGCAATACAACATCAATGGAATCTTGAAAAAACTGAAAAAAATGTCCCGTACACTTAAAACTACTGTGGCATGGGAATGTTTCATTTCAATTTGAGAACCAAACTAAAATGGCCAAAGAGAAGTATTTTGGCGCTGTTGCTCCACGAGTAGTTTATACGACTAAAGCATTGTCAACGAACTACAAAGATCGTGTGCCTTCCACAAATTTTAACGATGCAGTATACCAATTTTTGTGCAAGTCCGAGGCTAGCTCTGTTAGCCGCACGGCTTTGAGGTTGGTAGACGAAATTAAGCTAAACGTTCCATCCTTTATTCGCCAAATATCAGCTCTTAAAAGGAAACAGTCACCTAGCGTTTCAAAGACCAAAATCAACATCAAGCAATATGACTTGCTTGCAAAACCAGACTGTTCCAAAATGTACACGGACGATTGTTTTCGCAGCATAGGCAAGGTCAAGTCTGCGTTTCATTTGGCCGTTCTGGAATTAGTCCATAAAGCAGGAAAATCTTTGCAATGCAGATAAAAATAACTCGTTTTCTCTCTAGACCTATTCAATTAATCCTGTAGCGGACGCTGATTGGTACAAAAACACAAGCCACTCTAGCAGTTCAATTTCTGATTGGCTTTTTAAAAAATACAGTTGGGTTAAATGCTTCGTACGGTTCATTTCTGTAGTTTCTGACGATTGTACTCTGAGGAGTGTTAGACGAAGTTTTTCCGTAGAAAATGTTTCCACTATTTCCTGCAATATTGAAGAAACTGTGTGTGCAATGGCGTCGGCTTTACAGCAACAGCAGAAAATGAACACGAAAATAATTAATGGGGCAACATGACTAAGCTCTGATACTTTGGCACGAGAAAAATGCACAGTCAAGGCAAGAAAAGTCATCTTAAATAGAAAAAGTTTATTGTTTGCCAAGTGAATTAAGTACCTGGTTAGACACTTAGCTATTTAGTTATCGCTAATCAAAGTATAAAACAGACTGATAAGAAAAGTATGAGGGTTTCGATGAAATGTATTGTATTGGTTTACATACTTGTCATTAACTAATTCATCGACAATGTTGCAGTAGTCTGCAATATCCAGTTCGCATTACCGTACTTTTTATCACCCCCATACTTCTCATTGACAATAAATAAATCTTCTATTTACAGATATACCTTCTTTTCCATATGCAATGATTCTTTTGTCACACCCAGCAGCAACTATTGTTGATCCCCATGCCAGTGCATATGGAGGACACGAATGCTTCACAAGCTGGCCCTGCAACAGAGATACAAACAGGCTACGAACCCAAACAATTGAATTAAGCTACTTTCATTTTAGAATTATTTTGGACCGTAAGTTGACTTTTTGATACAATTCCAACAAAAGACATTCAAGCAAAAATTTGACTCTTCATGACCTTTTGCCTAACTTACGTCACTACCCAACTCGTTCCAGGCCCTTATCTACTACAGTTTTCATCCGCTCAAATACCTTAAAAATTCTCTTTATCACGATTTCTGAGCGCCAGTTTTCAAATAAGCAGCCTTTTATGGAATTCTTCACACTACCAAGTTTTAAATAAGTGTCGTAGTCAGTTGCCATTACGTGAAGTTGAAGTAAGTTACAGTTTAAAAATCTGCAGTTTTTAAAGTACCACAGTAGCAACAGCATGCAAAACGTTGCATATTTACAAGCTGTGCCGATCGTTTTTTTGGTCAGTGAATATTTTGGCAAACATCACAAAAGGGGCTACTAAATTAAAGGCTTCACAACGGTGCCTGCTTCTTCTAAACTAACAAAGCCAAAATATACGGGAAATGAAACAAAGTTGCACTTTTACCTGTGACAGTCCAGATCCCTCATCATCAAAGAAATAACGGACAATGGCTCCATCCGCATGCCCAGATAAGATTCCTTTCCCAGCGGTACTATAATAAAAAGTTTAATATAAAAATAAAGGATCTTTATATTTGAAAATGATAATGTGATGTTTGCTGTTGTAAAGGTGAAAAGAAGTCTCACAGGCCCTGCCTTTCCTCACATTGTTCTAACCTTGCATTTATATATACCTCTCTCTCTTTGGATGTTCTGCCTATTGGCAGGTTTCGTCTCAGTACACTTTTCCCCCTAAGGCTTTTATTTTAATGTCGTTGTAAGTTCCATTTATTGTTGACTTCAGCATTCCTATTCGTCTTCTTCCTCTTGGTCTTTTTCCTTCAAGGCGACCTTCTATCACTAGTTTCAGCAAGCTTTTGTGTCTGATGTTATGAGCAAGCCATCTTTTCTGTCTTTGGTCTATCGTTTTTAACAAACTCTTTTCTTCTCCAATCCTCCGTAACACTTCTTCATTTTTGACCTTTATTTTTTCAACTAATTTTTAGCATTCTGCGCCACAACCACATTTCACATTCTTCCAATTTATTTATTTCCTCTTTTCGCAATGTCCATGTTTCTCCTCCATACAGTAGAATACTCCAAATTACAGTTTTTACTATTCGCTTCTTAAGCCCCATACTTATTCCTTGTGTCAGTAGTTCTTTCCTTTTGCTAAATGCTGTTTTTGCCATTTCGATTCTTTTCCTGATTTCCGTGCTGCTCCTTCCATTATATACGTAAGTATGGATGGAACATGGTTCACTTTAAAATGTTATAACCCAAAATATTTATAATGAAGGTCAATAGAAAAACTACACGAGCCTTAATCGCGCATATACAAAGGGGTTACATGTTGCAAACTTTGAAGGGGGTCTATGTTTTCATTTATATCTATACATTCATTTACACATAGTCTCCTATTAATCTTGAATAAGTAAAGATTAGCTTAAAGAAAAGATTTTATTAGTTATCATTTTAATACAATTAAAACTAAAGAAAACACTTCCTATAGCAATACCTACTTTGCGCATATTGAAACACAGTAGACATCTGTTCCATAAATTGTTTGTGATTTGTTCGTCTTTAAATTTGCAAGTCGTACCTACACAAGAAGAAAAATAGAATATTAAAAAAAGTAAAGAAGTCAATGAGTATGACAAAGACTTCCTCTATGGGCAGTAATTATTCATCCAGTCATCCATATCCTAGTTTATCACCACAGCTTTTTGCACACAGAGAAGGACGTGTTTTAACAACACATAGTCTTTCTCTCCAACTGTCACGATCAAGTGAATTGTTGTTCAGAATCTGCATAGCTCGATCCCCATAAATCTCCTCCCCTAAGTTTAGGCTTCTTGTTTTCTTAAAAGTCTTCCCCTACTTGTGAAGGGCCTCAATAATCCATCATTTAAATAATAACCAAAAGCATAACTAATTAATATTAATACTGCAGCTCATACCAGCTAAATATTCATTTGCAGACAAAAGGTGCACTGGACTACAGACTGCTGGATTCCAAATTCCATTGCCTAGATTGTAGGAGGAGGCAGGACGATATCCCTATGCAGGAGAAGCTTACTAAGGTAGTGAGTGCTATATTAGATTTGGTTAGAGAGTTCTGTTTCTTGGTAGACAATCAAGGGAGTCAGGGAGGGGTCACTGTGAGGGAGGGGTCAGGGACGGGGTTGAGAGAGCTGTAAAGATGAGAATATCAATGGAATAGTTAAATTGAAGAGAGATAGCTGGTCTTCTTGTGAATAAGCATGTATCAATAAAGAGTCAAATTTCTGCATAAAAGAAGATATAAGTGCACTTAACTTGTAAGATTGAAAAATTGTAAGCAGATCAAGACTGAGATCCCTTATAATAAATGTCAATCTCCCTGCCAAAAAGGAAAACAGGATGCTAAGCAGTACAAAAGTAAAAAAGTAAAGGAATGTTTCATTTGCAATAAATATTAATAACAACTTCAAATGACTATTTACTTACTTTCCCATCCGCTAAACCAAAAATGATGAATGCTTGCTCTGGTGGCCAAATAAGGCATGTAACTGCTGCCTGTACAAATAAGGGGGGAAAGGTTCATTACACAGTTTCTGGAAACTATAAAAATGTATCTGATCAAGGGCAACACTGCAAAGGTGGTGTGGGATGTTCATCTTGATACACTTCTCACAAACAAATGTTTAAACTTGATTTGGTGTAAATTTATTAAAGGCAGATGCGTAAGTGATAGGATACAAACAGCTGAGGTTGTGTAATTGCTCAATGTAAGTGCATAAATTTCTAGTCCTTAAAAATGTATGGTTTACCAAATTCCATAACCATCCAAGAATGACAGGACAGCATTTATTTCATTAATGAGGACAACAAATTCTACTATTTAAGGTTTTTATTCATTCATATAAGCAATTTTGACAGGGTGCTGTGTTAAGACATGCCCTCTAGCCTCCTTGACTATGGACCTCCAGATGGGCAAATGAGTGGTCTAGAAAATCACAAACCACAAATCACTTTTGGTTCCCTACACATGATAAAGTATTCTCCATAATCTACTTCAAAAATCTGTTTAAAATGTTCTGGGCTTATTGCATTTATGTGCCACATGAAACTCCTATTTTCAAACATAGGTAAAGACTTCTTGCCTTTGCCTTGAATTGTCTTTGCCTTGCCTTGCCATCTGGTTTTAATTGATGGTACCCACAGATTGTCTCACAGGTTTGACTGCTTTGCTGGCCATTAATATTTGTTGGTAAACCTTCCTCTACTCAGAAAGACTTCTCACTTAATTAACCTACAACATTTACCAATGAAACCCAACATATAATTAATTAGATATTGAAAGCACAAACATTCATCAGAAATATGGAGAGTCATAGTTCACATTATTCGTACATGACTAAAGATGACATAACATACCTGCTGTATGAACTTGTTGCAAATAACCTTCTTTTCACCCCTGCAAATAAAAGGTAGAAAATAAATCTAGTATGTACACATTGCTAAGCAAGAGTAGCCTACTTGCAGTTATGAATTGCATTCTGATTTGTTATTACAGATGAAGTAAACAGTGTATCTGACTGCCCCTCCACAAGAGTATAACAGTCACTATGTAAAGACAATCTTCTAAAGGCTACCTGAATTGCAATACACTCAGTCATTCATGTCTCTATGACAGTTTTTTCCATCTAAGTCTCAAAGCATTCTATCATGGAGTATCCAAATGATTGGCCATTTGGCCAATAATGATTCTTTCAAGTGCTTTTGTCTGCCAATTCAAAAATGTGTTAGAAGCACCAAAACCATTTATATGGATCATTTATATAATTCTCAAAGAGTGGAGCGTTACCACAATAGCTTGCAATTTAACGGCGCTGACCGGATTTGAATCCGGGCTCAAAGCCGAAACACAATAAATATTAACCCTAACACAGAAAACTTCAACTTCTGCCCCAGAATGTGGATCATGCAATTAAAGTTACTTGTGCCTTGCACAATTTTTTGCAGGGTAGCAATGAGGCTAACAGAACCATAATACCAACAGAGAACACAACTTCGGAGGAACATATTGTTAATCAAACTTTGTGGAAGACTGGGAACCATGGTTAAAAATACTCTATGGAAGTAAGAGACAAATTTTTTAGCTCAGCCTCGGGTGAAGTACCATGGCAAAACGTGTTCTGCTTTACGAAAGCAAAGTAAGCGTGTTATTTTTGGTGGCATTTACTTCTAATCTCTTTGTTCTTGATTTATTCCACAATTTCCCTGACTGAAGAAGGAAGCCCAAGATCGAAATTTACTACCT
Source organism: Alatinidae sp. Z8VKAUB7J3 (assembly GCA_010016025.2). NCBI lineage: Eukaryota > Metazoa > Cnidaria > Cubozoa > Carybdeida > Alatinidae > Alatinidae sp. Z8VKAUB7J3. The sequence continues at coordinate 126,482,761 of JAAAKM020006971.1, read as the reverse complement.
TCCTTTTGCGTTCCAAGCTAGAATGAACTGACAATAACTTTAATCCCTCGCTATTGTAAACTGTTTACAGTTCCCATGTCCCGTCCGAAAAATAACCATTTATAACTTCTTAAATGAGGTAGGATCAAACCAACGGGAAGACAGGACAAAAGCATTACGTTTTCTACTATACCATATGTTTTTCACCGTGTTTAGATAACAAATGTTTGCAATATGACCCGAGGAGCTGTAATATCTTGACAAGCTTCTTTGGCACGATAGAAATTGCATGATCGATTAATGGTTTAAGGGATTACTGACCACTGACTCCTAACTGCTCTCCTATCACCATCCAAAACATCTTTCTTCTTCTCCGTGCCTTTAAAGAACTTGCTGCATTTATCAAATAAAATCGGGTTCCTTTCCCCGGCCATTATAAGCTCCTTGATTTTTCCTCATCCATGTTAAATTTTCACCACGTAGAGACATTCAACAAATTCTGCTGCTAAAAGGACTAACATAACTTTTTTCATAATTTGCCACATAAAGTGTTTCTCATTGTTTTATTAAGTGTTGTGACTGCGTACTTACTTGAAGAACGATAACTTCTTCTCACCATCCTTTAAATCCGCTTTCCCTTTGTGTCTGCTCGTACAGTTACACACATGACACAGGCATTTTGAAAAAGGAACAATCAATAGTAAAACAATAATTCGACAAGCAAGCAACACAGCGATGGTCTTTGGCACAATTTATGTCTCCCCAAACTTCACGGCTTTTTCTGCCTTCCTCATGCTAACATCTTTAATTGACCATGATAGGATCCTGTCACGTGATAATGCGCTCGTTCTAGGCCTCTTAGTTCTATGGTTTGGACACTCCTCTTTACTTGAAATGATATAGTACTCGTTTGGAACTACACACATTTGTCTTATCACCGTTACTCGTTTATTCTCAATGACTTCCTTGACTTAGCTGCACATTCAAGGGAGCCTTACCAACTTTTACAACAATTACTGCTGCATTACTGCAACTGCAACAATAATTATTCTTCATATACCCCTACTTTGCGCACTGTTACAGGTTATATAGGCCCAGGACATTCAGTGGTAGGAGAATTGGGATAGTGGAGTTGTAGGCATGCCAAGATAGTTTTAAATGCAGTTTGAGAAACTGAACCACAAGAATTTTGCCAATTGGAAGTTTCATGTCCAAGTATACCTAAAAGCCAATCGGTTAGGGCCTGTGTGTCGTAATCTACATGCTGTAACATAAGCCCCTCAATTCCCTATGAACTTGTGTATACATATCCTGTAAATTTATGTTTGTGGAGAATCCTTGTGGAATGTGGTTAGATGAATATATTTGTGATTATGAGATCTTCCTTGGTTCTAACTTGTGTGCTTCTCGCCGAACGAGATTTTGGTGCAGTCGACAGGATCTGATTCACATTAATTCTTAAACATGCAAGAGAACAGGGGAGTCAACAGCGTTATGAGAAGAGGATTGAGAGGCAACAGTGTCACAAGAAGGCTTTTCAATATGCCCAACAAATTGACCATATCTACAGATTTCCAAGTCTGTGAGAGGCAGTTGCAAGTCTATTTCATATTAAAGAAGCCAGCCCAGGATGAGAAGCAAGATCTCATGTTAACTTGTTTAAGTGACGAAGTTATGTCTATGGCAGTTAACGGGCTACCAGCTGACGCAGATTTTCAAGTTGACTCTAGACTTTCTCGAAAAGCGACTTGCCATCAATGACTGTTTACAGAAGCATTTGGAATTCTTTTCTGTGAAACAGGAGACTCGTTCCCTGGACGAATACACTCAAATGTTACAGAAAACATTCAAAAAGGTTTTACAGTGCTGTTCTGAGACAACATTTTTGTATCCAAGTTTTTGTCGGGACTACAGAATCCCACACTGGTGCATGAATTGGTCCCAAAATCGAATGCAAGGACTTAAGCAACTGCGTGCAAATGGTGAAGAGGATACAGCTATCAACAATTTCTCCCACCTCTCATACTCAAGCTTGTTCTGCGATGAGAAAAACGTTTACAGGCAATTGCAATAACTGTGGTAAGCCTGGCCATATGGAATGTCAATGCTTCGAGAAGAAAAAATCGCGGACAAATGGAAAGCCCGAGGCTAAATCAGAAGGACAGAAGGGAGCATCAGTCATTAATACAATAGCTGGCGTCCCGACAGCAATTTGTGTTTTCTCACCAACACAAGTGAAGTGGGTTTCCTCATGGATTTGGGTAGCACAATCAGTTTGATCGATGGAAAGGACCTTGATGGTGTTGATTTTAAGTCACGACTATCAACCATCGTAAAGACATTTATGGGTGAGTTTACAATGTATAGCCCACTAAAATTGGGGATTAAAATTTTTATACCAACAAAGGTGAAGAGATGCAGTTAATTACCCACAATGTTCAATTTTCAGGGACTTCCCTATATTTCTCAATTTTCCTGTGTACTGGAATTTCAGTCCAAAGGGCGAGCATAAAGATGCAAAGTACGAGTATTCCTTGTTGAAGCAAAGCACTGGGCATGGGACTCATTCAATGGATATCAACAAACTGGTGTATAAGTATCCATCTGTTTTCTCTGAGAAACCAGATTTCGCACATTTACTGGAACATAAGATAGTCACGGATGACGCCATAGTCAAACGTTTCTATCCTGTTCCTTACACCTTGAGGGATGATTTGAAGAAGGAGATGTCAACACTGAAAGATTGAGACATTATCGAAGAATCTAACTCTCCTTATCGTAATACACTAGCAATGACCCCGAAAAAGGATGGACGCTACTCATTTTGTCTAGACTTATGGGATCTAGACATAATTGCCATGCTGTCAAACTGGCTTATGAAGTCCCCCAAATCGACAATCTCCTCACCAAATTACCTGGATCTTAAATATTCACTGTTCTGGACATAGCAAATGCTCTTTTCCAAGTTCCTTCTACTGAGGATTCCAAGCCAAAAACTGCTTTTAGTGCCAATGGGCAACTTTTTCAATTCAAGGTACTGCCCATTGGCCTAAACAGCGCTAGTCAATGTTTTCAACACTTGGTTGATCTTGTATTTAACGATTTAGAATATAGATCACAGGCCATTAGTGTATCTTAAAAATGTAAATTTGACTGTAGCATCGTTTAACACCCCGGTAAAGACAATGTAGTTGCAGATAATCTTTCACGTAATGTATTGTTTGCTTTGATCAAGTTACCTTTGTTTGATTACCAGGCTTTGCAGACAGACAAGTTAATTCAGGACTTGCGTGTCTGAGGCTATCTTGACTTATTGTGAATTATCTACCAAGTATCTAGTAGCTTGTCTGTTGCCTGATGAATCAAGCTCATTGGTTTAACATGCATTTATTCATGAGTGGGTGCTTAAATTAGGGCCTGCGGTGCGTACATTGTCAGACAATGACGCGAACCTTGTTGGTGGAGCCATGAAGGAGTTTTACGATGTTTTTGGTATCAAAAATGTATGCACACCGATCTTCTGACCTGAGATGAATGGTCAGTGTGAACGCACAAATCAAACTCTTATTAGAGCTTTGAACAAATGTGGTGATGATTGGTCTGTGCAACTCAATCACGTTTTGTACCCTTATAATGTATGTGTTCATGCCAGTACTGGATATTTTCCCTACTTTTTAATGCATGGCTGAAGTCCTAGACCTATAATCATTACCGCTACAGACAACGTATATTTTCACCATATTCTTTGTCTTATCGTAGTTATGCTTAGGAGCTTGTTCGTACTCTTGAGTCTGCTTATTTTAACATTGAGCAGTCAAAACCTCCCTATGAGGTATCATCTAATAACCGGAGCAACTTTAATGTTGGCGATTTAGTGTATGGTCAAAATTATCGAGCTACTAAAGCAGGACCTTAATGGTTTCCTGATGTTATTGGCAGTGTATTGTCGGATGTTTGATATTGACTTGTAAACAGTTCTGGTAATATTCATGTCAATGATCTCAGGCCTCGTTTCGATATACGGGCTGATAATGGTATGATACCTTCTGCTACAGATACAATTTATGGTAATGAAGCTCGTCATGGTGATCACGATTATGTCCTCGTGGTTGATCATCTGGAGGTTGAACCAACTTGCAACAATGTAATTCATGTACCACCTGTGTATGTAACAAGGTCAGGTCGAACAGTCACTCCTCCGGATCGGTATGTTTTCCATTAATCAATGTATGTTGAGAACAACATGTATTTTTTAAGAAGGGGAGTAATCTACATGCTGTAACATGAGCCCTCCCATTCACTATGAACTTGTGTATAAATATGCTGTAAATTCATGTTTGTGTAGAATCCTTGTGGAATTTGGTTAGATGAATATATTTGTGATTTGGATATCTTCCTTGGTCCCAACTTGTGTGCTTCTTGCAGCACAACACCGCGATGAAAAAGGTCTTGAAGGGAGTCTATCATCAAT
>JAAAKM020006971.1:126448684-126473721 GCA_010016025.2 Alatinidae sp. Z8VKAUB7J3 | reverse complement strand
AGCTTCAGTCTGGCTATCCCGGCATCAAAACGACTGAAGCCACAGTCCTCCCCTGGTGGTGCTTTCCGCCACTCCGTACGCACGGGGAGAAGAGGCCGAAGCCCCTCCTCCCCTTCGCTTCCCTGCACGGCTATCAGCTCAGGTCGTAGGCCGCCCCGTGGGCGGATTCCGAGCGCACCTCGAGGCTGAGCTCGCCGACGACTTGACTCTTCATCGAATCGCCCTGCTTGCCGATCTGCTCGTTGCCGATCCGGCGAAGGTAGGCGGTGGCGAGCATGTCCGGCTGGAGCATCCAACCATCACGAGCCCGGCTGAAGCGATCCGGCACGATCTCCAGATTGAAGAAGTTGCCGGCGTAGACATCGACGTTGGCCTGGATCGTAGAGGCATCGACCGCCTGTCGGGCCGATGTGCGGCCCGTGAACCCGGCGACCAGCTGCTTGTTGGCGGAGCCCACGACGTGCCAGCTCGGCTTGCCGCCTGAGTCGTAGCACTTCTTCTCCACGTCTTTCAGGATCGTTTCGGTGTAGGCGCGTTGGGTGCCGTCTGTGCGGGCCGCGGTCTCCGAACCAGCCGCCGCGCCGCCAGTGCCGATGCTCTGATTGGTGCTGATCCACGACGGCAGGCCGCGCATGACCCGGGCCACGGACGAGGACCCGGTCGCCAGCCCCTTGTTGGCGGTGATCGACTTCTCGATGTCCCGCTTGATCTCCTCCATGCGCTTGAAGACCTGATGGTCCATCATGTCGTTGATGCCGGCGTGGTTCATCGCCTGCTGCGTGCCGGAGACCACCGGCTCCTTCTTGAGGATCTGGCAGACGTTGCGCACGCGCACCGTGGGGATCGAGGCCTCGCCAGTGAAGTCCTCGCCTTCCAAATGGGCGTTGGCATCGGACGCCGCGGCCAGGGCTTCGGTCTGCCATTCGTGATTGGTGTTCTTCGCGTCCACGTCGGGGATGCGAGAGAAGATGGGAGTCTCCGTCGGGTCGATCATGTAGATGTCTTCCGTCAGATCCTCTCGGTTGCCGGTCACGTTGTAGGTGATCAGCGCGCCAGTGGCTTCCGCCATAGTTCAAACCCTCCGTCTTGAGTTGGAATCCGCCTCCGCTTCGCGCTTGAGCTTCCTCAATGCCGCGAAGTTGTCGGCCGACGGATTCTTGCGATAGCGCTTTTCCGCTGCTTCGAGATCAGCGTTGCTGGACGGTTTCGATTGACGACCATTCGCGGGAGCCGGCTTCGCTGTCGGGCTCCCGGTCTTCCCTGCCCTGCGCTCTCGTGCCGCCACCAAGGCCTTGTCGTACTTCATGGCCTTGCGCGCCAGCATGATGAGCCGGGCATCGGCGACCTGCTTCAGTTCGGCCTCGGAGAAGCCGGTTTCCGTCAGGTAGCCAGAGAGGTCCCTGGCCTCCTTTTGGCGTACGTCGGGCTTTGACCAGGCCGGAATGAGCGTTACGAGGTCCTTGTGGAACTTGTTGAGGACCTCCTTCTGTCGCTCCTTCAGTTGCTCGTCGATCTTGGCCTTCTGCTCGTCGCGATCGTCCTTGAGTTTCGCTAGAGCCGCCTGGTGATCGGCCTTGGCCTGGTCGTTCTCCCTTGTCGCCTTCAGGTAGGCGTCGGACTCCCCCTCCTCCAGAAGCTGGCTCAGCTTCTCTTCGGAGTGCGGGGGGGTGAAGGGCAGTTCGTCAATCGGTTGGTCCAGCACCGCTTTCGCTTCGACAAGCGAGCGGTCCAGCTCGGCAACCCGGTCTTCGATCTCCTTGTTTCGAGCTGCCTGGGTTTCACCGCTCTCCCGAGCAGCCTTGGCCTGTGCGTCGTGTAGCCGGGCGGCGGCTTGCTTTGCCTCCTCTGGCCACTCTGCAAAGGCGTGCTTCTCAGCGGCGGTCAGTGATGCGGGGGGTTCGAGTACGGACAGCTTTGTCGGCTCGACTTCCACTCCAAGCTCGTCGGGATCGAACACGCCGGCGAGCGGATCATCCTCGGTCGAGACCGCCTCGCCTTCCGGCGTCTCGGTCTTGGCCTTGGATTCCTCGCTCCCGGCTTCCGCCTCGTTGGCGGCCGACGAGTTCTCGTCTCCATCTCCAGGCGCGACAGTACGGCCTTCATCGGCGGCTGCGCGTTGATCCTTTCGACGCTCGACGAACTGGTCACGGCCCAAGGGGGCCTTGGTCTCGGGGCTCTCAAGCTCTGTTTCAGCGAGTGCCATTCATTCCTCCGAACGATTGTCTGATCAAATCCATGGGGCCGCGGCGCAGGGCGAAGGACTGCCGGCCCGCGGCCTGAAGCTTCTTGTCGTGGGCGGCATGGATCTTGGACGCTGCTTCACCGTCCTTCACGAGCGCTTCGAAGTGGCTGCGCACCACCTTGAAGACCTGCAGCGCTTGCCAGATCTTGTCCCGCTTGGCCGGGTCGCGCTCGTCCTCGATCTGTTCCAGGTAGTGCCGGTGGCCGCTCTCCCAGGCCTCTTGGAACAGCTTGTTCTCCAGTAGCCGCTCCGCGTCACGCGCCCGCTGCGCCCTCTCGGCTGGTGTCATCGCCGCGCCGATCTGCGCGCTTCCAGTTCGCCGGCCGTCAGGAGACCCTGTCGGAACAGCTGCGCATCCTGCTCACGGGGCGTCAGGTCGCGCGTCTGAGCCTGGAAGCTGGGCCGGAGCCCTCCAGGACCTGGGCCACGGACACCACGCTGTAGCGGCGCCACAGGGCGGAACACGAGCGGTTCTTGGCCGAAGCCTTTAGGTCTGCGGGGCATTGCCACCTCCTGGAGTCAGCGGAACGACGTTGTTGGGCAAGGTCTGCTGCTGGTTCGTGATGATGAGATTGATCGCGGACAGCATCTGCTTGTCGAACTCGATCCCGAACTTGCCCTCCAGCTCCTGCGCCTTGAGGGCCAGCTCGGCGGCCAGCTTGTCGCGGTCGAAGTCTTGCTCGTAGATGAACTTCAGGAACTCAAGCTGCGCCTTGTTTTGGGCTTCCTGCTGGCGCTGCGCTGTCTTGGCCTGCTCCACGGCAAGGATCTGGCTGGCGGCAGCCTGGCGCGCCTGCTCTTGCTGCTGTTGCAGCATCTGCATTGCGGTGGCGTTCTGCTTCCCTTCCGGACTCGTCGGGTCCATGAAGAAGGGATCGGCGGAGGGCAGGTCCGCTTTCACGGTCAGAAGGGCAACAGTGAGAATGTAAAGGTTAATACTGAAACTGTAAATTTACAGGAGAATAAATGGCAATGAAGTTTAAAAAAATTGTTTTTATTGCTGCTATTGTATTTGTAATTAAACATTCCTGTATATCAATCCTGCTGTCCCATGTACCATGCCAGGAGAAAACAGCGGGAAACGTTACTGTATAATAAAGATTAGCAATAAAGGCATTGAGTTTAAAAAAAATAAATATTATTGTTATTTCGGGCTTGTTTGCTGTCGTTTGGTTTTCGATTTTTTCTTTCTTTTTTTCTTTCTTTCTTTTTTTTCTTCTTTTCCTTCTCGATGATTCAATATATTTTTTGAATATCGTAACAGTTTTGATATGCCTTGTGTAAGAGACTGTCAAACTGTGTCTTGTGTTATGGTGAAATAAAAATTAAGTTTAAAAAATTATCATTATCTCTGTATTTCCTAAAGTAACTTGAGAATTTTGCAAAAAAAGTGGACATATTAATAGTAGCTTGATTTCGCAGAAGAAAAATTGACATCTTTATATTTCCAAAGTAACTTGAGAATTTTGCAAAAAAAGTGAACATATTAATAGTAGCTTGAGAATTTCGCAGAAGAAAAATTGACATCTTTATATTTCCAAAGTAACTTGAGAATGTAGCAGAAAAAGTGGACATACTAATAGTAGCTGGTACATGTTTTCCCCGAGCACGGACACATATCACATATTTAATGTGGACATTTATTTCCTAGTAATACTGCATTTTCCAAGGTCATATTCATTTAGGCACGTAGTTCTTTAAAGTAATGAGTAGATTCTCTATTATCCAGCCTGTTAGAATAATAATTAAAATATTTTAAGAGTTTATTAATGAATTGATTTGTTTATGCACTGACATATGCCTTTTCTGAGTAAGTGACTAAGTGAATCAATGAAATAATAAATGGATTAATAAATGTATGAATGATTGATTGATTGAAAAAAGAATGAATGAATAAATGAATGAATGAATGAATGAATGAATAGAAGACTGTTTGAATGGATGATTGACTAAATTTATCTTTATACTAATGAATAAATGAATAAATGAATGTATGAATAAGGAAAGAAATGAATGAATGAAAGAACGAATAAAAGAATGAGTGAAATAATGAATGAATGGCTAAATGATAGACTGACTAACAGGGTAGCTCTTTGACAAACTGAATGACTGGTTGTCTGAGTGACCGTATGGCCGTCAACATGATCATTGCGTCTCCCAGTCTAATTACTTTCATGACTGACTGAATAACTGGCTGAGTGAATGAATGAATGAAAGAAAGAGAGAAAGAAAGAAAGGAAGAAAGAGAAGGAAAGAAGGAAAGAAGAAAAGAAAGAAGGAAGGAATAAATGAAAGAAAGAAAAAAAGGAAGAAAAAAGAATAAATGAAAGAAAGAATGAAAGACTAAACGATGGACTGACTAATTGAGTAGCTCTTTGACAAACTGAATGATTGGTTGTCTGACAGACTGACTGACTGACTGACTGACTGTACGACAAACAGACTGACTGAATAGCTGCGCGACTACGTCATTACCCTATTGAGTAACTGATTTGTCTTAATTTATGATTGCTGTACTGCCTGATTGAATAACGGAATACATAAATTAATAAATAAACAAATAAATAAATAAATAAATGAATAAGGAAAGAAAGAAAGACATAACTAACTAATAACTAACTAACCAATACTAACCTCATTAACGAAATATTGAGCAATTTTCCTAAAATGTATAAATACAAGCCACAAATACGAGTTGGGTATTGATAACTTTAAATTTCCTTATTGTTAAACAAAGCTATTAATGGAAAGTTTCCATGGACGTTAGTTACGAAGGGGTCACGGCAGCTGCAGAGGATGTTTAACACCTCGCCTTATCTCGAAAGATTCTTACGTCTTTGCCAAGGCTAAGCTCAGAGATACAGGATTAGTCTCGGCCGACAGAAGACAACATGATGTTGTTAGTTGTTAGGTTTAAAATTGGTCGTATCCTTAATGATTTTTGTATAGTCATGCTACTGTAAAACTTGTTAGGTTTAACAATGAAATGTGGATATTAATAGTGGTAACAAAAATAATGTAATGGAAATCTGTAATTACAACTATGAGCAATAGGGAGATCCTGGCTTAATCATATCAATGATTTAAAAACCATCACGTTGAGACAAGAGCAGATGTCGATAGTGTGACAGAGATCAATCGATGGTTAGATCTGTCTCACATGTGGTCAAATGCATCAGATATATAGCTATATATATACCTATATACCTCACTTAAGGTTAAATCATAATTTCGACTCACTTATTAAGAAACTATGTATTCTAGCTATCTGTTAATATACATTATTTGCTTGATAAACAATTTGAAATCTACACCAACAATACTTTGAAACCAATCGTTCCTTGGTCGAGAGATAAATATTGATGATAAAATTTACTTGGTTACCTACTAGTGACACTTAAAATGAGTCACGTATTGGATGCTTGAACGTCCCGACTACACCCTGTTAATGCCAAGATCAAAGGTTCTTAAATTCTACGGTTATTGGACTCAAGATTAACAGAATACGAAAGTCTTATCTTCATCAGAAAGTGCTGAAGGTAAAAACATTCTGAATTTATTAGGTTTTATTCTTACAAAGCGGCTGAGACATTTAAATCCAAAGTGAGATATAAAAATCCCAAGTGAGATATAACTTCTACTGGCAGTTGAGGCTTGTCGATAATGTAGGCAAACATCCCGTGATTACGGAAATTCATAACTCTAGGTCATTAAACTCAAGATTAACTAAATACTAAAGTCTTGTTTTCACCAGAAGTGCTGAAGGTAATGACATTTAGAATTTATTAGGTTTTATTCTTACAAAGCGACTGAGACATTCAAATCCAAAGTGAGATATAAAAATCCCAAGTGAGATATAACTTTTACTGGCAGTTGAGGCTTGTCGATAATGTAGGCAAACATTCCGTGATTACGGAAATTCATAACTCTAGGTTATTGGACTCAATGTTAACTAAATACTAAAGTCTTGTTTTCACCAAAAGTACTGAAGGTAAAGACATTTAGAATTTATTAGGTTTTATTCTTACAAAGCGACTGAGACATTTAAATCCAAAGTGAGATATAAAAATCCCAAGTGAGATATAACTTCTACTGGCAGTTGAGGCTTGTCGATAATGTAGGCAAACATCCCTTGATTACGGAAATTCATAATTTTAAAACACAGTTGCTTGATTAAATAATAACCGAGCATAGTTCGACAGAAAATGTGGTTTTCAATCGATAAAATTCAATTATTACTACTAGCCTGGACGCTTTCTTATCCCAAGGTTTATGGACAAAGTTACTTTTAAATACTGGACTTTTCAAAAGATCTAACGTCCTTTCTTGATGACAAGGATATACAACATCTTAGTTGCTAAATACTTTATCCCTGCACTCCAGCATTACTTAGATTCCGGGTTTTTTTTTAGAAATAATAAAATTCAGAAAGTTCAAATACTACAGGCTAGAAGAAATGTTCCAAATCTGTAAAACGAGTCTTAAATCCTGTGATAATCACAGGAGATTACTTGAACTTTTAAACTTTGAAGTTTCTAGATTAATGACGATTCTTTGATTGCGATGTCATAAGGATTAGATGGAGTTAGGTGATCTATGATTAAATCAACTTTGAAAAGAACACTATAGAGATAGAAAATATGTCATCACCGAAGATCGAACCCATGACCCACGCTTTCGCGGCGAGCCCTCTACCAACTAAGCTAGGTGACCTCCGATGTTAACATATTCTATTTCTCTAGTTACCACGTTAGCTCCCAATCATCCACCGGTGGACATCGACATCCAGCTTAATTCGATTGGAGAAGAGCCTCTCCGCGCCATGTGACTTAACCAAGGAAGAACTGCCCTCCGGCCCGTCATCAATCCAAAGCCCATTAAAGTTAGAAAGAAGCGTCAAGAAGAGAGGATTTGAAATGTAAGTTTTGAAAAATTAAATTAACTATCTAGAAAATTGGATTTTAAAAAAGATAACAACGAAACGTAATTAATAAAAATATTTTGTGACTTTAAATATTAATACATAAGTAGCAGAATGTTTGGTGTTTGAGAATAAAATATAAACTCAATATCAAGACAGTACTGTTTCGCCTTTTGAGGCCTCAGAAGGGGAGTGATGTTGTATATATACTACAAATGTACCCGACGGTACACAAGTACGAAAGAACGACTGCATCTTAAATGTCGACTGTTTCATAGAACCGCTGTTTATGATAGTGAAAAGCAAGGGGTTAATGAGGTTTCTAGAACTGAGGGTAACGATACATATCGTCATGTTCTTCTATCGTATTGATAATGGACCATCGAGGACAGGAGTTGGGCAAGGGTGCACCATAAGGGGGTATCTCTCTGAATAATACCAAATGCTCGTTAATGGAAAAGAGCTATCTCTCTGACCATTCCTAAGGAATTATTGTGTCGTCTTGGAGACTGCTATTGTTAACTGATACTTGATAAAAGTAGAGGGAAAGGTTTTGAGAAGCAGCTCTGTTTAATGCTTTGGGAGGTTTAAGTCTGATTTCCTTAAACAGTCACATGCGATGGAAGGAACCTTATATAGCAACATTGTTGATGATCAGCGCGATGACCCGCCTTGCGTCTACAACCGCTAAGTCAAGCTTCCATAATGCTTTGGGTGTTTTGGGCTGATTTCCGTAATCATTTTGGCGCGTGGACGGTCTTTACATGCCAATATTGTTGACAGCGGGCTTAGTGGAGGGACTTGGGCCTGCTCTTGTTATGAGGAAGTCATCGGCTTGTATGCAAATCCTAAAAAGTTGATTTTAATAACATGAAAAAACATGTTATTGACTTGCGGAGCGAAACGTTTATCTTTAGTACAAGGGTTTTGGTTGCTTGTTGAATTGTGTTCATTGTATAAGATAGGTCCTTAAAGCTTGGATAATCTTTCTTCTTCCTGTTTCTGAATACTAGAAAGGTAACGTTAATGAAGCTGCAAGCAATTATTTTGGAAGGGTCAATGCTACTGAACTCACGTTTACGTCAATTGATTTTCACACACACGCATGACAGCTGTTTTTCAAGACGAAATGTAATGTAAGCACATAATGAAAAAAACTTCATTAAACAAGTTTCTAAAATTTAGCAAAACGTTTGTAAAATAACTTCCGAATATAGCTGCGTGTAGCTAAGGGGTTAACCTTTTATTTATGTCTAAATAAACATTTAGTTTTGATGCATGTAGAAACGGGTGACGGTTCATCTTCACGTTGTTGTTAGTATATTTTTAATTTCCAAGAAAGGAGAGTGGCCCATCAGTAAAAAGGAAAAATCAGAAAGAGGTAGCCTCCTCCTTTGCAGAGACGTTCAGACGAAATTAAAGTTATATTTAAATACAATGTAAAAAGATTTTGGCTAGTAAGTTTTATACATGTAAAAAGAACGGCCTATATCTTTTTAGACCAAATTGATGATGATAATGATGATGATGGAGATAATGATGATGGTGGTGGTAGTAGTGGTGGTAGTAATAAAACATTCTGTTAATGATGATGATCAAGAAGATGATGGTGGTGGTGATGATAATGATGATGGTGATGTTGGAGATGATGATGATGATGATGATGATGATGATGATGAAAATGTTGACGATGATGATGGTAAAGATGACGATGATAATAATTATCATGTCAATAATGATAAGAATGATAGTGATTATGATGTTGATGATAATTATGATATTGGTGATGATGATAACAACAATGACAATGATGATGATGATGATGATGATAACAATAGTGACAATGATGATGATGATGATGGTGGTGGTGGTGATGATGGTGATGATGAAAATGATAATGCCTTATTCTCACAAAAATGTTTGGGCACGCTAAGGCATCAGAAGTTGAGGCAGTGCCAAGCTATTTATGTATGAGATCGTCACGTGTACGATACCAAAGATATATTCACTGTTGGACCGCGTTTGAAAGCGAAAGTGATGGTCCTTCACGTGACGGAATCACGTTCTGCAAGATATATAAATTGCTTTTGGATTTTAAACGTCATCGCGCAATCCATGGATTTGCGTCAGACTTCCTGAGTTCGGGTCTTCTTTACCCACGTGACTTAATCACTTTCTGCTGTCTTTGCCAGTTATAAAAACTGCTTTGGATCTTCAAAAGTCATCGTGCTACACGGTTACCGTAGATTCAGACAAGCAGCATGCTCGATGCAAGTGTAAAGCATGATACAACGATAACAGACATCGAGGCTCAGTATGCCAGAGTTTTATACTACTACTACTACTACTACTACTACTACTACTACTACTACTACTACTACTACTACTACTACTACTACTACTACTCACTGCCACATTTAAGGGGGTTGCTGTGGCAGTCAGTTGTTGTTTTCATTTGGGTCTATAATTGACATCTGTCTTGCTTGCCCCTACAGACTTTAGGTTGGATTTGATGCAGTCTAGCCATCTCAACTTTGGCCTTTGTTTCCACTCCTTTCATGGTAGGGCCATCTGTAATGCCTTACTTTCAATATTACTTCATTGCTCCCCTTCATGTTGCCAAACCAACTCAGACAGGACCTTGCACACTTCTTTCCGATGCTCAGCACTTGCATTCCGTTCCAGATGGTGTCATTCCTTACATGTCCTTTTCGGGTGTGTAAGGCCATGACTCAATGGCACACAGTATGGCAGGTTGGACTCTTGTCTTGTGCGTTTTCCTTTAATTCTTAGGGGTATGCACCTGTTCCAGAGGAATCCTGACTTTCCACACGATCATTATTTATATATAACTGTTTTATTCTACAGCAGAGAAGTTCTTCCTCTTCCACTTTTTAGGAAGTGATATGGTTGGAATTTAAATCCTTTAGAAAAAGAGATTATTCTTTCTTTTGCTTTGTTTTCTTTCCTAGTATATATCCTTTGATAATAATGTGAATCAATAAGTTATTAATTTTTAGTTCTTTATGTAAACATAGTCCTAATAATAAAAAATTAGGTAAACAAACTAAGCAGTTAACACATTTAATCAAGAAGCTTTGTGCCATTGAAGCATTGAGTACATAGAGTATATATGTAATTATCTACATAACAAAGTGTATATTGCAGCAAAATCTCCTGTCCTATTATCAGCAAAGTGGTAGAAAAGGCACCCTTGTTGATGGGCCCTACAGATTCTTCTTAATGAACAAATGCTCATCTTAAGATCAGCAGATTTTGCTGATGAAGCTCTTCTCATGCTAGTTGTGTCAAACTCTAAAGATTTCAGTAATAAAATGATTGGTCCTTGGTATGTTTTTTGTAACTCCCGTGGATAGCCTCAATGTAAGGTACTTTCAGGAAAATAATTAGAAAAACCATAACAGACTTCTGTGGTGGTAACTGACCATCATGTACCCTCTACCCATACTTAAAGCATGTTATGGACAACTGCTAGATCACTGGTGGGAAAGTTAAGTAGGTTGTAAATCTACTAGACTGCAGCAAAGAATCATCCAACCTATACCTTGGCACACCCTGGAGAATCAAGAGCATGCTTAGAGTATGGGAAAATTATCTTGAACAAAAAGAGATGGGAAATGAGGAAAACACTACTTGATCTGCAATCAAGGGCCATTGTAATTGCCATGCTACTTGTTGTGAGGTTTAACTGCACAACTCTATTCGCATTTAAGGTAAGGAACATTCCAAGTTTTATTTTGCCTGTATTCAAGTGTGGGTCAATTTCATGTCCTAGACTGAGTTTGTGTGAAAAGAAAGAATTGGTTTCTAAGTTCTCCTTGTCTTATTGTGTCTTTGCACTGGCTTGTATTTCCTATGCTTGCAAGAGCATTCCCACTTGTTAACCAATAGGACCCCCTCCTTTGCTTTAAATTGATCCCCTTTGGTTTGTCAATGAGATGTCAACACTAAGTTCATATGAATAAATATAGGCTTAGGGTCTTTTATCTTAATGACATGTACAATACATAGTGACTTTTATTCATATTTTGATTGTATTGTACCTAATAATTTTTTCTGGTTTCTTAACATGTTTCCCTGAATTTGAATGTGCAAGTTGAAAGCAATATGAGAACTTCAATGTTTATATCTAGTCATATATTTATTGTTTTATCCCATAATTTGTTCAAATTTTCTTGTTGCAGTTTATTTGTAATTGTTTTAAATTTCTTAAGCTATGATCTTAGGTGTGACCAGAAAAAAGACAGCTTCTTTTCATAATGTATATATTTCATAACACATATGTAAACCCTTTACACATACATACTTTTGCATCACATTGCAGGAACAGTAAAAGTTTGGGATCCAAGGCAAAAAGATATCCCTGTTGCTAATATGGAACCAATGGATGGAGAGACATCTAGAGACTGTTGGTCAGTTGCATTTGGTATGTGAGGTTTAGAATTCTGAATTCATGACGGAAATGATATACAACTCTTGGTTTTGTATAGCAGTAGGATGGTAAAGTAAGAGAGATTGTTCTTCTTAAACTTGATATAACATATTAAAAGTTTAATTTTTAAACAGCACTGATTAGAAATAAGTAAGTGGTACGTGTGCTAAGCAAAGTGTTTTTCTGTTTTAAAGCTGTCTTCACTCTCGTTTGAAAGCTGCCCTGCCAAATTTAGTTAAGCTTTTTGTCTCAGGCTTTGCACTTCTTCTCGCTGCTCTTCAATCTTTCTTTTATGTCGTTCTGAGGGGAAAACATGGACAACTCACACTTGCCCATAATGCTGAAACAGCAGAAAACTTGACAGTCCTCACAAAAAGATTAGATATGACCAGTCCACACCATGCAGTCAATCTCCATAATGAGTTATGAAAATGTTATTTTACCACCATTTACATATTTCTTCCACAGGACATTCGTATAACCAACAGGAAAGATGTGTGTGTGCTGGTTATGACAATGGTGATCTGAAAATGTTTGATCTTAGGAATATGTCACTGCGATGGGAAACGAATTTGAAAAATGGAGTAAGTTATATTGAAGTTGTGTCACTGTAAGACCTCTCTAAGTTGACGTTACTTAGAAAGTACTGTCCAACTTGCATTGTCTAGCCATACAGGTTGTCGTCATACTGCTTGGATCATGAACACAGAAATCTGTTAATTGATGGAGTATGTTGAGTTGAATCTGCATTATACAAATTTCACCATCACTGAATATAGAGTTAACAAGGATTTCCCCTTCATTTATTTAATACCTTTCTTCACGTTCGTTGTACGATTTGCCCGTCAGTTTTAGGACCACAAGGGGCACAATTTTTAAGTTATTGTGCACAAAGGATTATTAAGTCCACGAAAACCTATTAAGAGTCTTCCACATTTCAGTTGTTAGTAGGTATACAAAGGAGTTGACGATTATAAGGATCTTTATAGCGAGTGCACTTGTCATGGTTATACCCGATGAATAGGACTGATCGACAAGCTGATTGTCACTCTGTTGTCGTCAATGGAGACATCTATTGCTTTGCACTATAATAACATGGTTTCAGGCTTTAGACTTCTCCTGGCAGAGACTAGGACTGTGCCAATATACACTGGACTATTGCCCTTTGTATTGTTTGACTTTTTAGGACTTTCCTATTCACTGCAATAAACGTTTAACTTAAGAATTGCAGACAAATTTGAAATTCTGTGGTTGAGCACAATCGATTCTTGAATTGTGCAACCAAATGACGGTTTCCTATTTTGCTACTTTAGACTTTGAGTGCAAGTGAATAATACATGATTGATACTACAAAGTTTAAAAATAGCTTTTAATAGTTAATTCATAGCTTAAACCAAAGACGCGTTGCGTGTACTCTTATCAATTTGGTACGTGGAAAAGAATTTACAGTTGCCCCAAGACTATATATCAAAACTAAATCAAAACGAAGTTATTTGCGTATGACTATGCCGTCATTGACTAGATGGCGGCAATACAAATTCCTTACTGCAACAAATTAGAATAATTTGAGCGAAAACACAAATTCCTTTTGTCTCTATAGTCTCTATATTATGAAAGAAAGCATTTTTTTGCGAAAAGAATTTTTTGCGTTTTATTGCACTCCATGCAGTGAGTACGATACTGGATAGTGTCAGATGCTGTTCACTCTTTAGCTCAAATTTGGAATATATGATTTGCTAACGTACTTTGTAACAAAGTCAACTTAAGAAAAATATTGTCACTATGATTTAACGTGTTGTCTTTACAAGAGTGGTGGTTATCATTTCTGGTAGTAAGAACTATGAACTACAGGTATAATTGTCATTTGCCCTAGCTTAAAATACTCGAAGGTCTGTCTCTTACATATATTTCTTAATTGCATTGTTTCATTTTTACTCAAAACAGATCTGCGCCGTCCAATTTGACAGAAAGGACATAATGATGAACAAATTGGTTGCGACTACTTTAGAATCAAAATTTCATGTTTTTGATTTACGGACACAGCATCCCTCCAAAGGATTTGCATCGCTGAGCCAACAGGTTAGTGAGATGTCACCCTTACAAATAGTTGCATCTACATTTGTTAATATGAACTCAGTTATATAGCTCAATTCGTGTTATTGTTGGTATAACGTAGGATTTGTGAGTTGACCGACTTTTTAACACAACCTTGAATGATTTTTTTTCGGCCTTGGTGGCTAGGAAAGTACTATCCCTGCTCATGCAACCTGGGGGAGTAACTTCATGCGGGCATTGACATCTCTGAGATATATGTGCACTGGACTGCTAACTGAGAAACATGCCAAAGGGAGACCAATCTTACCAACTAGAACCTATTTATCAGTGTAGCATACGGAACAGGGGTTTTAATTTTGAAATCGAACTCTGCTGTACGCCAAAGGACTCTTTGCTACATCTACCGTTGAAAAGGCCATGTTTTTGCTTACGACGCGAGAATTCCATCACCATATATAGGATTTATGACCCACTTACGTATTCTTGAAGTAATGAACGGCTTCGGAAAGACTATGAGAACGTTTTACGAGGTCAGAGTCAAGAGACTTTTTGACTTTAAAGTATAGAACAACTGTTTTGTTATAGTGATAGACGTTTCTGAAAATTAGTCGATCAAAGAAATAAGAAAATATTTACCACTTACACTTTCAAGTTTCGACAGTTCAAGAAGTTTTCAAATGAAAGTCAAGCCAAATATGCAAGGCCTTAAAAGCTTAACATTTTTTATTGCAGTGATATTTTCTGCAGAAGGTAACTGAAGTTGGTGATCTTACGGCATTATGCCGAGAATTGAAATCCGGTAAATGAAAATATATCGTGGTTAACATAGTGCCAAATTCGTCAAATGGCTGTGCCAAAGGTGTGTTTACCATATCTTGTATTTAAATTAGCGTAAGAAAAATGTGAGATAATGTATGAAAAAGAAATTGTTCATTCAAAAAAGACTTATCTATTTCATATATAGAAAACTATACAAAGAAAAGGGCAAGCATTTTATTTGCCGCCTACTGTTGACCTGTTTGTTTTTCAGTTAAAGATCATTGCTATCTGATGGACATATTATCATATCTTATGTTACGCAACTCTTTATCGCGTTTTTATCGTTGTGTAGGCGTAAGGATAAAGTTTGTACTCTACGTCTTATTAATAAGTTGATGTGATACAAATCTTGTATAATTTTTGCATTTGAAACAATGTCATGGCGTTTACAGCTGAATTCCTCAAAGCTCTAAGTGAAAGTTAACCATTGGTCGTATGTACTTAGCTTTTAAAACTTTTCCCCGTTGTAAAGCTATGTAACATTATTTTCATTTTGTGTAGGCACACAAGTCAACAGTATGGTGCGTAAATCACTTACCACAGAACCGTGATATTTGGATGACGACCGGGGGAAATGGTAGTGTTAATCTGTGGAAGTAGTAAGTCACTTTTATTTACATGTAGCTGATTGTCAATTTGACTATTTATTTACGTAGATGTTTGTTTATTTTTAACAATATATGTCATTGTGTATTTACTAACAAGTACAACTTATGCCTTTGGCATAGCGCTCAATACAGCAAGGTTTGGGCCCAGTCCTAATATGAGAAGCAAATTTCCGCAGTTACCCTAAGTGTCACGCCTCGTGACAGTAGTCAGACTTTTAACTGAAAGATACTGCGTGTGATAAAAGTATTTTAGAATACGTAACAAAAAAGATGGTCATGAGCAAAAACACCATTGACATTTTTCTTTTTGTATTTTACTTCTGTTATTTCTTAACGCAATTCATAGTGTATGTTAAACGGGGCAGGAGAAAAAGTTTCTCGAGAAATACTGTCTAAACGCAGAGTCCAGATAAATGTATTTATGACAATTGTCTAGCTGTGAGTACAAGGACGTTCGTGCGTACATACAATGCTAGTGAGTACAATATGGCCCGTAACACTAATTAAAACCCCAAAAGATCATGAATACCATTACGTGAGATCACTAGGTCAGGCGTACACAGTAAAATACGCTATTAAACCGGAAACGCTCGTTGGGTGATAAAGACCTTGGTTACGTGGTAGCAACGACATTCTTAATACAGTATTTTCTTAATGCCGTTGCAAAAGCGTCCACACTATAGGAAGTATTAGGCTATATGTGTTGAAGATTTATGATAGATTAAGTTAACCCTGAAAATAATATTTACTAAAATACTTAATGCTCTATCTATACTGTAGGTACCAAACTGCAAACAAATAATAAAGTTGATACAATGACTTCATATCATACCTGAAATTCAAATTGTCTCTTGGCCCCACAAATGCACAAAGGAATATCTTCCTCTTTGGGGATATGCTCTTCTGATACCCACAAGGGACAGCCATTAAGGCTGTATCTGAGCACCTTTTGGACAAAAAAGAGGACAGTACATAATTAAGACATTTATTGTATGGAGTAACGAAATTAGTGTCTGATAGCTTTGAATAGTTCTTTTGTTAAAACTATACAAAGGGCTGAGTCTGTTGACAATGACTAAAAGTTCATGAATCTGAAAAGTATATACATGAGGCAGGTATATTTGTAACAGATGCTCAATGATATTGATGATTATATTGATGGGCTTTTATTCATAACATTATGCTTCCTTGACAGACAATTAAATGTTATTGACAATACTAGATCATTTTACTAGTGCAATTTGTCATTGACAAAGTAGTAATCATCGTTCAGGGCATATATTTCAATAAAATGAAACAAAAGTATGAAGAGAATGAAATACTCACAAAGGTGAGGGGCAGGGTGGGGCCCTTGAGAAATATCACAAGGGTATTCCACCCCACTTGACATTCTTATCGGCATATACATTTTTCACTTCAGTGTATCATGATGCATCGGAAATCAAAAACTTAGGACCTATGGGACAACTATGAGACAACTCTCCCCATATGTCCATATATGTATGTTTGCTGAAGTATACAGCAAAAATGCCTTCCAAGAGATATAACCTCAGAACTGCACAAGAATTGTGTCTTTTGACCTTAAGTAGTGAAAATTTCTCTTACGACTTCAAACTAATATCTTGGCGGCAATGAATGGATACCATTTTCAGGATTATTTCCAAAGAATGATGAAACTTGTGACCCCCCTTTGATATTTTGGCAATCCCAACTGCCCCACCTCTCTCAGAGGGCCAGCTTTGTGAGTGGAATGAAATTGACTGAATGGGCATTAAACGACTTCAAGAAAGAGCTAAGTAGGGTAGATATTTTAAAAATCATGTGAAGCCCCATGAGATGTCTCAGCTGGTCCATGAAGGCATAATTTTACTTGAACCTTTTAATGCCTAGATAGTGAATTGACAAATAGACCTACTCATGTACAATGATCCTTTGACTCGATATCAGAACCTTAAAAGGGCCATGCATTTGTGACCTTGTCAAAATTGTAAGCTTGCAGAACTCTCCCACTTTCAATAATCAAGAAAATAATAGATTAAACTATAATATTGAGCAATATATTCATGAGGGGCCACGAAATTCATTAACATTAACTAACTATCAAGAACTGTCTAAGGATTTTGGGCCAATTTTGCATGGATCCATCTGTGGGCTGCTTAAGAAATGGGATGATGCAAACTCCATTCAATCTAAAGGCCTTCCAAATCACAAACAGACAATTTAATGTCCATGACAAGTTAAAAGAAAAAACAACATGATAATTGAAAGCATTGACCAAGCCACATCATCTTCTATCTCTTTTCAACCTTTATGTTCCATTGCTAGCATTGAAATATTATAGTACTCAGCCTTTATATAAGTTCCATATCTTTACTTATACATTGACATCAGAATAAAATATAAATGGTGAGGTATGGGTACTAGCATAATGATCTTCCAAGTCATTCCATTCATCTGATAGTATTACACATGTTTACAAGCAAAATATAGCTTTAATACGTGCCTTTTCAGCAACACACAAGGCATTTATATAAGGTAACAATATCTTGGAATATCAAGCTCACATCACTGAGTAACTTAATGTTTGCAAGTGGGTACAACAATGCTACTTTTTAGCATGCTGAAGGTGGTATTTTCTCTACATAGAGATAACCTGTTCAGTTATGAACTGGTAAACAACGTTTTTGCACCACTAGGCTGTTTAACATATGGAAAACATCCAAAGGTAGAGAAATAGATAATCCTATAATCAAATATAAAGTCATTCATACTATTTTGTGTTATAAAAAAGTAGCCACATCACCTGCTCTGGTTCATGGGAAATTCTTTCTTTAAAGCTCTGGAAATATTTATCTGAACTTTCATCTATTTTGCTGTTGACAAATCTTTGGATTTCCTCCTCATTCATGTTTTGGCAAGACAGTTCAGCCCCTTTTGACTCTACAAACTGTTGGTATGCTTTCAGTCGCTCATCCTCTGTTGGACTTATGTCTTCGTGTTTTGACATGGGCTCAGGCTCAGTTACCAGTTCGAACTCAGGTAACAGGAATGTCGATGAAGATGATGATAAGTTTTTACCTGAGAGGGATGGTACGAAACATCAGCATCAAATGTATTTATTCACTAGGGTTAAATGTACGTATGTTATATGTATATGCATATACCATTGATGCATAATTGGCAAACTTGTGATAAAACAATGAGGAACAATGAACATGGCCAGCTAAATTTGATCAATCAAGGAAATACAATCAGTATGAGCAGTGCGGTTTTTTGGGGGGTGCTGGCTGTGCCATGGAACAAGGTCCCACATCTAAGATGGAAAGATTATGGCACAGGGCCCCCTCTTGCCAAAAACCAGCACTGAGTATGAGCCTTCTTCTAAGCAAACCGAGTTACCTACAGTTCACTTTTTGATTTGTATCTACAATTACTGTAAGGTTTAAAGTGACCAACAGGATACTCCTAGAGTGATATACAGTACTTAGATAAATAGTATTCCCATGCAGGTATTCTTTTTGGCATATATGGTCACTAATAGTCAAGCCTACCTAGTCACTAAACCCCCCAAACTTCACCATCTATGGTTTGCTTTTATACCTAAAGTACAAGAGGGATTGATTCTTAAAAAAAGCACCCCAATTCAAACTTTTTCATTATATATGTTCTCTATATCACTTTACTATCATCGCAATTTAAGTTACAATCAAATTGATAGAAGAACTGATATAGTTTCAGAGTAAAAATCCCTGAAAATGCTGTGCAGAGCTGAAACATTTTGTTTGATCTACTAATTTTGAAATTTTTCCTACTGCTTCAATAATACTACTAAGAAAAATACTTCTTTCAATTCTATACATGAGTATTAGACTTTCACTTAATGTTCTTCCAAGACTAATGATAAATTAAGTCTATCAGCTTAGATACAAGCAAATGTGGTTCTTCAAAAGAGTCCCTACCCAGTAACCAACATATCTTTCATAAGAACATTGCTCAGTGAAACCATCCTTCACATTTCCGAAGTCAAGGAACTTCTCACATTTCTCTACAAAAGTTGGAACTAGACATGCAGATAAATGTCAAAGAAGGCCATTGCCTATTGACCACTTTTAAAATGCACTTGGCTCTGTGGACGTTTGCACAGGCTGGTCACAGTATTTAATTTTTGGAGGAGGTAAAAATCCATGGATTGTGTCTTCTCCCTTTACTAGACAATAAATTTGCACGAACTGCAAAAATATAATTTTGGGTTGCTCATAAAATACACATTGCCGAATTATAGAGTAGGCCTACCACATGGTACATGGTGGTCTCAGCTACAACATTACGCGTATACGTTAACAATGATCAATTTTTTAGAGGTGCCCAATCAAATAATTAGAAATGTAAGTACCAATTTGATTTTCCAGCTTTGAACAAATTTCTTTGTGACCCTCTTTCCAATCCATTGTCTGATGTTCTTTGCTGCAATAGCGAGGAACTTTACACGATCCACACCTTTTACTACCGTAGCATCCACATACTATACATAAGTTAGGTAGCCAGGCAGATAAAAAGTCTTCATTCATTTTTGTTAATTCCAAATCGCTTATACTGTCCGCGGTAGCTTCCCTTGAATAAAAGTCATTTTCTCTTTTCAACTGCGAACGAAGTACCTTAAAACACCTAACTGTATCACTGTAGCAACCACCATTTCTACAACTAAAAAGGAAGATCGTTCGATGAAAACAACTTTCATTAGCTTCATTCGGAGCGTAAACTTGAAGTACAAAGGACATAACTCTCTTACAGACACCACACGTTAAATCTTCGGCTGTGGGAAGTGCAGCACAGTCAAGCCATATTGGCTTTCCGCCAACTTTGCTAGGGAAATGAAGAGGGCTCAGGACACGTTCTCCTGTCTTCTCGACAAAGCCAAGGTCCACCATATCAAAAGGTTGGGTAGGCTTGAAGACTTATTGAGATTATCCGCAATCCTCCAATATTGTCCCGATAAAACTCCAAAATATAATAGCTGATATGCCTCCTTTAAAGACACTAGAGCTTCTGGTGAGCTGCTCAGCCACGCGTCGATCCGATGATTCGCTTACAAACACAGCAAAAACACTTTCTGGAAGAAATCAACAGGTATCAGTACAACACAAAGTTTGTGTTCAGTCTTCGCATCAAGTTTTATAACAATAAGATCACTCAAAACCCTATGTTCTGGAAAAGGCAGCCCAATAACTAAATATTATCTATCATGGATAAACATCGTGTTTATCTATCGAGACGTTCCTCCGCGAGTCCTGTTGGTCGGGGTATACTTTTGGAATGACCTCTATCTAAAAGAGAGGTAGGGAAGCACTTGTCACTTTGCACTTGACTGGGTTCTAAACATTGCACTATAAATAAAAACGACCTTTATTTATAGTTCAATGGTTCAAAAACGTTTTTTATGGAACTCGATGGTGCACACTGGTTTAAAAAGAATGGCGTTAGTTTTAAGACCAGTGGTAACCGTGCGTAAAAAAAGTAGTTCAAGGGCACTGATTTCAAAAATCAAATTTTTGGG
Organism: Alatinidae sp. Z8VKAUB7J3; assembly: GCA_010016025.2. Classification (NCBI taxonomy): domain Eukaryota; kingdom Metazoa; phylum Cnidaria; class Cubozoa; order Carybdeida; family Alatinidae; species Alatinidae sp. Z8VKAUB7J3. Next base: position 126,453,069 of record JAAAKM020006971.1, on the reverse strand, counting down.
GATCAATGTTCTTGACCAAATTTTAATCGGCTACCTATGAAGAAATATGTTAAGTTGATTAATGATTCTCACAAAATGCCACATATTTTTATATTGTTATCCATCCATACTGGCCGGTAGCCACGGGGGACTAAGAGGAGCTTGGTATGGACCCTTACGGCGTCAATTTTCCACATTAATGTCGGGTAGCACGTTGATGGTGCTTTTACTCTCCCCACAAACCGGGGTTCGCATGGCGGCGCTCCTTCCTTCCCACGAATGACCCGACGCAGCCAGATCTGCAGTGGGATCCTCAAGATGGGCCAGTGTTGCTCTCCGCCCAATGAGGTAATAATAAACTTAATTGATAAACTTTATAAATTTCATTGCTCCTTGCCATAGAAATCTTATGATTACTATGGCATGTATTAGTTCTATGCTCCTTGCAAACAAAATCCCTTTATCTCTATAATAAATTTTAGCTAGGCACTTAAATCTAGTATTGTAGGAACGTATTTTCAAATTTATTGTAGGTTTGAACACTTTTAACGGTTTTAATGAAGAATGTAAGTAGGTGTTTTATCTAATTCTTGTAAAAATTTCTTTTTCTTTATTTTTGATAAATTAAAGGAAGCAGAATTGTGCAGTAGCAGAAGAAGGAATAAAGATTCAAAAAACTCGTGTTGAGCAGCCAGGTTTTAACTGCTTTACACATATTGCAATCCTATATAATTCTCAAAGAGTGGAGCATTACCTCAATAGCTTGCAATTAAACGGCGCTAACCGGATTCGAAACCACGACCTCATGATTACTAAACCAAGGCCTCAAACATTGAACCATCAGGCTGAAAAGCTAGGCGGAGATTTTTAGTGTCAATCTTTCACGAATTCATCTCCAGTCAGTGGGTACGAGAAAATTGATTCGTTAATATTTATTGTGTTTCGGCTTTGAGCCTTTATCAGTGCCAGACATATACATATTCTCAGCAGACACATTGCAATTCTATACAATACTCAAAGAGTGGAGCATTACCACAACCGCTTGCAATTTAACGGCACTGACAGGATTCGAACCCACGGCCTCATGGTTACTAAACCAACGCCTCAACCATTGAGCGATCAAGGCCTTGATATATATCAACACGGAAAAAGCAACGAGTCCAAAATATTATCAAGCTTCTGATATTCATTAAACCATGATGTCACATTTTAGTACACTATTCAAGGACGTGTTGCGGTGTTTGTGCCACCTGAGAACTTCAACCTAGCCAAGGATCCCTGACGCCACTCACTCTTTCCAGTCCCAAGTTTCTTGATCAAGTGTGGTGAAAACTAGAACGAATCTCTTTTCCCTGGGATCCCTGTGGTCTTCGTTGATCCCGCCAAATTTAAACGGTCGATAAGTTGATCTAAACGTTCAATGAGGATATCATAAGGAAAGGCAACATGGGGTTCATAACTTCTGTAAAAGGATTCATTTCACGACTTGCTACGAAAAGGAAGTCAAATAACGAGGAAAACGGGGAGTCGCAGGTAAGTGCTAAAAGAATTTCAAACTTTTGACAAAATTTGCAGCAAGTTGTGAACCAGTTTAATATGTCGAAGGACAGAAGGTATGAATTACGGGGGAATAAACAGAGCAGTTTTGTATGTTATTGCCGTCGGAAGACCACTTAATTTCGCCGACGGATTTAAATCGAGCATGTTAGGTCTTGCCGACTGACGGAAACTTAACCATGCCGAAACATAACCAAAGTTCGAAGGTAGTGAAATTTCAGAAAGAAGTGACAAGTGGCGTAATTTAGCCCCAAAAATCTAACTAAAAGTAGAAAAGCAAGCGAGATGGCATATCTTGAAATTAAAAAAAGACGTCTTATTGTATCTATAAACGGTTTCCCTGAAAATATTGTAATCACGAACTGGCGGCTAGTAAGTGCTTTAGTCTCTGTCGCCATACCACGTAGTTCAAGTGTCGATTCTGTAGTAGCAAGCATTAGAGCAAATGGTGGCATATTAACCAAAAGGGTCTCAAATCTTTACCTTTACTCGGTAATACGGCATTCAAAAACACACCCGCCTCGGATACTTTTCTTTAGCCTTAAACTCCAAGTGTATCGAAGGATTGGCGCTAAAAGTGACCGTATTTTGATACTTTACCTTTTTAACTTTGTTGTTGGAAGGTGATACAATAGCACAGTCTCATTTAGAGGAGCTATTCTAGTATTTTAAGATCTTTTTTTGCAAAAATTGGAAAAGGTGATCGGACGAGAATTCGGAGGAAATGTATCAAAACGCAGTGGCGACACTTTTCGATTCGCTAGTGCCTGGGTTGAACAGACAAAATTTTTTGCATCTTACGTGTAAAACCTGTTTATTAGAAAATGCAATAGATTATTGCAACGGCCAAAACATAATATTGAGTGTAGTATCATGATAAAAGGCGGAATACTGGCCAGATATTTGCTAGAGTATGAACAATAAGCCCTGCCAGCTATTTTTGTTTCCGTAAAATGCCTTAAACTATTACGGGGATGTGGAAGTCATTGCCTCGTGTGAAACTGAAGAGGGAGTTGTGAAAATAGTTAATGTGTGTGCTTGCAATTATATGTTGGTGAATGAAGAATTTGCAAGTAGGATCAAACTGCTGTATTTATAATAAAAAGAAATATGTGGAAAATTACCTGACGTTAGCATAAAATACAGATATAAGATTCATGGTATAGTCAAGTGGGTAGTCTTTTCTTGAAGCGATTCATAAAATTGAGTAGGAAGGTGCTTTTATAAAGTTTTTTTGAGCGCTATTATCCTTTAATGATCATTTAGTAATAATTTTTTAAACTCGTCATATATTTTTCAACATATATCAATGAAAATAATTTAAACTCGATGCCTTTATTGCTAATCTTCATTGTACAATAACATTTCCCGCTGTTTTCTCCTGGAATGGTACATGGGACAGCAGGATTGATATACAGGAGTGTTTAATTACGAATACAATCGCAGCAATAAAAAAACCCCAAAAAACCAAACAAAAAACCCCCAAAAACCCCCCAAAAAACAACAAAAAAACAAAAAACAAAAAACAAAAAACCAAAAGAAAAAAGGGAAAGAGAGAAAAAAGTTAATAATAATAATAATAATAATAATAATAATGATAATAATAATAATATTACATTTGCCGTTTAATGTTCTTTATTTATTATCCTTTATTGATCGTGTAATGTTTGATTGTTATAGCGATCACTTCAGAATAGTCTTAATTGAGCGCACATCACTGATCAGGGGCCTTTAATGGACAGTCTATACATTTGTATTAAACCATGCCACGGCTCTGAGTTGATTCCATCATAATCTTAAAATTTAAATGTCATTACTAAAATATAAATCAAGATGATTGGGGTATAATCTAAAGTAGTTGCTAGTGTAACAAGTGAATTAAGAATAAGAAATAAAAATCTTTGATCAATTCTCAATTGAGAAGTGAGACGTTTAATCGCAGCTGGAAAGGTGTACATCTTGCCAACAATAAAGAACCGTTAGAATACAGACGTTGTGCTTAACTGTATGTTCACGTGAACTTTGAGCGGTTTCTCGTACGAAAGCTTTTGATACGCGCATGCTTATTGATGTCTAGTCGAAGTAGTCTGACAGCCCCGGGTTATAAGGTTCATCCAAGTCCGATGTAATCTCGTGCAAGGTAGATTCACCAATGTCTGGAATAGGGTGGTCCCGTGCAATGCGGTTAAACGTCCGCTCTTTCAGGATCTTCCTCGGCCGTGTTCGGTGCTTCAAGGTGTCGGTCAAAAATGTTGAGGTTGCTCTGAATGATGTCGGATACGGCATGGATTATGTAGTGATAAGTAGTCTCTGGGGTGTGCGTGGTGAACACTGGCATCCACTTCTGCAGCAGTTCATAAAGTCACCCTATAGACTCCAGAATGCACGTGACGTTTACAGGTCAATATTTATCATGATAAAAACTATTTAACGATTGGAGCATTTCACAGGCAAAATATGAACGTAGGATAACAAATATTTCATATTGGGATACGAAAACTGCATCATCTCTTGATGCAGAGTTTAGTACCGATTTAGATGGAGATGGAAACTGTTTTGTTATCGTGCATAGACAGGATTTTTATTTGCGACAAGGTGTTGCTTAGCCATTGAATACACCAGGTGTCCAGACGACCTTCGATTTTCAGGAATGCGATCGTGCTGAAGAGTTTTATAGTGCTGTTTCACTTGAACAGGGATTGTACAAACAAGTCCCAACAATTTGTAGGCTTGTCAAATAAACTTATTTTTGTTCCGAGTTTTACCTGGAGAAGCCAATGCCTGGTTGCACATATTTGTAGGTAGACACATGTTCATGATCAGAATCTCTTTTGAACTTTGTATCAGCT
>JAAAKM020006971.1:126422126-126441855 GCA_010016025.2 Alatinidae sp. Z8VKAUB7J3 | reverse complement strand
GGAAGATGGGATAATAAATCGCAAATATCCATGAAACTTAGGCTACGAATTTTTGAATAACTTTCTTAGCAAGTTTGAGTTTTATGCTATTTTGTATCTTTTCTTATAAAAATTGTTGTAATTCGACAATGTTCGATAGCGTCCCACACGTGTCCCCGTCAGCGATAAAATGAGATGTTTCACTGTATGGCATTTTACTCAAAATTCAGGTATGATATTACGATATTACTCTAGTTTACTGTACAGTGCGCTTGTAAATTTAAATGGCAAATTTCTTTTTTCATATCTCTAGGTGAAAAGAAATTGCAAGGTGGTAGGAAAGGTGTAACATTCAAGTCAGATTCGTTTAACAGAGAACGAAAATGGTCAAGGAGTGGAAAAGGGTCTCAAGGAGAATCGGAATCGATGTTTGAAGTGGAGTATTCAAATGACGAGGACAAAGAGCTGGCTGATTTGAGAGCAGACAATTGGGACGAAAGTAGCCCCATTATACGAGGGAGAGAAAGACCTGGTCGTAGAGTATCTGGCAGGACACAGTTTAGTCCTTGGTCGCCGTTCTCTGGGCAAGAAGAAATGAGTCTTTCGAACTTTTCAACGCAAACGGAGGAGTATGAACTTAAAGAATCTGGGGAGCCTAAAGTAGACAAAGCTACATGGACGCACGAACCTGATTACGATGCCTTCTTACATATTAGACTATTGCGACCCGATTGCTTGGGCGTCGTGGAGCCAAGTTGCAGCTTAGCACTTGGTGCAGATATAAAAAGGAGTCAAGTGTTTAGAATAGGAGACCAAGATTACAGTCATGTATATAAACAGTCAGAGAGGACAGCACCGAGAAAGCTTAAGAAAGTAGAAGTGGATGACGGGGATGGAACAAATGCCAAAGGAGACTACCAGGAAGTTTCTTTTAAGTTACCCGATCTGTATAAACGAACTGCAGTGGAAGAAGGCAAGCTTGAAGGTATGCCATTGAAAGTTGCCATTCATGCAGGGAAGGCAAAAGTAGCGATAGCAATGGCAACAATTACTTTAAGCGACATTGTGATATGCGGGGATAGTGGGAATAGTGAAAATTTAAACGGGGTAGCTGCAACATGTTTTCCACTACACTCAGTGATCAATGATACAGATCGAGGATTAGAGTTCAACAAACCGTGCGGAAGTATACGTATTTTACCGTATATTAGTACCGAATCATGCCCACGTCTCATAGATTCTAGCACAGAAACTTTGTCTATGAATCAAATAGTTGACCAAGTTCTAGCAAAGGAGAGACAAGATTACCTTGAACGCTGTAGAAGTGCAGGTGTAGACACTGACAGGAAACCAATATATACAGCAGATGAAATGATTGCGTGTCAGAATGAGTTGAAAGAAGAACTGCGCTGTTTACACGAAGAGTATGAGCAGAAGCTGGATAGTATATTACAAGGTTTAAATGAGCGGGCACACTCAGAACTAAAATCACGCATTAGTAGCTGCTCTACGCCTATATTTAAAGGAGATGAAGAACTTACGGGAATGATTCTGTCCCCAGATGATCTGTTCCCTATGGAAGATTTCAACGACGAGCAAGAGTTATACGTGATTGAAGAAAAACCTATAGCACGAAAGCAGATGCAAAGGAGACCGAGAAAGAAAAAGAATACATGGGGGAAGGATTTACCTGAGGATTTCTTTCAACGGATGGGAATGTTTCAAGAAGCCAGAAATAAGCATTTTGAAATGCTGCAGGAAAAGGTTAAACAAGAGACAATGAAAGACTATATGGAAAAACTTATACCTCTAGGGCACATGAAAGCTACTTCTCCATCTCAGGAAACCGATGCTTTAGATAACTTGTGCCTACCTGCCTTGTTTATGCCAACCAAGACGAGAACATTCTGTTCACCTAAGGCCAGATCTTATTTTCACATGTCGGGAAATAATGCATATAGAGTTTCACAGCCACCGCCGATTTTATCCCTACCACAACTCAAAAAATTTGTAATGTACCCGGAATTAATAAAAAAGGGTAAGCCGGAATTACGTTCAATGGAAGCTATAGACACTGCAGATAATTATCGATATGAAAAGTCACACAACGAATAGCTACAGAGACAAACAATAGATTCTTTAATTCTGTTTCTTTAAATTAAATTGTTACACTAGCACGTTGCGTGTCGAGTTAGGGTGCATTCTATATATTTGTAGGTTTTAATATCGAATTTCGTCAATAGTAGGCGTGATCCAAAGACTAAATGAGAATTCCTTTAGTCAACGTGTAAGAAAAGAGCCTGTAAGTTAACGCTTGAGATTTTGCGAAAATAATGTAGGCACGCGTTTTCGAATCATAAACGCTTTGGTCGTCTCTTTAGTTTTTCTGCGTACTTCCTTACTGCTGCAGTCGGTGATTTGTATATGCATCTGTTGTTCTTGAACATCAGATATGAAATTTTGTGAGATCAGGCATGGGCACCCACGGAATGGTGGCTAACTTGAAGTGTTGTCATTGACATTCGTTTGCGAGCCCTTGCTGTAGTGAAGTGTGCTCTATGGTTAAGAAGATCTTCCTTGGTAGCTGTCCTTGAAATTAAAATAAAATAAAATAAAGAAAAGCAAGCGTGTCACTCTTTACTGGGTTACTTTTGCGACAGTGCTCATGTGAATTAAAGCAGTGGTGAACTGCTCTCATCAGTATTTCCTTAGTGCAAAATTCCATTATTCAGGTTACACCGCTAATTTTTGGAGAGTGCATCTATAGGCACCACTCTGGAGGACTTGAAAATGAAAGAAAATGAAAGAATGCAAATCAAGGTTGTCACTTCTGTCTTGAAGTCACCTTACGCGCTGTACATGCTGTCACAATAATCCAGCTCTATGTTTACACCCCCAACCGTTTTTCAATAAGTACCATTTTGGAGCTCTTGAAAACTGAGGAAAATGAAAGAATGTAAATAATGCTCTTCGCTCTTTTCTTGGCGTACAGTAAAGCTTCTCATCATCGTCATCCTTTCTTTCTGAATCATCTACTACTATTTGTGTGTCCGGATCGGCGTCCATACACAACGTCGGAATAGAAGATATCTTCAAGGAAGAGAAGTAAGCATCTTACATAAAACATTATATAAAATACGATATACAAAACTAATATAATTAGAATGACTATGTAGTGTCGTCTAATACATGGGATAGGGGAGAATGTGAAATCAGGAAGTTAAAGGTAGCTGTAGGGTAAGGAATAGATGTGACCTGCAGTAGATCATATAGCCTTGATGTCAAGATGTCAGAAAATTAACAATCAAAATGGGGAATCCACGGCAGAAGGCATAGTAAAACTTATCAGACAGATTAATCCTTTGCATCTATTCTATGGAGCTAAAGGAAACACACATAAGGGAAGTTGAGGAACAATCAGTCACCAAACACCGCAACTAAGGTCCCTAACATACAGTTTCCTCACCCTCTGATTACTTAACTATGTTACCATATTAACTACCGATTCAATACAACTCCTTGTTTCTTTTTGGCAGGGGAATTTTGTTATTTAATTGAGGGCTTCAAGGCTAGTGTATTTTATGCATAAGAGATTAATTATTGTAAGAAAATGAGAGTGACTGAAGAACTGTGTGTGTGTTGGTAGATGTGTGTATATGTGTGTATATGTGTGTGTATGTGTGTGTATGTGTGTGTACGTGTGTGTACGTGTGTGTATGTGTGTCTAAGTGTGTGTATATGTGTGTATGTGTGTGTATGTGTGTCTGTGTATGTGTGTGTATGTGTGTGTATGTGTGTGCGTGTGTGTGTGAGAGAGAAAGAGAAAAAAGCAAGCGAGAGAGAAAGATTACATTTCTTCCAATAGATTAGGACACCGACTTTATATATTCTTTTCTTAGTCACTACAAAGCGCCGACTGTAATATCATTTACATGCTAGTGTAATGAGTATTCATTTTCTTAGGCGAAAGCTCTTTGGGAGAACACAGAGGCAGTGCTTGCTGTGTATCCACAAACACGAATTCTTTGATTAACGTGAACATTAATTCATTTCTAATATCTATGGCAGTAATCATAGACATAAATTAAAAGTGCAATTGTTTAAAACACTCAAGCAAAGAGACGAAAATCAGTACCATTACTTTTAGTTCCTCCTGCTGGGTATTTCAGAGAAATTATAGAAATCCCCTTATAAGCCTTTACGACTTAAGTTCTTCCATTCGTTTTTGAGGACAATATTTGTTAACACCGCTATAAAGGGGCAATTATTGAAACAATGTCTTTTAAACCTTTTAATGCTATCCCTGCCAACTTCATCTTTTTTTATTTTTAATTAATTACATTTTTCTCTCAATTACCTTTTATATTTTCTGTTGTATATTTTAAATTAGTTTATACTTCGCTCATTGTTATTTTGACTTTCCCCCCGTTTTTGGTGAAATGAATACATACACACTGAACAGAAACGATCCCCCAAGTCTGAAGGCATTTGAGAACAGTTGTCTCTCAGCAATTGCTAAATAAGCTAGAGCGAGGATATACCTGTGGCACATTAGTATTAACATTAGCATTAACATCCTTAACAACAACATCATTGACAACAAAGGAAAATCACACATACTGACATCACTTTAAGTCTTTAGTACCACTTTATGTCCGTGGGTCGTGTATAGGTGATTTGCAATGCTTTTTGAAATATTTATAACAGCATTTTACTACTTAGTTTCTGCTTTTACTTGTAATTAACATCATCTTTAGTGTCACTGTTCTTTCTAAAAAGTAGAGTAACAAGTGTCGATAGTTCGTAACGTAGATAAATTGTGTAGTTCATTTTCTAATTTTATTTCTGAAGATGGAAAGAAATTAGATCATTACCTGTATTCTGAAACGTGTACCAAACGTGATATTGCTGAAAAACTTTGGGAATATCATCTTATCTATATTTCAGCTTAGCAGTAAATTTTATTTTGATTGGGTTTGGTTTTACTACACAAACATAAGCGACATCACATCTACTTTCAGTATATTTAATTTACTAGAGCAGAGTATAGTATAGTATAGTATAGTATACTGTAGTATAGTATAGCATAGTACAGCATAGCGTAGCATAGTATAGCATAGTATAGCATAGTGTAGTGTAGTGTAGTATAGTATAATATAGTATAGCATAGTATAGTATAGTATACTGTAGTATAGTATAGCATAGCACAGCACAGCATAGCATAGTGTAGTGTAATGTAGTGTAGTGTAATGTAGTGTAGTGTAATGTAGTATAGTGTAGTGTAGTGTAGTGTCGTGTCGTGTCGTGTAGTGTAGTATCATTAGTATATTTTTTCTCATGGTCACAAGCGTCAAGAGGCTACGGAGTAAATAAAAGGTCTCTCAAAAGATTTTCCGAAACATCAAACATGCCTTACGCAAAAGGCTAATTTTCAATAGGTTTCTTATGATATTGTTTTATTTCAGTACATGTCACGCACTTTTAGCTTATTTTTATTTTTGCTGTAAAGCATACAAAAAATGTATTTCTTAGGCTTTCTTTTCCAACCCCAATCCCAACTGAATTTGAAAGCCCAGTTTTTAACTATTTCGAAATGATAGTTTTCGATACAGATATTGGTTATAACTCCTTCAACTGCGTTCAACTTTATTGGTTTCTGAAGCCACTTTAAAATATGTGTGTGCACTTATTTTTTGCTTTTCCTCCCGGACTGACAGTTGACCCTATAAATATTATGAAAATAAAAATGTTTGCCACGTGAGTGTGTTAAAACTCCGTTAACTACGTCAGCGGTTACTCAAAGCAATTCACGGTGCAGTCGTGCAATTTTCAACCCTTTGCTTTCTCTACTTTACAGACCTGTTGACCGTCCATACGTTTTATTGACAATTAGCTTTCCTAATTCCAAACAACTATGAAAAATTGTTCCGTACTTCAAGCTGCTAAGATTTGACGCTGATAGAGAAAATAACTTTACATATATCATGATGTCGTTACAGTGTTATTCATGTCCAACCTTCTCTCTGACGTTTACATGGCATATCATCACGTGATTGTATGATAGCATATATGCGCAACAACTCAACAACACCATAATAACTATGGTTGATTTCCTATAATCAGAACGAATCGTTGAACATCTTACTTCTGTAGACTTCATAGAGAAAGTTAGCGGTAATGAACAGATATGTATTTTTGCTCTAAACAGAAATGAAAACAAGCTAAATGAGCAGCAATGTACTCCTCGGAGAGATATATCTAGTTTTGTAAAGCTCAATGTATAACTGTTGACGACATGTTACTTTCTTGAGGTCGCGTAAAATCTAAGTTTCTTTGTTGTTTTGAACTTCTTTATACCGAGACACGGATACGTCTGTACGATCGTCCATGAGAAATACTTTGATCATTACAGCAATCAACAATATAAACAGATGAAAATTCCATACCTTTCAAGAGATAAAAATAGTTTTGTAGTACGTCACCAGCTCGAGAAGTGATGTTTTATTCACACATCATGATTAGGTATCCCTTTTTCCATGATATGCACATTATCGTGAGAAGCATAACAAATATTAGAAGTCGTAAAACGTACGTACTTTCAAATGATTACTGCAGAACGAGCTCAGCCTATAGCTAGCTGGTACCTTGATGATTCATCATTGACCAAAAGTCATAGAAGAAGGCCAGTCATCCTTTGTTTAGACTACGGGCAAGGCTGGAAATTTTGACCAATGTTATGAGCGTCAGCATTTTCAAAATTGGCTTCGAACACTCCAAGGTGTCAGAACGCTTGTGCTTTCAAATTGATTTCAAACCTGTTCGGTTTTCCTACATTCATAAGGTCAGGATGCTTTGAAAAGGCAAACACAACACAAGAGAAATGTTATTTCGCTATTCGAGACTGATACTTGCCTCGCTCTAAATTTTTATGGCATTATTGATGATATGACATAAGGAAACGAGAAAGCTCAGAGGAGATAAAACACTTTTACTGTAGAAAACTTCGTCAGATAAACTATTCAGACTGCGTAAAAGATACTAAATAAAACAATTGGCAGGATTAACAGAACTCACATATGTGTCCAAAGTAGTTTTTTACATGGATTCAAGCATGGCAGGAAGCAGGATCCTTAGTGACAATGTTTTTAACTGATGGGCTTACCATTTTCTATTAGGAATGGTCAACTCTGTTAAGAGCTTTAGATAATTTAGAAATTGAAGAACTTTGGCCAAAACTTTTCCCCTGAAAAGAATCTTGCTTTGCGGTCGAGAGCCTGTAACCCCGACTTTGTACAGTCTATGATTCCAACGTTATACCTGAGATTTAATACGATATACTGAGTATATTGCACATATAGAATTCCCTGCATGCAGTTTGGGTTTGAGTAAGGTTTTGGCTCTTCGGCAATACTCTTTCTTGCTTCTTTCTACCATCTACTCATTAGGTAGACCGTCTTCTTTCAAATTTTCTAAATATCTGTACTAACGCCCTTCCTTCAATTTTTGAATCATATATTTACCAGGAGAAACAACTCCATTAATTCTCATAAATCTTCCTCTCTTTGTAATCAACAGATCACATTTCCAGAATATAGTCAAAAAAGTAGATTAATTTTTAAATTTATCATGGTCATACTCACCACCACATTGTAAATTTTGTAGAAGATGAAAGGATTGGCCAAATCCTGAGTTCTTGATTAGATAAATAGATTTTTTGTCAGATCATATTTGATATATTTCATATAACTGTTGTTTTCTTCAAATAATTGTTATTTTTTCAAATGTAACTCAGGATTCAAAGTACATCATAAAGGCCTTGCAAGAGAGCATTAAATACTGTATTGTTGTCCCTTTTAAACGAAGAATGAAGCCTAACAAATTGCTCTGACTTGCCAAAATAATTGCATGGTGTGTTTTCCCTAATTTTCAAGCAATTTGTCAACTAATGATGTATCATTTGTGGCATAACACTACTATTTGCGAGTTTTGGGCTGTTCCTAATACATTGAATTGAAAGCAATACATTGTATTTAAACATTAAAATTAAAATTGTTGTTATTATTATTGTTATTATTATTGAAAATAGAATTTTTTTGTTAATCAAAATGATATCATGTGTAATAAGATCGACTTATTTTGCAAAGGATGCAAATTTTAATTGGCTTAATCCAGCGCTTCTAGTTTGGTGAAGACGTATATCATACCATGTAAATTCATTATGCCTGTAGTGAGATTAATGAATTGTATTGGATGAAAGAAATAGATATTGGAAGTTAAAAAAAAAGTATTGTTATTATTATTATTATTATTATTATTATTATTATTATTATCAAGATTCTTCTGACCGTGATAAAATGACTCTCAAATAAAATAAGCTATCATTTAAAGACAGCCTATAACATATGACTGTATTATTTTATGCTAGGCCATTCTTTTTATTGTATGATGCATTTTAAATACTTCCTGATGTAAAGCGCATAGGATAGAAAAGTATAAGCGCTTTATGAATTAAAATCATCAATATTATCATTACTTTGTTTATGTTTATTATTATTATTATTATCATCAATATTATCATTACTTTGCTAATAACTGAATTCAACTGAATAAAAAGTAATTACCAAATTTTGATAGTTACACAGTACTTCAAAAGATAAATAAGCCATTCTGTAATCTCTTCACCGTGAATGGTAATTGATATTATTACAGCCTTTATTTTTTTATCAACAAAAAAATAATGTGATTTATTTTAATTACTACAGCTAGACATCCTGTTGATGAAATAACGCATTACGAACAGTTTATTTGGAAATGCACATACAGTATTCAAAACCGTACAAAAAATAGAAATACAATGATCCCTAGAACGTTGCAAACTCAACCACGAGGCCGATTTGCTAATGCAAGGAATATCAATAGGTGTTCACTCTGTCATTCCTATGAAGTTTAAAATCTAATGGAAGTAGTATGGACTTGATAGTAACAGCGGAATAGATAAACTCGCGAATGTAATCTTACGTTAAGTGACGAATTCAACAATTGATTATAGGGACAAGAGACTGATTTCAACGCTCGACAAGGTAGATCAAATGGAATTTAAGGGGTCATACTCAAGGTCTCTCAGTCACAAACACACACACACACACACACACACACACACACACACACATGCATTGTTATTGTCATAAGTCAAGTCTCTAAAACCAGCCAAACTACTTAATATTAGTTAGATTGTAATGGGCAGAATTTAAGGGGAATCCTTGGCAGGGACGTGCCGTGAGTAAAATAGCTACGCATGCAATAAAAAATTACAATAACGTACGGAAGTTGTCTCTTGTATCCTGATCAGACTTTCATAACACGTATTCAATTTCAATTACGTTCGCAACGGCAGACAATATGACTAAAACTTTGTGGTGATCGTATTGTAACCACATACATTTGCACCCTCAATAATGAGACTAAAAACAATCCTATATTCCCAACTGATGGCATGATTGATCAACCATAATCAGTACGTTGTCTTCAAGTTTGCTTATTCATCATGAAGACCGTAGTTGTGTAAGCCTGGAAAATGAGGACATGAGATGTCATCATTCTATACTCAATTCACCATAAAGTCAAATATTAATGACTGGCCAGGAAACTAATATTCTTGGCTTAGACTAGTAGCTAGTCCTGGTAATTCCAACTTCTACAGTGGTTTGGCCACCTACTGATTTGAACATGAATCTGATACTGTTTAGGAGCGGTTAGTTTCTTATTTTCTTTCTGAAGTTGACGTGGAACTACAGTGGCTCTCTGTGATCGTACAAAGTATCTCTCCTTCATCCATTAAGAAGCACCAGCTTATCTATTTGAAGATTCCCACATGATGTATGGTGCTGAAAGACCTCAACCTTTGTAAACCAATTTCAGTACATATGGATATTTCTCCATAACAGGATACTGGTTTACTTTACGGCAACATAAATCTACGTTGAAAATACGTCTTTTAAATGCATTATTATTTGCTTTCACAAACACTAAGCTTCCGAAAAACAGCTCAATTTATTCTCACCTTAGTTTAGAATTGCTACAGTGTAACATTGTCAATCTATTTTCTTCAACATTTTTCTCTTTAGACGCAAATCGTTTCTTATTTACAATTTTTACTATCGATTGAGCATTTTCCGGTTTTGTTTTTAGTTGCTGTTGTAAAGCCTGTTCCATTATACTATCTTCAGTTAACAGGGAAGTGTAAATGAATATAGGATCCTTTGAAATGTACAGTAATTCTAATGCTACCCAAACAAATATTCGGCAACGGCACACGATAGGAAATCGACATAAGCCAGTTGCAGACCAATCAACCAGAGTACTATGAACACTGATTTAAATTTTTACATAAGGAATTAAATACCAATACAAATATCGCTTTTTAATAATCTTCTGATTAGGATCGCATCATCGACAAATACAGAGGAGCAATTTATTTACACTTCAAGATTTATGTTACTGATTACGATAATGCCCAAATGTGGTAATTCTCGTTACGTTACTCGCGGTCGTAAAAAATTATCAAATATTCCTCAATTACATCAATTTCCATGTTACTGAAGACAGTTAAATGACACTTGATACTACATTTTCTCATAAAACACTCAGATTGGTTGAACATAAGGTATTCTCTATAAAATATCAAAGACAGGCTACAATAGCTTAGCTCTCCTTGGATTTTCCGTGTTCTTTGTTGATGCCAATACATTCATTCATTACTGAGGTCTTCAGATTTGCCTGACAGCATCATTGCAGCTGCTACGGTGTTCTGGTAGTGGTGAGAATATCTGTAGCGGTGCGTTTGTGTTCTGTATTAGTACCCATTCTAAATTGTAATGGTTATGATAAGAGTTTCGAAAAAAATAGCAGACTTCAGTGTCACAAGGTCATGCAGGAGGCTATTCGATTTGTTTATAACTTGGATTGATGGAAACAACTGACGATTTTTTATGTCTGGTTTCAGTCTGTGCTCGATAGTCTTACACAGGTGACAAGAGTGCCTAGGTCAGTCGTAAGAGGAACATTGCTTTAGAATTTTGTTTGAATCCAGTAAAACGTGATTTCCAGCGAGTAGACATGATATTACAGGTTTTATTGTTTCCGCGCAATAACAGATGATGACGGTGGGGGATAATTGATAATTGTACAAAAGTGAGAGTCTATTGCTAAAGCCTGGATCACGTAGGAGTAAAATCCGTCACTTGGTCTGAGAGGAGGAGCAAGCAAGAAGATCGTTTTACTTTACTTCTGCTGATTCACATGTCCGATCCAGTCATTGCAAGCGCAAATAACCAAAACGGAGCTTTTCACGATAGAATTTCGTTGAAGGGGGTTTACATTCATCTTGTTGATTGTGACACTTCGGTCTACAGACTTCAAAAAAATAATCATCACGCCCAGGATACAACCCCAGTGCTCGCTAAAGAACCTGATCTCCCCCCTGGTATCAAATTGCTGTCAAAGTTTGCACCTGCCATCGTCATCATAAAATTTCCAGGTCAAGACAAAAGAGGCGCCAGTAATTCAAGTGATAGTCGGAAACTAACAGAAAACTCGTTGGAAAAGAACAAAAATTTTTGTTACTTTCCGACGACTTTTGCTTTGGCATGTGTCTTTAACTTTCGCGGTCAAGTAGTAGCGTTCGCATGCATGTAAACCTGACTTTAACATGCCAGGCGCTTGTCACGCGACAGGTTTTACTTGTATGTGGACCAGGCTTAAGGGAAGAAACTTTTTAGACGCCTGCAGTATATGTAACAAACAAAAATACATCTGTGTATATAACTACAACATATGATATATTATTGTCAACACACTTTTCAAATAAGAGTAGATACTTTTAGAAAACTTTCTGCTGATTAAAAACACTTTGCACACTCCATGTCATGTTCAAGAGCATTTCACTTTGGTCAGTTACCCTTGAGGTAAACGAGACAGATGACGCCATTTTACACTATACTCCATTAGGCTTTCCAGCTACCTGACGCGGTGGAGATTCTGGTTTTCAGGAGAATATCCATGAAGGTTATTGCTGGACACCTCTTACTTGCTTGGCAATGGGTTCGTGATCATATCTGGTTTGCCAAGCAGGTGAGCTCTTGTTTCGGTGGACATGACCAGGCAATCAAAGCAGGCTGGTCTTGATCTCGCCTGACACCTTGGGTAGTCCACTGTATAGCTTTATGGGGAGGTATTGCCTATATGGCCTTTTGCAACTAATTTGGCTGCTATTAACCTTCCTGTGTACGTTCCTTTCAGAGATTTTGCTTCTTTATTGGAAAGGGTCCATGTCTCATTATCATACAGAAGTACCGAATGTTACCGAATGTAACCCTAAAAGCTCTTAAATTCATTGTGCCGGAGATTGTGTTTACATCGTAATGAGTAATCATTTTCAAATGACTCTCTTATGTACCCTTTTCTTTATACGAAGTTTTACCTGTGAGACTTGGGGTATTAATTTTACTACGCCGTTGAAACACGTGTGTATTGTTAGAAACGGTATTTATCTCGTATTTATGTTAATATGAAAAAATTACCAAACTGTTTTTCTGTCAAAAGGAGTGAAACATAGTGACGCAGCAAAGAAAAAGTTTCTGAACCACTCAGTTCAGAAACCAATGACTCAAAAACAAGACTACCATTTTGTAACGAATCTGATCTAGACCACGAATCTCGAATACAATCTTGTACACACCGGTCTTTCGTCAGACATGGCATAGATAGAATTACGTTCTAGTGGTATATTACCAAGTTATTAGTCAATTACGTTTCACAGTTACTTTTGGTACTTAATGTACCATTATCATGTCTATGATATCACATTGTGCAATATCTAATCTGTCATACATATAGAAAAAGGTATCATATCTAGAAAAAGCGGGGAGCACTGATCTATACGATAGACTAATTAAAACAGTTAGCGGCAAGTTTGCACTGAGCATTACTATTCTGTGGAAGTCAGACCAAGTTTTCAAAAGTTATGTTTGCATATTATGTTAATAATCCATTAAGCATGCTGTTCAACTTATGTGCATCTATACTGTTGACATGTTCCTGAAGACATTTCCTGCGCGACTGTACATAATGATTTAATTTGTTCGAATGAGCGAGTTACATAATTAGGGCTCTCATATTCTTGTTAGTTCAATCTTCGTAAATTCTGCAGGTCACACCAAGAAGCTACTTTGATGCTTAAACAACTTTGACAAACTGTTTGGCTACATCTTAATTTTGTTAATATTATGAATCAATCACCTCCTCTACCTTTATCATCCTTCATCTTGTTATAATCTACTACAACTACCCTTCCCATCCAAATAGAGCATCTCTGTCACCTTGGATAGCTCTGATATAGTCTTCCGTGCTTACCCCTTTGAGTATCTGAACATCGTCGAATTATAATCAAGGGGTCAGTACGGTATGGTTTATATCTCATTCACAGAATCAATCAGCACTTAGGAAAGAGTTTTTTTAAGACACTTAATATCATGCCTGCATCGACTTATCTTTTCCAAAACTATCATATATCTCAGCACTAGCGCATTTAGTTTATACTGTGAGTTTTTGAAAAATGCCTTCTCGTTACTGCCTTCCTTTGCTTACTAGGATATCTGTTAGACTTTTCATATCGTGAATTTAGTAATTTAGATCTTAACAAACTCCGGACAGGCAGTTATGTTTACGTTTTATTACTTTCTTTCAGTAGCAAAGTTTCAACCTTCAATCGAATTCGAACTTGCTAATGGAACGCACACTACCGTTCGATTCTCTAACTGCGGATGCCTTTTATCTGCTTTCTAGGTTATTGACAAATCAACATCGGTCACAGGATTCCACATTCAAAATGGCAAGTTGCTGTTCGTGTTATCGAGAGTTCAAGGAGTACTCAACTCTTCACAAGATCATCGTGTTATTTCCTTTTCTTTCCGGAAGCATCCCTCCATTCTTCGTCTTTATCTCCCTCACGATTGCTGCGGAGACTAATAGACTTTTTGAGGATCCAGGGAAAAATTTGATGCCATATATCAGTGATGCAGGAAACTTGCAACCTCAGAGCAGCTTATTTACACTAGGATTAGCCATTGGATCCTTTTTTATTGCAGGCACTATCACCATACGCTATTATCAAGGAGTTGTGTTCTTTCGAGAGGAGTTACAGATGTTGAATCAAATGTCTTGGTCACTTGGATGGAATCTAGTGGGAGGAACATTACTTGCCGGTTCATTCCAGCTTTCGAGTAGCTCGACTATTCATTACTTAGGAGCAGTTCTCTTTGTTGTCGGCATCATGGGTTATGGCGGATTACAGACTCATTTATCATACAAGCAGACAGAGTTACACTCTCGACTACTCGTATGTTTACGTTTGATTTTGTTCGTCGGGCTTTCGATAACTGGTTTCATTTTCTTATGTTTTCTGCTTCCTCCTTTACAAAAGTATAATCGTGGAGACGCTTCAGTTGCCCAAACAGCAGAGTGGCTTTTTGCAACACAATCTGTAGTATTTGTTATGACGTTTACAGCAGACTTTAGAAGATTTAGGCCCTCATTTAAACTTTCACCAATTAATGAGAGCAAAGTTGTGGAATTCTCAGGAAATCCTTTTGAAGAACCTTCCGTATGTGATATTACCGTCAGTGCTGCCCCAGAAACTATTATATAACTCAATAGAACGATCGCATCCAAAATACCGCTCCCAAGTGAAACAAGTAAAATTTCTGGTATTGGCTTAATGAACTGCCAGAAGCAACGGCATTAAATAAATGGGTTTTGACCCAAGAAGTAAAAATCTGTTATTATTTAGTTTTATTATTATTATTATTATTTAAGTAACAAGTGGAGTATCTTCAATAGTTGTTTTCACTTACGAGTCCTCTTTTTCATATCGCAAACGATAGCATGTTAGCTGGTGTACCACTGTGTAACGTAAAGGATGGTAGTTGCAAGATACGAATTCCCTCGCCAATGTGACTACAACAGCATGGTTTATGTCGATAATTACAATTTTCAATGATTTGTTGTGTAAGAAAATTGATATTTTAGATTGGATGGTGAACTGTCTTCAAGACATTCAATTTGTTTTTATTCAGAGAGTGGGTTCTGCTAAACCTCATAAGGCTTCATATCATGTATAAAATTATGATTACAAAATAACGTTCGGTTGGCAAAGGAATTTAGCATCTAAAGCTGTTCTTCATTTTGCGACGCTTTGAGCTTAATTGCTTTGGTACTGCAGTAACCCCCAAATATTGCGGCACAAATTTTGCTAATTGCTGCTCTATGCATTTTCATGGTGTTCCTACTAATTTGAGGTTGTTCCTACGTCGACGACGTGACGTCAGTAAGAAGACGTTTTTAGATTGTGGTTATAATTAAAACAACTTTCCCGTTCTTTCATCGAGTATGCACGACCTGTAGGGAAACATAAGTGAGCAGAAACTCCGAACATTGGACAGTTTTCGCCGTCGGAAAGCAGTCTTTAATGAAGATATTAATGAACGAATGTTAGAGGAAGAGTTCAAGAACGGGACACAGCAGTGACATGGCGTGTTGTCTTGCCAATAGGTTCACATTAAACTGATAATAACATCTTTCGTATGTGCGGCAGGAACAAAAGGTATCGACAATCTACCGGTGCACGAATAGTGGTTCCCCATCGGTAACAGGGCAAGGGGGCAACATTAAACATTTAATGCAAAAGTAACAATTAGCTTATTTAAGAATGCTTCAGAAACAGCCGCCAAAATCTGGCCCGTGGCCCTGCGACATTAGGTAAACATTGATTAAAGAATTCTCTCACGATTTCTAAAACCAATATAAATCCGTCAAAGAACTTCAGTTCATATGTCCGATTTATGAGTACAAAGTAACCCTCGAATTTGATAGAAAGTGAACACCTAATAAAATGTGTATTCATACAACCAGCAATCGTCAATAATATACATAAGTTGCCAACAACATTCATTCAATCATTAAATTTTGTAATGATTCCTGCAGTTAGAAGTGCTCTGAAAGGTTCGAAAGTACCGGGCCTTTGTTCGCGATGGATGACCCCAAAAGCTCACTAGTCATGATAGT
Source organism: Alatinidae sp. Z8VKAUB7J3 (assembly GCA_010016025.2). Taxonomy (NCBI): domain Eukaryota; kingdom Metazoa; phylum Cnidaria; class Cubozoa; order Carybdeida; family Alatinidae; species Alatinidae sp. Z8VKAUB7J3. The sequence goes on along the minus strand of JAAAKM020006971.1, from coordinate 126,425,757 downwards.
TAACCAGACCTGACTCACACTAGGTAGTAATTGCCCCATTGGATTCGTTTTCACTAATGATCAGATTAAGAATTTGTTTTTCAGAAACTGGTTTTCAAGTGATGTCATGGAAACAGAACACTTCTCATGCATACCGTAGCAAAGTTATCAATTTGCTATCGAGATAAAGAATTTATGTAATTGTCACACAAGACTGTATTTATTTAAGGGAATACCCTTAATTTCTATAATCGGGCATAAAAGTCTGAGTGAGGCCCCCCTTATTCATCGAACTTAGACTGCTTGCAGTGTTACCTATTTGAAAGACTGTACGGCCATTTATTCAGCCAAGGATAATTTTAAGACAAACTTGCTATCGCAAACCAAACAAAACAATTTCTTACAAGGTATATATATAATAACAAGCTATAACTTTAATTTTCTCGCGCCTGAAAGCTATAAATAAGTAAACATTGCAACTACACTTATTTGCTCTTCAAAGTTACCTGTAAAAGATATTGCTCATCAAGATACGTCCACGTATAGATAACTCTATTGAGTATCACGGGGTCTCCGACGCTGGAGACCCAGGAGTTGACCCAAATACTTTTAAAACTATACATAATTAAGTAACGGATTCATTATGCTAAATTTTATCGCCATACAATGATCACAGCAGGGGTGAAATAAGTAAGCTTTTTAGCGGTGCATTTACAGGAAACGAGAAGACCAAAACAAGTTGTAGAAAATAACAGTCACGAGAGTGACATTCTTTATTAACCGAATTTGTTTGTAACTTACGCGTTTTTTAGTTACAAAAATGGGAGAACAGGTGTCACTCTCGTGACTGCTATTTTCTGCGCCTTGTTTTGGTACTTTTCTATAAATTTATTGCAGAAAGCTTTTATTACTTCACGACATACGATTGCTGTGATCAGTGTATGGCGGAGGATATAGGAGATGGGAGATGGGATGCCCAGACAGAGGCTTTAAAAAGGATTTTTCTTGAAGAGAATGACGCTTGGGTCTTTACAAAGCTTAACACACTCGGAGAAGTCGCTCTCACTCACAGGTTACCATCAAAGACGTTAATTCAGTGCGTTTTACGTCTGTTTTGATGCCAAGCATCAACTTTCACAACCAGGTTTTTTTGCAAGGAAACTGAAATGACACAATCACAAAATAGTTAAGAATATTTAATTTTATTTAATCGACTCACCCTGTTCTTGTTAGGGGAATTCCTATCCTCCAATACAATCCCACTGTCTCGTTTCCTTGAATCTGGTCCAGTCCTCCCATGTACTTTCCCTTTGTTAACATTAATGTCATTGTATGACGGTGTACGTTTCCGTTTTAATCTGCTATTTTCGCGTGGTTTTAGGGTAGATTTTTGCATCAAGTGTAAATCCTTATTACTATCACTATCCGATGAGGAGCTTTCTCCACCTAGGGTAAATTTTATCTGCCTTTCTCTCCTTTCTCTCACTTTGCAGTTCCCACTCTCCTCACCTTCTGTCGACGAGCAGGTAACCTCTTGTACCGTGGTCGAACCTTCTTCTTCAGTGCTTTCACTCTTTCTACCCACTTTTGATCTAATTTTCTTTGCCCAAATATTAGTGTTAGGCCCTTGATTGCCTTGCTGTGGAATTGACTGATTCTTATGCTTTCTCGAGTCCTTTGTTTTCTTACCCTGATACAATATATCGCCCTTCGTTGCCCTTTCCGAGATCCTGTTGCCTTTATGAAGACTTTGCTTGCTTCCATGCCTCGTATCTAAAGGTAGGTGCTGCACATCATTCTGAATTCTCTCAAAAATATCACTTGAGGAAGAATGATCTATTTCGGGCATGCGCAAGTGGGTTTTTCCCTTGTGTACTTTCTCACTTTGCTCCCAATGTAACTCTATTTCTGAGTCGTCATCAGCTATAGGCGTGTCTTCATCACTATCCCCTTCACTATCCATTATATCGAATGTGTCTTCCATGTGCAGTCTAAGACGGCGATCCCGAAGAAAGGAAGAAGACTTATGTGCCCGATCTCTGGATCTCTTGCTTCTCACCTTTTGTCTATTAAGTGCTCTCTCCTCCTGGTTATCTGCAATGTTATCGATATTCCCAAAATCAACAGGTCGAAATCCAGCCTCTTGGTCTTCTACAATACCATGGCTACTTAAAATTTTCTGAAACTTATCCATGTACGGAGTGCTTCTACCTGATTCCGTACAACTCGTCATACTGTTGCTGGGAAAACTATCAAGCGACCCTGTGCTTGAACAAAAGGCCATCTGGGTAGCCATAGCAAACAAATTCCATTGAGTCTTCCTGACGTTAGGATCCATTTCACACAAACTTTCGCATGATCCACTTCCTTGGTAGAAATTTCCTAATAGATCAGCCATGCTTCGAGAAGCACACATTCGGCAATCTTCTTGACCGCAGAAAAGTCTCCCTTCGTGAAAAGAAACGGGCGTGCTTCTTGCAGATGTCATGGAAGAAGTGTCGCTATTAAGACCAGTTGGTGCCGGGTCTAAAGCGTATATATCAGCATCAAAACTGTCAGAAAACATTGAGATAGATGAGCTACATTCCCCCGCGTCTGGGTTTTGGTGCTGCCTTTTAAAACGTTCTCTTTTTCCATCTAAAGTGCAAGCATGGTATGTGCCTTGTTCTGTTTGGTCTCTGGGTTGACCTATGGCGGCTGCTTGTTGAGTAGTGCCTTGAGATTTGGCAGACGTATCCTTACAATCCCCTGCTGTATCAGACTGGTTTTCATCCAATGTATCACGTAACCGTTGCCGTAGCTTGGCCCTTCGCTCTAAGACATCTTCCTGCTCATCATCTTGCCTAATAAGAGATTCCTTTTCAGGACATTCCATTATCTGTTGATTGCTTTCAGTAGATTCTTCTTTTTTTGATGTCTCGTCATTTTCTTCTTGTGAGAGTGTACTAGACTTCTGTTCCAATTCCCTTAAAAAGTTTTTCCTCTCTTCATCACTGTCAACATATTCTATTTTTCGACGACGACGTCGAGGGGGACTACTACTAGGGCCTCTGCTTTCTGTAGATGAGCTAGTTGTATCTTGACATTTAGAGAAAGCACTGGGAGAAGGGGCTGCCAGAAATCCGCCTCCAGACTCAGTGGAAACAGTGTTTGCATAAAAAGCTTTGGTACTGTTAGCGTCTAGCTCGGTTGGAGTAACTGAAGTAGACGAAGCACTTGTCTCTGTTCCTTCTCCTTCTTTATTCTCTTGCTCTCGTAGTCTCCGCCTTCTTCTAGCTCTTTGATCGTATATATCCTCTTCTTCTGAATCTTTTGATACAACAATACTCGGTTTATTTGCAGCAAGTACATTATCTGTTAATTCAATATTCGTTTCATCTTTAGCAACAGAATCAGTTTGTGAAGAAGCAAGCGTGTCTGCGCAAGATTGTCTTTCTAGTTCCTCGGGTAAAATTAAAGGTATATCTTCTACTGGATAGGTACTACGGTTAAGTCTTTCCCTCAATCGACGCCTTACCGGTATAAAGTCATCCTCTGTGTCCAAAACTTTATTATTATCATTAGCAGGCTGGAGCGTCGATCTTATATCATCAGTATGTTCTTCTTGCACACTTTGTTGAGCCTCGGTCTCGGGAGCATTTAATTCATGTTG
>JAAAKM020006971.1:126397929-126422026 GCA_010016025.2 Alatinidae sp. Z8VKAUB7J3 | reverse complement strand
TCTATTATTCCGGAGGAATCATTTGGTACAGACTTTTCCAGTGGGTTGTCGGGGTTATCCTCGTGAATGCTAGAATCGTTTGGTAAAGATTGTTCTTTCATATGCTTTAGGTCCACATTCCCTGTTAATAATTCCCTGTCCTGTGTAGGCAATAAACATTCCTCTTGCACCAAGTTGTTTACATTATTATCACAAATTGACAAGCTAGGTTTGTTATTATTTTGCTCTTGATCGCATTTTTCTACCGGCTTATCCTGTAAACCATTAAGGCTTGTTTCCTCGATCTCATCAGAACGTACGTCCACGATGTGTTTACCATCATCCTCCACGTTCTCTGTTATACCTTCCTCATTTTCAACCAAGGAATAAGGAGACCCAGTGCGACGTAAGCTACGCCTTAGTGCAAGTATATCGATTTCCTCTTTTGAATTGTCAAATCCTTTTGTCCATTTAGATTTCTCTGAATGCAATGTTTTCTCCGGAATGGCTGGAGGTACCAGCTTTTTCTGTACCTCTTTCGCTGAAAGCATTGCCTGACTTTTATCCATACCTTTTTCTGTTGATTTGTCATCGCTAGTCCCTTCCTTGCTAGTAGTGGCACTTGCTGCCTCCTTTATCGAGGAGTCTAAACTACAAGAGTCGTCTGATGTTTCTTTTGTAGACGGTTTTCTCTGTCGACTACCTTCCCAACTTCTTTGACGTTGTAATGTCTTGGGTTTCACCGGCACTGCAGGTGGAGTCTTATTTGACAAGTTATTAAAGTCATCCGATGCTACGCTATTCCCACATGAAGCCGTATTGCCATGAATATCAACTGGTGAATGACAGGGTGAACAAGTGCCAGATCTTTGCCCTCCTGTATGGGTGGTTTCATTTGACTCAGCACTTCTTTCATCGTAAGAAGCAACCATTTGCATAGAGTTATCGTTGATTGTGCTTGAATCGACTATTCCAATTTCTCTAAGTGACTCACCTGTAACAGCTGAGTTGTCGGTATCCATCCAATTGCTTCTTTGACGCGTATCATCCCTCTCGTTTGAGATCTTATCCGCATTTTGGACTAAGCTTTGGCCTTTTGAACAGAGATCATCGGTTTCCAGTGGGATTATCTTGCGTTCACCCTCAATGGGTATTCCCTCAACAATGACTTGCCCCTCGGCAAATAGCGCATCTTGTGCTATGATCCTGTTATCGATTTCTGGCGACTGACCTAAAACAATATCCGTTGGAAGGATATTTAATTGTTCATCACTAAGATTGCTTGTTTTCCCTTGTTTGTCTAATGAACCTACAGTACAAAATGGTAATCTGTTATCATCACTCAAAAATTGTTCTTCTTGTTCAACAAAGCCCTTACTAATATCAAATAAAACATTTCCTGTCGAAGAGAATGCTACGGTCTTTTCATCTTTAGCTGTAGAAACGATAAAAGAGCTAGTATTATTGCAATGCTGAGTAGCTACTGAACTATTATTTGGATCTTCAATTTCAAGAGGTGTTTTGTTGATTAGCTGATCATTTCTTTCTGTAAAAAGGAACTCTCCATCTGTAGACGCTGGCCTAAAACAAGGTATACTGTCGGCTCCTCTGATACGTTTTCCCTCTTTATAAGACATCATGTCGCTGAACGTGTCTTGATTCGAACTATTAAGGGCACTCTCAGAGGACGTGCGTATATCCAGGCCTAAGCTGACTGCCACGTTGTTGCCTGTTGGCTCGTCATACGAGATAGACGTTTTCAAAAAGAAGTTAAGATGTGTCTTTTTGCGGCTTTTTTCCAAAACCTTCTCACGGTTACCCTCTTGGTGGGAGGTAGTTAAAGTAGATTGGAACTGGTTCGTACTTACTGCATACGCGTCATCTCCTTTGTCTAATGTACTTGTTTCACTGTCAGACTCTAAAAGGTGATGCATATCATCATTTGGTACCGTAGGCCTTATTTCGCTCGTGGTATTATCGGTCTCGGTCAATTCCTCAATATATTCATCAAACACTTCATCACAAAGCAGGCGTGGACATAGATTAAAATCCTGCTCTGTTTCCTCGTCTGAAATCAATCCCCATACGTGCTCATCGCAGGCATCAAAGGCAACCAAGTCGTCTTCTTGTAGTGCACCTGGAGAATTTTCCACCCCAAGTGAGTCTACCCTGTAATCTAAGTTTTCAACTACTACTACTACTACTACTACTACTACTACTGCTGCTGCTGCTGCTGCTACTACTACTACTACTACTACTACTACTTCTACTACTACCACTATTACTATTACTATTACTGTTACTATTACTATTGTTATTACTGTTACTATTACTGTTGCTATTACTTTTACTACTACCAGCTGCTGCTATCATGACCACTATGCATGATGCCCTTTGTGGTTTGTCTGCTGCTTGTACCACTGCTGCTATGGCTGCAACAACTTTTATTACTGTCAATCCCACTCCTACCTTAATACCATGCATGCTGTACATACGAATGTACAAAAACTATTTCCAGAAATAGATCATCTCCACTCCCATTGTACAAACACATATCTTCATACCCCATTTTTTATATGTGCATTTCAGTTAACCCTTCCCCCAAGTCATGTAGATAGAAGTTTTAAAAACTTCAGATTTCATTTTGTTTCAACTAAGCTTTTTTTTTCAAATTTAGCTTTAGCAACTACAGCATGAAATTATGTATGCAGGAATTGATGTCCCTTCTCCTTGTGTATTAATGTAACACTTTATGGTAGAGCTGTTCTCCATTCGTGGGTACCTAGTATGCACATGGCACCTTCCTACTGCTGGTAGCAGCAGCAATTCTACCGTAGATTACAGAACTACTCCATTTACTTACATCTTCTACTCTAGCTCCCTTGCCTAAAAGGCTGGAAGGTTAGAGTAGAGTAAGCGAAGCTACATTTTGTAAATGTGTAGGGCAATTGTTGTCTTTTGACATAGGTATAAGAGTTTACAGCAGTTGTTTTTTGACTGATTTACATTTGAATGTCAATGTCAATTAATAACAGGTCTTGTAAAAACATGTACGTTTGTGGCTGCCCTCATTTTCATGCATAGTTTGCAGTGCACCAATTATCAACTGCAGATGATCATGTAGGTTAACCCTTTCATTCCCACAATCTATTGAAGAAACAATCTGGCCCTGGAAAATCCCATTACAATAGGTAGAGTCGTTTTTGAAATATAGCTTGGGACACTGATGTCTCTCTGGGCAATAACTGATGAAAATCTTGCTTTCACGTGCATAAACATAGAAGAATTTTATGTGTCGACCTCAAACACAAATAATGCAAATAGTACAGGAGTGTGGATATTGGATGATAACATCTCTGGGGGGCACTTGTGTCCCCCTAGGCAACATTAAGTAAGGCAAATATTCGGGGGTTTCTGCAAAGTCCACCAAACCTTCCAATAAGTCAGGGTGTTTCCCTGGACTATTCAGCCACAGGTGGTGCTCCTGTCATGAATGAGAAACACCACGCCCCAGGTGGATAAAAACTTACAATAGTAGAAGCTATTTCCCTTCATGTTGACATAAAGAAGGCGATAAATATATCAACATAATGTGCTCGTAGTTGACAATGCGAAACCATGAGAAAAGAAAGCAGATCGTTGTCTTCTCTAAAACTTGTGGGTAGTAGCTTTTTCGGACTCGGCAGTGCAAGAGTCGTCTTTTCTTATGGGTTTACTATCAATTGTGTAAACTGTTTTTTAGGACGTTTCGTGGCATACACATTTCAGTAATCATAAGGCGTTCCGTAGAGTTAATCTACTCTAGCTTTGCTTTGTATACCAATTTGTACATGTATTTGTTACGAAGGGATTGACTGGGGGGTTTAAACAACAATTAGGCATCTTGGTGACCATACTGTTTGTCATAAAACAACTCTGGTTTTATTGGCGTGCTTCAAGGTGTGATTTTTCTAGTTCTAGTATACTTTGTCAGCGTTTATGAATTGTAATATTGTCTAGGGTGCTGTCGTACCTTAATGCAGAAAAAGATTGTATGAATGTGCTTCCATATAAAATCTTGTCTTATTTCACGGACATTGATTACTTCTGTCGTTATTCTGGTAGTTGAACGTTACGTACCCAATCATTTTTATGTTTTTATCATTGTAATAACGCTACAGCAACACTCAGCGGCCTAGTCGTGAAAACTATTCGGATGTATACTTGATTTGAAAACTTCAACTAAACTCAACTACCCGACACTAAGCTGGACACTCATAGCCTTCCATTAGCCATAATAAGGATAAAATGTAGTTAGAAATCTTTTTAACGCGAAATTAATCTTTTTAAAAGGAAAACTTTAGTGTTTCTAAGCTTTGCCCACAAATGACATCCACTTCAACACGGTGTTTATGCTTTACAGTTATTCAGTGAGAGTACCTACTTTCGTTTGCATATCTGGAAGAGGGCCTTTAGCAGAAGACCTTAGGGAGAACGGACGCAGATTTGTTATTCCTACTAACGATGATTGACGTGTAGCAGTTACGTTGATGATTAATGTAATCAACTTTGCCCGTGCACGATTTACGAAGTCTTCTTAAGTGTGTAATGTACCTTGCAGATCCGGCCGCGCTGAGACTTTAAGGTATTGCATTATCTGTGCGATCCTTAGTTGCGACTCCTGAAACCGCAACTCGTAACTTTCAGGGGAGTGTTATCTTGCATGGCCATTTTTGGGTGAAATTCTCTATTCTTTAGGGTCGTGCGCAATATAATGGTCCTTTCGTCATTACAAAGTAATCATGTTGACGTTTGAGTCAAATTTTGTTAATTGTTCGATGCATAAAGGCTAGTGTCAAATATACGTTGGTTCTTTTCTGTCCATACTGAAAGATCCATGATTGAACAGCCAGGGTGCCAACTTCATTTGTCACTTTCACAGGATTTCCGCACATGCTTACTCAAGGCAAAGCAAAGTAAAGTAACCCAAACCTGTCAAACAAGGAAGAGACAAGGAACAGGCCCATAGGCACAATTAGAAATTTGAAGGGGCTATTCTAAACTTTGGGTGTTATTCCGGGGGTGAGGGGAGCAGGCATTGTGACATTGCTTCTCGGGCTTTTGGAAAAGAATGGATGTAGTATCTGTTCTCATTGATGACAGATGCTTTTCATAATATGCGAGGGGCGATCCTACTGGGCGGTTGAGTCTGCCTCGTGGCTTTTTTTCTCCGTCAGATAGCCAAAATTGAGCGGCGTTGCCCTTGGACGCCCCAGCTGCCCTTTATATATTAGTTAGCCTGTTTGGTAGGGTTTTTTTGTTTCATTTAGGGTAGTTTCAATGTCGGATCCGCTGTTCATCAGGGGTCTTTGATTGAAAGACTGTTAACATTGTAACTGCTTGAGACCGGCCTAAAGATGTTTAAATCTCCACATGAGAATTTGGGGGCGTAGTCCCCTATCCCCCCCCCTTCGCTACGTGCCCGAGGAGACAAAATAAAGAAGAGCTCGGGCAAAGAAGAAATGGGCAGGAGGAGAAGGGCTAGAATATTGTGTGCTGTAGCCAACTTAGTCCTGCCTCTATTTCACTAATAAAATTGTTAGATCAGTGGGCCCATTCTTTTCTCGTAAGGATATTCTCTTCGTCACTTCACGGCCTTCGTTAAGAACTGGATGCAGTATCTGTTCTTATTGATGACAGATTCTTTGTATGATCTTTGAGAGACGGTTCTACTGGGCGGCTGAGCCTTCTTCTCTGCCTGGTAGCCTAAATTGGGAGATGTTGCTCTTGTACGCCCTAGCTGCACTTTATTTATTAGTTAGCCGGTTCGGTAGTTTTACTGTTTATTTTGAGCAGTTTCGTATCCGGCCCACTGCTCACCAGACATCTTCTCACATAGACATCATCATTTTGCTTTTTATGTATTGTTGCACTCTTTACTTGGTTATAACTTATTATGGCCATAACTCACTAGGTATAAGCACATTGTTTTCAAAGTTGTTGCGAAGGCTACAGCCCCCAGTGTCCCCCGTCTCTGCGACTCCTGGGTATTCATCAAGCAAAGATTAGACCTACAGCTTGTTCTCTAAATACATGGTCGTGTTTAGAGGTCGCCATGCAAACTGAGAAAAAACACAATTGTAAAAGCAAAAGTACGAACTCGAAAAACGTTTCAGGTAAATTAGGTTCTCAAATTTATTACTTCTGACATTTCTCTGTTATCTTAACGACAATCTCATGGTGATTAATAAGCTTGGTTTTCTCTACTGTACATCGTTTGTTACAGAGACCTGGGAACCATTGCTAATGCTTAGCGCCAAGAATAAAATCAGAGCTGGTGTTTCTGTTAAGGGAAGGATCTCTTTATTTGATTAGAATACAATATCTTAGAAATAATAGAATATTCAGGGGGAGGATGACAAAAGTAAAGGTGTTGAAGTCATTTGGAGACATGGGGTGGTTTGCCAATGCAGCATGTTGACGAATGCACGAAACAAGGGTTGACAAACTTATTTCCCGTCAAAGCCGAGATGCTAAAATGCCCTGAGACCCTGGTGTGCAGAAGGCGCGTTACCTTTCCCAAATACAATGCCGAACAGCATTTACACTTAAATAACGAAAACATAGTTATTTCTGCTGCATAAATCCACGGAACATGGCTCGTGTGTTATTCTGCAACAAGAGAAAATTTTTATATAGGTAAACATTGTTTTCGTCATTTCTTGGGTGGCTACAAATTGTTTAATATTTGCATGACATTAGTTAAATTTGCTACGAATTAAAAAATTTACCATTTCCAGTCTTCCACGAGCAATATCTATACACTTGTACGTGGCAGAAGCTTAATTGCTTTCGAAATTCAAGATAAATAAAAAAGAATTTTATCGTGGTCATTCCGACTGGCATGGCAGTTCACGTCTTCAAAATGTCAATCAGTCCAAATGGTTAAAGAGCCTTGGAATTTAGTTCACTTGCAGCAGACACTGGGCACTTCGTTCTAAGAATGAGGCAAGAAATTTTAGGAATTAATAAAATTTAGCTGAGCTGTTGCTTAGCAACTTGTTCAAATTGTCAAAAACCTCAGCAAGGAGGTTAAGACAGGGCAGTAGAAACAGGAAACATGGGACAAGGTCATTCTCACTTCCCTCCCCCCTCTCCCCCAAATTTGAATCGCGTATGAATACATATGGTGGACCTCGTTCGTTGCAGCTCCTTGGAATGATTGTGCAGTATCTCAGCTCCTTGGAATGATTGCGAAGTATCTAGCTGGATAACATAAGAATTCATTTGTATATCATCTGTCTTATTCCGTCAAATATGGCCATCCCTTTATCCGAGATAGCTCCCCCTAATTGATTAACCGTTGCGAGGGTCCTACACAGGCTAAACTACCAGATTTCTTTTCAGTTGCGTCTTCTTAACATGTGATATCAGATTCACAACAAAACAGAACTCCTTGAATCCTGCTGTAACTTTAACTGGTAGCATCACAGAACAGCCTTCCTTACGGTCGTACGATGTGGCTCCCACCAGTGCCCATTTTGTTCCGAAGGGTCTCTAATCGCCTTGACTAGGATGAAAAAGAGGTTGCATAGGAGGCGTGTTACAACGTGCTAATCATCGAACCGTTGGCAGCAACACTAACCCTGGACATAGTATAATGTTAGCAATAAAGAGACTTCCAGTATTTTGTTGTATACCACAAAGGCACTGAATGGAGAAACAGAAAGTACCAGGGGTTGTCCCAAATATTTTCTCTTCTAATTGTTTAGATCACATAGAATGGCTGAAGAAGGTAAGAGGATTTTCTATATAGAGCTAGTTCTTTTTATTGCATGTTGTATTTGCTATCGCTGTAATCTAGACCCCATATCTCGCTTCAAATATGTACTGTAGTTGAACGAAGACCCTCTATTGGTATGCTATATGGCTCAAAACGTTTTTAGTCTTATTGGGGTACTTTCGATGGGCCTTATCAATAGGCTTCAGTAACTGTCGAAGTTATTGCATGGGGCACTTTTTCCTCGGTGTATTGTTCCTTACTTCTTACCTCAGCAATTCTGGATTAATAAACAACTCACCTCTGCAGAAGACAAAATCTATTTGTCCCTAGTCAGTGAAGCAAGTAGAGTTATTACAATGGTTACAGATCTTTGCATGGAAATAGGAATACTAAAGTGATGGCGTCACAAAAGACTTTTTTTCCTATAAACTAGATCACAGTGTTAACTCTGCCACTAAGTGCCCGTTTACAAAATATAGCGTTCAAATATCATATTGACTGCGAGAAACGGCCGTTTGAATTTGGAAAAGTCCGTTTGGAAACACTGTTAATTTTGCTCAGTTCATGAAGTTATGAAATAACAAGGTTTTGATAGGCATGATTTAAACTTAGCTCGGCGATTGCGGCGGTGGGCTTATCTCGGCGATTGCTCAAGATATCGTTTTCAGCTTTTCTAAAGAAGAAAGTAATATTCCGTATTGCCCCGCATATGGTTGCACCCTGCGCATAGTTGCATGCAACTTTAAATGAGACAAATTTCAAAATGAGTATGGAGATATCCTAATTACGGCTTCTTACTTGCCTACATATTTACTTGCTACTCGGCTTGCGACCCTACAGAAAGCTATTTCATCAACAACAAACCAGTAAACCATACCTTAGGAGATGATAAACTTAGCTCCAAATTGCTGCTTCTCCGTAACATCATACATCATAACATTGCCGCCATTTGTTTGACAGAATGTTTTGATTACCACATCGAGATGACCTCGACGCAGAGAAAGGCTACGTTGCCGTGGGAATCTTTGGGCCCAAAAATTTGAGCCCAAATGACAACAATAAAAATCACTTTTAAGCCAATCATCTGCTTCAGTTTTTTTGAACCGTCAGCATTTTCTCCCTTCTCTCTGATAAGAGTTGGTTAGAAAGATTGGGGCCAGCCCACAGCACCCGATCGAGGCTGGAAGACGAAAGGATTTACTAAGAACGGACAAACGAGGCTATTATTTTCGAAGACACGCTAACTGCTAGCGCCGATAGTTTGTTGAGACCTTTACCGCAGACTCTGAGAAGAACACAATATCAGATAAGGTCTTGTGTAACAGCGGAAATATAACAAGGACCCATACTTGAATTAATTTGGGGGGGCCAAGCCCCCCCTGCCCCTTAATGCGAGCCGCCACTGCAATCTAGTCATTCAAACTTAAACCATCTATTGTAATATTGATTATCCTGCGCTTAGACGACGATGACGAGGCGAACAAGTATCCAAAATAAGTGAAGTATTATTAGTCGTACATACAATCGGTGAAAAAGCAAAGCGACACAGATACGCGGTAGAGAGGGGGAAGGGGGGAAAGTTGCAAATATTGAAATATTGTCTTCTCTACTTATATGACAGAAATTCATTTATCCATATGGAAATATTTAATCTAGTAGTAGCAGAGCTTTTCATAATAACATTATAATTGTAATAATAACGATGGTGATTACCATTACATACACTTTTTTATTTCAAAACAAAAGTAAATTTGGTTGTAAAAGCATTGTAAGAAACGTCTGTTCTGGTTCGTAAAAATGAATATTCAAACAACACTCGAAACAATAGTAAAGTGTCAGTGTCTGAGTTTGTTTTCAGTTCATAACATACCTAACCTACTCACTTATTCTAATTTTTAATAGGGGATACCACAGCTAGGTGTGAAGTTACTTTTTGGGGTGTTACATATTTCCTTATTCTACTTTATTTGTACTGCACAGAATCACCGCAAACCTTATTCCTAAACCTGAACCAGGGAGAATCGCTTTACTGGCCATCATTTAACTAAAGCGGAGTATATAAGCCCGGTCAAGGCGGCCAGTGGATTAGAACCTCTTGCATCAGAAACAACTAGGTGTGTGTGAAGTGACCTAATCCGTTACACCAAATCTGCTCCTTTAAATGTTCCTAGTCACTTTATACCTAGACGCCGCATAGCAACAAACTCTATGTCTATTATTTCCACTTTAGTTGCGCAAATTCAGTCTCGTGGAATCGTAATAGTCTTGTATAATCTGCAACATTTTATTCATGTACATCTGGAGTTATCAAAAACGACATTTGTTTATTTGCTGAACGAAAATAGTTCTACTGGCAGTATGGCTGTCTTCTAGCACTGCCAATATGTGACTAACTGTACGACAGTAATATCCTTTATAGTAACATTCTTATCATAAACAAAGCTTTTGATGAATATTTTAAAATGTATATAATTATCTGAATCGCCTCACTGTAAAGCAACTCCATGATGACTGCATTATTTATCATTCGGTAACTCTTTTCGAAGCCATAGAAACACAGCCTCATTCATCATCACAAGAGTAGGCTGTAGAGTTCAAATAATAATAATTATAATATAAAAAACTTTTACTGTTAGTGGTAACAGAGTATACTAAGCTTTTGGGCTATCATTTGGACAAGACTATCTTGATCTCGGAGATATCTTCCACTATATCGGAGATAAGTCCCACTATATCCGACAATGAATATGGTATAGCATGATGTGTAACCGGGTAACTTTTAGTAGGGGTTCATTTACATCACTGCATTTGCAAGTGTTAATATTATCGTAAACAATTGGAAAGTTGTGTCTCAACAAGCAAAACGCTCGCATTAGCAGTAAAATAAGGAAAGTTTCCTCCTTAACACGTTGAGTGCCGATCACGAGTATACTCGTAATGAGAGGATGTACAATTTTTGACAATCACGAAAATATTCGTGATGATTAAAAATCATTCTAACGGAAGAAATACGAATTTTAAGGTTATTTTTAGTTTTGTTTATTAAAAACTAATATATTTCCTACCTGCTGATGGCGCCTTACTCGCATATTGTTACCAGTGACCTTTTATTAATAACAAATAATAAGTCACTGGTTGTTACCCGAATACTGGTCAATTACGAGAATACTCGTGATTAAATTTCAAAACGCAGAAAGGACCTGCGCCCGCCTGATTTGTGGTGCGTGCGCATACTCCACATAGTGTACGTACACGGCCTTTTCCTCTGGATATTCTGCCACCTCAAAAGATGACCAACTATATCAGCAACTCGATTCTTTTACATATGAATAGCACATTTTTGTTATATACAGTATGTACAGTTCATAATCATACCCAGTACGTACTTGCAAAATTACTCTTAAAAATAACAAAATGATCTGAAAATATTTCAAGTTGCAAGAAACATTAAAACACCATAAGCTGTGAAATCTTGGCACTTGTCTGTTATTCTCCCAACTCCCACAACAAAGCTTACATTCAGAAAAAGTACATATAATTCGCTCCCATTCTCATGATTATTGTGCGACACGCTATTGATTTTCTTCATTTGTTAAAGGAAAAATTTGTAAAGTTCATCAAGGCTTCTTATCATTCCTACTTCTTGGTATTAATCTCAGGGTTCTAAAACAGCCCTTTAATTCTCTACAAAAGAGTAAACGTATCTGCGCTAGTCAACGTCTGATAAAGTAAAAGAATTTGTCGTAAACAAGAACTTAGATTCCAAAACAAGCGTGCACCAAATATTATTCAAAATATAGCAATCACAGAACTTATCGCGGGCGCTGTGTGATTTTCCAATTGAAATAGATCATCTATACTGTCCCCATCTCCTTCGTTACTGCTCAAAAGTGACGCAACAGAAGATGAGGAATCAATGAGACCGTCAATTTCATTATGAATAAACATGAAAATTGCTTCGTCAACAGTGAATCTTTTTTTAATCTAAATAGAAAACGTGCCCAACAAGAAACTGCAAGCAGCAAAATTATGTACGTATTTTATTGAATCATGTTTGTTGTCAAGTAATAAAAATACCCCCAATGAAATTATGAGCCAATAGTACTTGAAATTCAAGTTTAGCAATTAAACTTATATATCACGAGTTTACTCGTTCTTGGCACAGTTGCGGTTATTGTCCAATTTATGTCTGCGGTGGCACCATTTACGATTAAACTCGTGATACGAGTATACTCGTGATTGGCATAGTAATGACACTTCCCATCCGTGTGCCAACCACGAGTAAACTCGTGAAAGTCATAATGAATCCAAAACAATAGTTTTCGAAATCGCGCTGTCGAGCTGATTTCAAAAAGGTATAATATGTCATAAATTAGTCCGAGCCGTGACCATGGCAACAGCGCAGACCTTGTCATAAAAGGTCCTGCACTGAACGTGTTAAAGACATTTTTACGGTTTTTATTTCTTTATCGATTCGTGCAGTTTATAACCAAGGTTACTGAATTATGACTGTTAATACGGAAATGTAAATCATTAGCTAAATTTGTCTCTCATCTTAATTTCCTCTGTATACTGTAGGCTGGGGAATGCTAGGTGACATGATAAGGTTAGAAGTGTTGTCAAGGCAAATATTTTTATTTATAAATCCTTATTAACGTAAGCCAGTTTCTGTAGATTTCGAAAATAAAAAAACATTTTCAAATAAGATCCACACTTTAAACAAAACCGTCCAAACTTTACTGTTGCTCGCCATTATTATGTGCTGATAAACTAGAGAAACTAAATTCAAATTATAATCCTTTTAATAGCTTTAAAAACTTATAATCCTAAGAAGTAAGGATGTCTAGCAAAAACTGCTCTTAGAGATTCTATTCAATATTTGATAACAATGTTGCAATCTAATGGTGAGAATAGAAAAACAATTTTGAGCATATCATTAAAAGTGAGGTGAGAAGAGAGAAATCGTGGTGGAAATGATAGATCATGTTTTAGGGGGATGCTTTTGATTTATTCAGTTACACTTTTGTACCAATATGGTTTGCTCTTCAGAACTTAATTAGGATCCTTAAATTCCAAAAGCCATCAAAAATAATAAATGTTGATGGCATCAGTTTCTTACAATGGGAAAATATGGACAATGAACAAAAATAACTCATGCGTATCGTGTATGCATTAAAATAGAATGAGGAGAAATGCTCTGGACATTGTTATTTTATTTTGGCTAGTTATTGAATATGCTTGTGCACCTAGAGATGCTATTAATACACTTCTCCTTTCATTTTAAACAGATGTATCAACGAGTACAAAAAACCTTTGATGTTTAAGAAGTTTTATTAAATTTGCAAGTTGTAGAAGAGTCTTCTTGGGGATGCACCACATTACTATCATATAATAACACAAAACCGAGACTACTTTTTGTACTTTGGACTACTTTAAAGCAAGCAATTCTCTTGTCTTCTGGTTTAACTTTCGTTTTCCATTTATTGACGAAGAATTATACGATAGTACTTACTTATGTAAGGCAGCCGCATGCGGTGTCTTCCGACGAGAGAAAAGCCATGGCAAAGCTTGCAATCAAAAGGTTCTATTGGTCATCGCTCTTCAAAGATCATGACTTTTTCAGGTTTGTCTTTTCTAAAATGAGTTTATGCAGAATGACAGAAGGCAAAAGTCAACTTTGTATTAGTATCTCCTTTTTGTCAAGAACTTGCGATGAGCCCGAATGTCTGCCATATTGCGTCTCTGTAGTACATGGCTGAAATATCTTTGGGGCTTATTAGGGATAGACAACGCATGAAGTATGGTCAAAGAGGGACGTTAGGAATTGATAGAGATTACCATCCTAAGAAACTGCTGTAATTTACTTACCTCGATTGTCATGCCAGAGACGAATGGAATTTACTGGCCCGATATCTTCTTCAAAGGATAACTGAAAGGCACTGACTTGATCTCTTTGAAAGACTTTTTTCAATGAGTCACATAATACTCTGTAAGGGGTTGATCCATTGTCACCATTAATGACAATAAAAACATTTGAAGTTGTCCCTGCATTGGAACGTGCACCAGTTATTACTACAATCAGAAAGTTTGAACCAAACTCGTAGATGGGCGTCACCATCGAAACGCTTAGCTAAAATGAAAATAGAAAGGTAAGTTGTGTTTTGAGTAAGTCATTTCGACTTCTATAGGTCTAATTACTAATCCTTTAAGGAGTTACAGCGAGATTTAGTATAAGCTAGGAATAAGGTCTGCGATGGACAAGCCAGGTGGAAAAGGAATTCTTATTATAGAGATAAGTGCCCAGCACAAGGCGCGTAGGTGAAACATAATGACATAATTTGGTTGCCCAGTTAGTTTTATTAATTTTTGTTTAAATAAAAATGTGTTCTGAATTCTTCTCTGTACCCCCTAAGTAATCTTTGGTTCCTAAGAGTAACAGATTTTTATTTTACCATTTACAGGGCCCCACTCACTTATGCTTCGTACACAACTCAATAAACTCTTCTTCTGCATATCCTCAAATTAACCTTCGTTTTGTATTCCGCTCTTCCTTTCGTCTATCTAACTTTTTCAGTTTAAAGACCGAACCCCCATATTACTGCGCTCAGACGTAGTATATCATTTTAAGTGTCGCTTCTGCGACGAAGCGTATTTAGGTCAGACAATACATCTATTTCATAGACACTGGTCGGATCATTTGGGAGTTTCACCTTTAACTGGAAAAACGCTTTCTAGCCCTCCATTTTCTAGTATTCGTCTACATACTGAAAACTGTTCTCATCCGTTCTCTGCTTCTGACTTTACTTTTCTCACCTCTGCTTCTTCAGAATTCGAGCTTCTTCCCAAGAAAGCCTTGTTTTGTCTAGACACGCTTATTCACTTAACGTAAACAAAAGTTCAATTCCCCGCTCCTTCTTCTAGTATGTCTCTTGTTAGTTGTTAATGTATTTTATTGTTTATTTGAAAAGTTGGTTTGTGGTACAAAACTTGAATATTGCGTTGAGTAACGGATTCATTTTGCTAAACTTTGAGTTTTGACAAAAGAGTAAGAACGGCCGTAACCAACAGTTTCCCCACGGTACAACCGCGTGTTGTTTATTCCACAGAAGGAATGAGAATTCAGAAAGCTCGCCTTGAGCAAAAGTTAGTTTTTATCGTTTTTATATTGTATTTTAACTTAAGCTTTTATAGTCTCTTTTAGGTTTTATATATATATATATATATACAGATATCTACATACACACACAAGTAACTTGCCAATCCTTTACCTGCTTCCTCCATGGAAGATCCCTTTTTACTTCATCATACCAGGAAAGCAGACCGGATCTTAACAGTGAGATTTCTTCTTCAGCAAACAAGTGGTGGTCAAGTTTATCCTTGTAAAATAAAAATGCATATTTTCCACAGTATTTCAAGGTGTACACTAGTACATATAATACAAGAGTTATATATCAAAAACTGTATTTAGCATGTATATATATTTAAATAAAAGTGGGGCATAAGATGTTCCATGGGATGCAGTTCCATTTTTCATGTGTGTATGTGCAGGAGACCTCTATTTCCTCTAAGTATCTTGGAACTTTTCTAAAATAAATCACTTTGATAATTTACTTGGTATTCAATGGTTAAATTATATCCTACATATATAATATTTATATATTATATATATATATTATATTATATCTATGAGGAAGAATTATCTCGAAACGTAAAAATGGAGTTTTTCTCTTTGAATATTATATGTATCTAATAAACTGGTAGGGAGTGGATCATAGATAGATTACATATATATATACATATACATATTCTCAACAGACACATTGCAATTATATATTATTCACAAAGAGTGGAACATTACCACAATAGCTTGCAATTGAAAGGTGCTGACCGGATTCGAACCCACGACCTCATGATTACTAAACCAATGCCTCAACCATTGAGCCATCAGACTCAATAAAGCTAAGGCAAAGATTTTTAGTGTCAATCTTTCGCGAATTCTTCTACAGTCAGTGGGTACGGGGAAATCAATAAACTAATATTTAGTGTCTTGGCTTTGAGCCTTCATCAGTGCCAGACAAATACAATTTCTCAGCGGACACATTGCACTTATATAAAATTCACAAAGAGCAGAACATCACCACAATAGCTTGCAATGTAACAGTGCTGACCAGATTCGAACCTACAACCTTGATAGACAGCCACTTCCTTCATTAAACTCATTCAGTACATTTGCAAATAATTTCAAAGTGGCACAAACATATGATGGGACTGCTGTTACGGCTGGAGAATTAAATGGACTCCTGAAACTAGTTAGGTATTTATACGCAACTGCTATATTCGTACAATGCAATGCTCATGTCCTAAACCTTGCACCAACTTCATCTATGGAGGCGGGGGGGGGGGGGGGGCAAGCTGTGGATTCCCTGATTGAAAAGATACGTTCTAAGGTAGTGAATATCGCACACATTTAGTTCTATGAAGGTAAAGAAAAAATTGGCTTTGAAGTACCTCTCTCCCCTGCCCAAATAGAATAGGGTCCAATATGATTGGTTTCTTACATTTATGCTATTCTGGTAAAAGAGACAACTTCCATACATTATTGTAACTTTTTATTGCATGCTTAGCTATTTTACGCATAGCACATCCCTGAAACCTACAACATTTTCTTTGTTGATATCTTTAAGTCACATCTTCCTGTATAAATCTTCTTCTCTCCTGAGATTGAAATTTTAAAGTCCGCTTCCCTGCACTTTCTCCATGTTTTCTTGAACTAATCAGGCGATCTACTACCTGGCACCTTTCGATCTCGGATACTTTCAACTGCCTCATACTCACCTCTTTGGACAAATCTAAACCAGTAAGGTCTTCAGTATTACAGCAAAGCCTTTAACTCTCTCAGTACAAAATCTCCTCCATGTCAGAGGTATTCACTGTGAGTAACTCCAATCCTGATCCCATGATCAGAGCTCCTTAGGTCACTCTTCACATTTTCTTTTTTAATCCATGGTTCTTTGCCATTTAACAGTGCTGACCTTGTTTATCCTTCATAGACAGGTAATCTTTACATTAATGGCATAATGCACAATTTTGGTAGTTGGATCTACTAAACCTTGTTGAAAACCCAGCTTCTGATTTGATTTTCCCCATCCCCCCACCCATCAATACATCAACCCCTCCTTCAACTATCCAACTTGTGACACATCAACGGCAAATTGCTAGTCTTACCTATTTCTAAACTGGTCATCATTATATGGTCTTATTTACCAGTGAAGTGACTATCTTTTACAACATATTCCATTCCACTGAGGCCCCTTGACTTCCCTGCCCACTCCACTAGCACAGTAGCAAAACTGACTGACCTTTGGTGCCACACTACCTTCAATCTCAATCTCCTCTGTTACCTGCCTACAGAACATGTCTCGAGTCGATCACCTAAAGTTCTGTACCCCAATTATTTGATAGACCTTTGGACATCTCTTGCGGCA
Source organism: Alatinidae sp. Z8VKAUB7J3 (assembly GCA_010016025.2). NCBI lineage: Eukaryota > Metazoa > Cnidaria > Cubozoa > Carybdeida > Alatinidae > Alatinidae sp. Z8VKAUB7J3. The sequence continues at coordinate 126,404,800 of JAAAKM020006971.1, read as the reverse complement.
CCACTTAGAACTGGCAAAAGACACACAATATGGAATCCACACCTATTACATGACAACAGACACTCCAAAAATTCCATTTTGATTGTTTCTGGCTTTATTCCTTTCATCATTACCATTTATTTGTTTCCTATTGACTTTCAATCACTTCCATTTTTGTTAGCCATTCTCTCAACACATCTGTAACCTCCTCCTTAACTAAGGATATAGTTGGTAAATTGCTTGCTCTTATATTTTCACTACATTTTGCCATGAACTTTATCATTCTGTCAATTCAAAAATTTAGTGGTCTGACCTATTTCTAATATGGGTATCATGAAAGACTCTAATTAACTTTCTTCATTGGTTCTAAATCAATCAGCTATATCTTGTAAGACCAGCTGCTAATAGCAGCTTCACTCCATTGCTGTTATGGTTCCACAAGGAAGTATGAGTTTCCAAGGCCAAATATTTTTTTAAAAAAGTGCATGACTACCTATTTCCTTTTTGTGCTTTTCCCCCTATTATTATAATATGAACACTGCCAAATCTCAGGCCCCCGTACATGGCTTAGCATATCTCACATATGTGGAAGGCAATGATTCATATGATAGCCATCAAGACAAATAGCAGGAATGTTGTCATTGTGCAGAAACAAAATCTTGGCTTTGTGATAAAAAACCAATACTACCTTGCATGTGGTAACTACCAACCACAATATCAGACAAGAAAATAAAGGACATTGGCTGGGACACCTATGCATTTATCAACTGACATCAACACAAGGCAATTTTTTTCATGTGGAAACTGTTCTTAAAAGAAAATATTAAATTTGAGTGCAACTTGTCTCAACCACCTTCAGATGGAAAACTTCATGTCAGAGCAGTGCTCCCTATGCTATGCTTATCTGTTGCCATATCAGAAAAGGTCAACACACATGAAACATTCATGTCAAATGCTCAGATTGATGTTCTTGTGAAGTCACACAAAAGAATGCCATGTTCAACGTATCAAAGATGTACTACAAAAATCAATGTTTATGTGAAAACACAATGGCAATTCAGCAAAATTGAACTTCCAAAAGCTATTCACTTGCCATACTTTTGATCATTTCAATCTCAAAATCAATGGTATCATCATCTTCAACAAGCAAAGCTTGATGCTTCACACAAGTCCAGGAGCATTTATGCCCCTGCAAATTACTCTTTTGCAGGGAACTTAACCATTTGGTTATGGAAACGCCAGGATCAAATTTGTCCATGCCTGGTCCACAGACAGAAAATTGGAGGATGTCCTCCAATGTTTTGTAGCTGAGACATGTGTGGAGACTGTTTTTCTTACAACTCATGGACACAAATCCATGTTTGTATGATGCCATTGTTAGGTAAATTGTTGCTTTGATGTGTTTTGTAATTCTGTGGCTTGCTGAGAACCACCATGAGGGCTCTGGCTGCCTACTGAGTTTGTGTTCTGGAATTGGTATTGGATTTTATGTCCAACTGTTTTTTAAGATATATAGAGGTAAGGGTGAACAACTAACAGGTAATATGAGCAGTGTGTCTTTTATCTAGTACTCTGCTCCTCATCATAACATACCAGGTAACTTACTCACTAAAAATAACAGAAAGTAAGTTGCTACTTAAAATAATGAATTTTCTCTGTCCAAACATTGATGGCAACCACACTTAGTCATACTGGTAACAGATGTGGATTCTATATAAATTAAATATGATCTTACTCAGTAGCCCTTTGTATTTAGCAAAAACTGAAAAGCGCCAATCAATTAAAATTATCTGCAGACTTCTTTTTCAAAGTTATTCAATTCAGTAGGAATGACAGCTGCTTGAAAGGTTACAAACATACTGGAAGAAGATTGCTAAAGGAGTTAACAAAATAACAGATTACTTGGATCTTCAATTTGATCTTCAAAGAAGGTAGCCTTAGTAGGCTCCATGCACAATGAGTTAATGTGTCAGTACTTAAAAGTACAAATTGCAAACACTTAAATAATAATGTGATGGCTGGATAAATCACAGGATTTCTAGCTCTGGAGTTCCAGCTAACACCATTGGTTGTTGAAAGCCCTCTTTCTAAATCTGGCTACACCCTGGGGTACTACTACCTACAGCTGACCGGTGGTGTGGGTGGCTGGAAATGTCCTGTCAACCTGTGTCAACATGAAATTTCAAAAAGTGCTGTGTCTTAATTTCTGATCGTCAAATTATAATTATCCAGAGATTTTACCAATAGCTAAGAGAAATAAGTTCTCAGCAGATAATTATATATAGTTCTTAAAGAGTGAAGCATTACCGCAATAGCTTGTAAGTTTAGGAAGCTGAGGAGATTTTGAACCAATGACCTCACGACGTGCATTGGAATATTAGGGCCAACAATTAAGGTGAGGATTTTTATTGTCGATCTCCCCAAATTCTCCACCACTCGGGCTGGGGTACGGGGAAATTAATACGTTGATATTTATTGTGATTATTTATGGAGGATATTTGGTAGGGCGACGCCGATCCGACGGAATACCGATGACCATGATCGGACGATCCATCAAACTGCAGTGACGATTTACCTTACGTACAACGGCACAATTGCGACGCTAAATAATCAGGTATGAGTTACTGGAAGAAATCAAAAGGCACTGGGTAAAAAGCCTTGACATTGGAAGTCTCCAAGCGCGAGGCACTTGAAGAATTGGCAGGTCTATAACGACTAAAGGGGCGTGGCAAGGTGCGACATACATAAGAGCTGCAGGTACCACTTGCCTTTAAGTTGTAGGTTAGGCCTCCGTCAAGACATCAACATCTTTTGCAATTTCGGGGGGAAGTTCCAGCCTAAATCTGATGAACGCTCACAAGTATAAAGAACTTAACTAAAAGTGGACACTAAAGAGGTCTACAAAATATTAATTAGGCATACAACCTAGATACATTTGATCGTAGGCCATTGACATGATTAAGACTATCGATCAGCCTAGGAAGTAGCGGAGAGTTATTCTAAATATCCCCATGCAATTCATGCGGAGCTATGGCTACACTGTATTCTAACTTCTCCTCTACACTGCAGTTTTAAAATACAAGGGTAAACTACCTTTTGTGTGTTTATTCTTCTCTTCTTCGCACGTGGCTCCATTGTGGACTTCTCGATCAAAGCATCAAGTGTGTTCCGCGCCAAGAATCGAAAAATGACCACAGGGGATTGACACATAAATACGGAGCGAACGACCAAGCAGCCGCGCAGTTGACTGCAAAAGATTTTCTCTTACTAGCAACATTGATAAACAAGATACTTGGTGTCAAGAAACAGATTATGCTATTTAGCTGATTTGATGGTGTTGATTCAGAAGATGACCCTCTTTTTTATTTTCAGCACCGGAAGCGATAATTTTTAATAAAAAAGATCAGTTTGCTGTCTTGGCTAATCGCAACATTTAGGTACTGTAGTAAAGGTAACAGAGACCCATCAAGTTTTAGGTAGGCCCAAGAACGTATTGCCAGCTACCTAAGATTAACAATTTTCATAAGAAAATATAGATAAAAGTTTTTTTTGAATTTAAAAAAAATTAAATGGAACTACCAATTTTTCAAATTTATAGCCAAAATTTATATTATCTAATGAAATATTTCACTAATTATAATACACTTTAGTAAACCTGGTAGTTAAGGTGACAATAAAAATAGGAAACCCTAGAAACTTCTGTTTGATATTAATAAATTTTCGTCGACCAGGCATCCACAAATACGATCTAAATGAATTGAGATTGTTCGGTGCTTGTTCGAAACGTATTTTAAAGTGGGTTTCGCTCCAGATATATGAGCTAATACCAATAAGTCATTGAACAAAATAGAAAGAAAATATAATATCGACAAAATGGTTATGGAAACAAATCGACTGCAACAAGCATAAATGGGTTTTATGTGTTGATTTGAAAATTGTAAATTTCCTGCTTGGACAAGAAAGTGCAAAAAAGGAGCAAAGTGAGGATTAAACCAATCTCTCACAAAACAAGAAACTTCACTTTACCTCTAAAACTATTGATCCCTATCCCAAGAAACACCCCCCCCCCCCCCCCCCCCCCCCCAGTATGAGAAGACCCAAAAAGCCCATGTAAGATTAGGTTAGATTCAACAGTGGGCACTTTAACAGTTCCTGTTTCTAGGATTACGTATATTTATATATATATACATATATATATATGTATGTAGATAATGCAGAAATGTATGTAGAAAATTATATATGATAACGAGAAGATCTGATTGCCTACAACTGTCACACTAATTACTCCGACTTCCTAAAATTTCAAAGAGACATGTAAGTGAGTTCTTTTTCTAATTTGATATGCACAATAAAAGATGTACTTATTATACAAATAATAAAGGTAAACATTAACAGGCTAACATAATTACAGAGCGAATAACATGTTCATTCAATTAAATTTCCTAACATTGGTTAGAAGCATCAATGTACATTTTCTTTAGATACTCCAATCTGTATATATCTTAAAGTATATCATGCCCACTAAATTTCAATCTCACTGAAGTCAGAACCTCAGCATTGGAACTTCCCAGAATCCCTCTATCGCCCCCAGTATGGCAACCTGAGGCGTATAATTCAATCAAACCAGGTGACATGCTCCGAAATTGAATTCAGTAACACCACGCTGCGTTTTTTGCGGTAGAGCAAAGTATCTTGTTCAATGTCTATATATTGCTTGCAATGATTCAAACATTGATTCATTTGGCCTATTAGTTTCATGAGCATGAAAATCGACTGTTCACCAATTTTAACCGGATATTGTATCACTTAGCCGGTACTTCTTGAGCGGTTAATTGATTTAATCGAACAACTAACTACTTCCAGCCCTGATTAAGCCTAATTTTTGCCAGCACGAAGACAGAACCTACTGACTACTTCAGCTGGGATAGTCTGTGCGCAGGATAGTCTTATTTACTTATTAATTAAATGCAATTTCTTACCATCAGGGCCGGTGGCACTTCTGTCCGGACCAGTGCGAAAGGAAGGTGTTTTACCCCGTCTCCTAGTCCAATTAAAGTTGTCCATATCTGATTGGATCCATGCACAGAAATTCTTTTCAAAACCACAATGCATGATACCTACGATTAACACAAAGTAAACATAGAAACAAATCTGACTGCAATTTGTAGTCTAGTTCAGCAGAAGCTCTAAACATGAATTAGCAATTCATTCAATACCTCAAAATATGGCTGTTAACTCTAAACACCGTGAGAGTGGTTTCTTTTCATTTTTATCATCATCATCATCATCATCATCATCATCATCATCATCAACATAATCATCAACATAATCATCATCATTATCATCATTAGCATATCCATTAATATCAGTTGTAATAATCAAAATTATATATATAAGTCTTATCTATGTTTTAAGATATTATTTTGTGGCAATCGTATGTTCAACCGTTTCGTTTTTGCCAATCATGGCCTTCACTACCAACTGAACAACAGGAAAATTCTATTCGCCATTTTTAATTATATTTCTCCGGGCGCGTAGGAACCTACTTATTTTGGGTCCTGATTCAGCTTAACTCTTATCATTTTCTTAACGATTTCAGTTGGTTGCAATTGATAGAGGGCTGTTGCACAAATATGGAAATTTTAACAACTCTAGTTTATGAGGCTCAAAGAATACATGGCAAAATTTGTCTTCAGGGCTCTAAACCTTTACAAGTATTTGATAAACATGATCAATTTAACGCATTAAGACTTCTACTACTTACTGCAAATGATTGGAGTATAAAGCTATTTGCTTGGATAGAGACGACAGGTTGACTACCCTTATAAAAGTTAAGTGGTGAGTACAATTTGAAAACGGAAACCCTTTATGCAGTGAAGTTCGCTTATCAGCTGCGGGGTCGCTAGAGGGGCAGTTTTTTTGTTGGTTTGTTTGTTGCTGGGGGGGTTTGGGGGGAGGGGCAGAAGAAGAACAAGTAAGGGAACACTGAAAGCAGAGAGAAAAGAGCATAACCAAGGCTAATGTCAAATTTTAATGGATTGACTGTAATAAAACAACATGAAACTGCTATATATTTCTCAGCCCCAACTTTTGAGTCCGCGGTTCCGCTACTGATTTGGCTATAAATAACGTCTTAAGTGTTGTTTAGAGGGATACTAGTTATATAATTCTTCTTAGAACAGTAAAAAAAATTAGGTATTTACTTACTTGGCGTTGGCAATGGAACAGGTTTTGGGCATGGTCCCGGAAAAATTGATAAATCATCAATAAAAACTTCTCCAGTACTTTCGAAGACCAGCTAAAACAAACCAATATATAAATAAAGATACTTGCGGATATTGTAAAGTTCGTGTGATATTTAAACTCTTTTAAAATCAGTTTTTTGAAGGTGCATAAATTTTCGCCGGATGAGAAATACATTCATATATGTTTTGACAAACTGCCGGACTGAATAAGTCAAGAGGTTTCACACCATTGACAAAGTGATGGCGTTGAATGACCCTTACTAGCTCCTCCAAACGTTGATGGCTGCACTTCATTGCCAAATATTACGGCCAGAGGAGTGTTTACCCATTTTTCTTTGGTGGCCGTTGCCACTTTAAGAATTTTTTCTGTCATAACCCAAAACTCAAACAATTTTAGGGGTTCTCAACAATTTTTACCCTTTGTTGTTTTACTCTGATCCCGTCCAGTCAAATAATAGAGCTTCAAAATGATATCCAAAGATACGGGATTTCAAATACCTTATTACGTCATATTAAACCGCGTATGTAATCAAGCCGCAGCAAATTAAGCCGCGCTTTAATTGGGCCGCACTTGTCAAAAAGTAGCATTTTTAGGGGTTTTTGATTAAGACGCACTAACGAACAGTTTGAGATATTAGGCTTTTTAA
>JAAAKM020006971.1:126339837-126379331 GCA_010016025.2 Alatinidae sp. Z8VKAUB7J3 | reverse complement strand
GGCACTAGATAATGTGGTTATGGCAATGAATTTAAAATGTAAAGTAACCGAGGTAAATTCCCTTCCTTTTATTCCTATTTCTTATCAACATCTGTATAAAATATGTAAATACATGTATATACATATATATAATATATTTTTAAAGATTTATGTAGTTTTATTGTCTATACATATATATGAAAAATTAATATCCGTCGTACTAACGATTACAGTACGAAGGCAGAGACAAAGTACAGCACGTGTTTACCGGGAAAAAAACCCTTTTAAGTGCATTTAAAACCGTTCCGAGGCAGTTAATCTCCGCCCTGACTCCTACTCTTGCTAAGTTAAGTTTCGATGACAGCTAATCCAAGGGGCCATATATTTCCTAAAGCGTACGAAAACTACACTCTTTTAATCAAGTCCAACATGTCATGGAAAGAACTCGCTGACAAGTTTTCAGTCTATTTCAACAGTTCTAGGAGATCGACGCAATGTTAAAGCTTTTCTCTCCTGCTATTTGGTTATCAAATTCCACCTTAAAAGAGATTTTAAGTGAATGGAATAATAAACTTTGTGTTCACAGCAAATGAAGTTCTACTCTTTAATTTGGATTTAAAAATAGTATAATGACAGTGGATAATGCTCTTATGGCAAACACCTCATCTTGTCTGGCACTTCGATTCTGACATGATATTTAGAAAGACCGAAGAACTCCTTACCGCAGAGCGTCGAACATATTTATCAAGTTTTATCAGGAAACAGAAATATTACCTATCATGTCAAACCTTTTTTAACGCTGCCCAGGCATGAATGAATTCTGCCATCTGTGTATGCTACTAAAACACGCAAACTATTGTATTTCACCAGCATTCGACTACTCACTGGTTCGCCCTTACAGAATCTGAGACGTGTGGTTGTACTGTTGTTAACGAAATGTAAAAGATTTAGGTCTCAGCTATGGCAAAGCATATCCCGGCAGCAGAGAGAAGACCACCTCCAGAACAAGGAAGAGATCCAGAGCGGCATTTGCCTGAACGGCGTAAACATAAACAATGTCAAACTTGAACTAAACAAACCCTACCTTCCCAACTCTGATCCCACGTCATAAATACCAGCAAATGGATCTGAACGGAAAGTGACTTTCTTTTCGAGGATATCAGCCTTCATCTTGCCAATCGTTACAAGTTAACAGAGGACAAAACTTTTAATAGCACCTCCGTGAAAATGATGCCGCCTTCAACTTCCGTTATCACAGCTTTCACAGGTAACTTGTGAAAATTTCCCGCCAAAACGAAACCATGGTTAGCCTGAACTTTACGAAGCTTGTTACATTCCTTTTTCTTAGCTCTTTAAATTGTAGGAAGAGGGAAATAACCTTAAACTACGCAGCCTGAAAGCTATGGGTGTCGAAGTATCTCATCGATCGAATTTAAATAAGATTTTGTATTGCACAGAGACGGAAGGATCCAACTTGCATAATCACGCAGGTCTGCTAATTTCTTATCCAACAACGTAGCCGGTGCAGGGTCACTTTGTTTATCAGCGTAAAAGTACACCAACTCTCTTATAATCCAACTGAGGCCATCATCTTTGTGTACAAAAATCTCATGTTTCCTGAAATCAGCGGAAGATCATCCATCCCTACAAAATATTGAAATAAAAAAGAAGAAAAGTTGTGATCGTATGGACAGGTGACGTTTCGAACAAACAAAGTCACAATGAAAATTAAACATTACAACAAAATAATTTGAAGGGATTGAATGGCTCAATGGTGTCGAGAAAATATGTATTTGATTGGACGCGGGCGTTCACTTGACGAAATAAATCATTAACAGCAGCGGAGTGGGAAATCTTACATCGTATTCACAATCAGTTAGACTGAACATTTTATCTCCAGAACTTATTGCTAGATCCAAGTTAAGCGGTTGAACTGTCGCGTCTTTCAATGCAAGTTAATACCAACCATTTTATCAAAACTGGGCGGCTGAGATTTCAAAACCTAACAATATCTCGATATTATCTGCAGGAAACCTACGATTTAAAGGGTTTAGTCAGTACTCTCTTTACGACTGGAGTGGTCACTCTGGTTTCCTTGGTAATTTTTGTAATTCAGGTTGTTGCTCGCACTTATTATTCTTTTCGATCACGTTTACAGAATAATAAACTGAAGTAATTTAAACCAACATTGCTGACCTCAAAATCTGCTCTGATCAATGATGGCAGCAATGTTATTTTTAATGTGTTTAGGTGACCTAATTGCTAAACAAACACTTTGCCCAAACTGATCCGATCCACGACACTGAGGGGTTAATCACTTCGAAAATCGCGTTCGAGATTTTTGTAATTGTGAGACATGCCCAGGGGGTAATTGTCCAGGGGGCAATTCGCCGGGGAGCAATCATCAAGGGGGTGATCGTCCGGGAGCAGTTATCCTGGGGGGCAATTCGCCGGGGGGCAATCCGCCAGGGGGAATCCTCCTTATCGCGGTGATTCTTGTAATGTTCCTGTAACTTTTGCGATCTTTCTGTGATATTTGAAAGTCTTATGGTTTTTCCATGTTTTTAGCTGTCGCTTCTTATCATCTTTATCAGTTTTGGTATCGGTTAGGTTTCGGTTTTTTAGAAAATGATTTATTATAATTTTGAAGGGATTTGTTGAAATTTGTCTATTTATCTATTTTGAGAGGTTTTATTATCATTCTGTGATTTTTTAGCTTTTAAAAAAACCGCATGAGATTAATCTGAGTGAGTTTCTCAACAGACAACTATACAGAAATAATGAGATGACACGTGCGTGTGTGTGTATGTGTATGTGTGTATGTATGTGTGTATGTGTGTATGTGTGTCTGTGTGTATGTGTGTATGTGTGTCTCTGTGTATGTATGTATGTGTGTATGTGTGTATGTGTGTTTGTGTGCGTACGTATGTGTGTGTACGTATGTGTGTTTTAGGGGAGGGCGATGTTTCCAGCCATTTCAGACAGCGGCTGGACAAAAGGCCTTGTTACCAAACTGCACCATTCTTTATTACTATGAAAAGCCTTATCGATGCCAAAAAGGAACTAATAGTGCCTTAGGTGATATTATAAAGTGCAAAAGAAATCAATTGTCCCATTAATAAATCAATATACATTGTCTGGATTTTCCTGTTGTAAGTGATTGATTGATGGATTGATAAGCAAACAAATGTTTACTGAATGTCTGTTTGTTGATCATGCAGAACAGTTTTGTAGTTCTGATATACGAAAGTTCCTCTTCCACAGACCATTAAACTCACGCATCTTTTTTGGTGAAAGATGATGCGGAACTTGCGAACCACATGCGGAGTTTTGTATTTGTATATACTTAAATGGTATTGTTTTACAATAACACAGATTTTAATTCAAGAAACTGCCTTAAAGCAACTTAACTCAGAATGAGAAATTTGAAAGCAACACCAGAACTAAGACTTTTGTCCTGTAAGCAACTTGCCAATTCTAACTTTGTACATTATAGTACTTTATTGTAAGTAAAATGCGTGCGTCTGCTGAAGATCCTTAAGGCTGACTTGATTCTATCCCTCAAACAGCGTCATAAACACGACTCCTTGCCCTTACTTCACGTTCAAAAATAAAAAAATCAGCAAGTTAAGCATGTACAGTACAGTTTCAAGGGTAAAAATAAGCAACTCGAAATTTCAGGCAAAGTTGCTTAAAAAATATTGTGTATCGTAAATATTTTTACTGTAGAGAAAGTACTCTTGGGTGCCTTAATTTTTTCATTAATTTTTCAAAATTTTCCACCCAGGACATTCTTATGCCCCCCCCCCCCCCCCCCCCCCCCCCCCCCCTCCTCCCCCCCCCTCCCCCCCTCCCCCCCCCTCCCTTTTCGTTGTGGATTGGCTTTCTGTTCAGGATTAGTAAGAAATGAAGGTTCATCAATTATTGACTATTTGTTGTATTTTACCGGTATGTATGGCAGCGTTGGTCTATCGCACTGCGCACAATGCCATGTACCCTATGTGGATACAGAGTTGCCACTGTTAGTGACACTCTCGAAATGTAGGATCTGCAGGTATGAGTTTATTCACGGAAAGCTGTCATTTGTTCTCCCTTTGTCATATTTAGTCCGTTGATATTCTTTGTATATTTTAACGCTACCATCATCATCGCCGCTATCAGTATCATAATTAGTAGTAACAGCATTATTATATCGTCATTATCATCGTCGTCATAGTCATTGTCGTTACCATTATCATCATTATCATTACCTTTATCATCATTACCATCATCATCATCAACATCATCAACATCATCATCAACGTCATCAACATCATCAACATCGTCATCAACATCATCAACAACAATATCACCATCATTATTATAATTACCATCATCGTCATTACCATGTGTCTGTCTATTCGTCTGTCGTTCTCGTTCTTGTGTATTTTAAAAAATTGCTTTTTTCAGATTTTTCTTAATACATCTATAATAACGTGTGAAGCACCAACTTTAGTTATAGATTGTGTTACGCTTGTACCTATGAAATATTAATTTCAATAATGCTACATACAATTGACGACGTCTTTCCTCAGATTAGTTAAAATTCATACTGAAAGTACATACTTAAGCTTACAAAAAGACATTGGTGCTGATACATCGGGAATTGAGTGTATCGGGTTACTAAGCGGTAGCTTCGACCTACTAGCTGCGCAATTATCGAAAATAGATAACAGGTCATTTGTTTTACAATGATAGTTTGGAGGGTAGCGCCGTCAAGAATTTCCAACGTTAATGCGTAATGTATCATATTTAATCTCAGAATGACATCTTTGCACGGAGTCCTAGCATGTGTGGGTGTTAAATGTACGAAGATGATCCTTTTAATGTAAGTTCCATATGCCGAGAAGACTAGCTTTATTTTTCCATGGCACTTATATTGTCTTTTTATGCTAACCAGACAGGGAAAAGTACCCGACGTTATTTTCACCACAATCGAACCCCCAGATGATGTCCCGATCACGGGAACGGGAACCTTCTTACAGGCAAGGTAACGAAGTTTCAAATTGTAATCTTGAAACAATCATGAAATATGGAAATTGCGCAACATGTTGATCATGATATAGCTTTATACTTCTTTCGTTATTGTTTTTTCCTTTAATAATGAAAAACACAGAGCTACCTTATGATAGAAAACCGGTGTGAGGATGTTCGATACTAGCTTTGTACCTAGGAAAGAGGAGTATAGTTTTAAAATTTTTCTTCGTTAACGATACAGATTCATTCCTGGCTTCCGTATATCCTCAAGATGGTGCACTCAGTAGTGACTTAAAAACGCAATTTTGTAAATATTTTTAAGACTATATTGCAGAAGTATGGAACATATGCGTTTGTTTATTGTAGGATTGACTGATTGTATATTTAGTTGGAAAATAGCGCATTGGCATGCTTTCAAGTTCCACTGTGCTTGCCACTTCGCAAAATGCAAGCAATGACAGATTTCGTTTGAACAATTTCCTATAGAGTCTGCAGACAGAAGAAAAAAGAGAAAGGAGAAACACTGGCAGAAAACGTGAGCCAGGTAAGAAATACGACACGTAGAAGATATTCTTAAGACAGAACGATAAAATTGATTTTAGTTAGACATTAAACATTTTAGTTAGAATAGTGGCTATACAGTTGAGACTATATCTAAAATTCTCCCAACTGCCTGTTCTTCAATACCTTCACTCTTTTGCTTGTTACTGAGTTTTCGTTTCTGATTAATTGTACGACAATATTGGTTTAAGAAGCTCTTTAAAACAATTGTATTTGTAGTTGCTTAAGGCTACAGACTGTGACACTTACACTGTTTATACAATACAAGTTCCACGAAAGACAGGGCGAGAGTAAATTTAGATTTGTACACTTTACATGCAGATATATCTCCGTGACCTGATCGAATTTAATTTTTTTTGTGATACGTTGCACATGTATTTTGCCGCCTGATTCCTCAACATGATGGCAGCCATAATGTTATGTGTGCCACCATTGCCCTTGTATTAACACACATGAGATGATCAATATGTCGTAAGAACCAGTAAAGGTAACATAGCAAACAAAGATAGTTTCCTTGTATTGATGTAACATCGGTTCTTTCATGAAGCTCTTGGCAGCATGACTGTTTGTCGAAGCACAGGTAAAGGTACAGGTACTATGTACGTTAATGAGAAAGCACTGATTTTAGCAAGGACTGTTTATTGATCAGCAGATACTATCAACACCACGATCTCTATATTAAGACTTTTTAACATTATTTAGACAAGAGGGTTTGTGTCCTCAAGATCACCGACTATGTGCTGTAGAAACGAATATCCATTGCAAACTTCGCGCCACTTCAAGTTACGTTAACCACAGCTTTTAGGTATGCGTTGCATAAGAGCATTCATGTTGCGCGCATCATGGTGAAGGCCAACTTGGAACTCAAACCATTTAAGCGTTGTAGTGTTACCCTTTACTTCGCGAGAAAAAACTCTGTCGTTCGCTAAGGACAGAGGTAACAAATGGGAAGGTTGTGGGTGTTCAGAAAATAAATTTTACAATTAGGGGATTTACAATGATGTTTAATGAATGTTTGGATGTTTGATTGTAAATAATAAGCATATCAGATCTGATTATTTATTAGGAAATATAGTAGAATCTGAGTGAAGAACTTTTTCATGTAAAACATTAAACAAAAATACGTGTTTGGTTGCTTATCAATAATGAGTGGTTTCAGTTAAAAGGTGTAACTTTCATTGTGATTGGTCGTCGCCACTGTACCATTACCATGACCAGTGACGTGAATTAAAGAAATGTATTTTGTTGTGAGAATAGTTTTTAAACGTACTAGTATTGTTTTCGAGAAAGTATCATCGAGGATGGGTCACGGGTTCGATCCCCGGTGGTTACGTATTTCTCTAGTGATCTTTTCAAAGTATTATTTTTGTTAGTTGTCGAAGCAATATAATATTCAACAGGCTGGGTTACATTTAGTTTATCTGCTATCGTTGTCTTTTCTAGATACTACCTTTCCTTGAGTATGAGCTGCACCAGCAAATGATGAATAAACTAAAGGTACTGATTCACAGGGTTTGTGTTATTCTAAGTGTATCATTACTAGTGTGTTTATCAATTAATTTATCCTTCAGCACTTTGTTTTCCTCCATACTAAATCATATGCTTATGTATCAATACGTTCCGCCTAATCGATTATTCACTCCTACTTCCAAAGGTTTGTATGAAGCATGTTAAAGTGAGAGTTTAGTATTTTTAATTGACAACTGTTACGTGCTTTGAGGACTGGAATTATTTCTTCATATTCGAGTTGGTGACATATTTATCGTTATCGCTAGTATCTTTTCAAACTTATAAAGGATGAAGGAAACAACGTAAAAGGTCTTTTATCTTGTGTTCGACAAGGCTGGGTACTTCCTTTAGTTGGTTTCATGTGCGCACGGGAATGTCTGGCGACCAATGAAAAAAGATCATATAAAGTTTGCAAAGATGAAGATGGTTTGGCAACTGCCACTGTAGCCATTACCCTTGATTCCGCATTGGTAGAATACAAGTGGAGGAGATGAGTGATGTTTTTAGCGATAGTGCCATAAAGTGGCATGGTGTCGTAGAGCATGGTGTCGTTTGGCCCATTTACTACAGAGACAACCGACCAAAATTATAAATTAAGTAAGTGCCGTGAAGTGGGTTAGTAGTCAGCTTTATTAAGAAAAGAATCGTTAAGCACTAATACATTGTAAAAGCAAACGATAGCAGTTTCTGTAGCTTGTATTAGCGATAGCATTGGTATGCTACGTTTGTTTTAGATCAAAGGAATGAATTCTTTGTTTGGATGGAAGTCACAAGTTTCGATTGGAGACCAATATATCATAGGACTGGTGGTAAGTCATCGATGTAATGCCTTAGCGTATTTTAATTATTAAGTTTTTTGCTAGTATTTCACTAAGCTCATAGATGTCACATACGGGTAAAACTGTAACGGCACGTGACAAATCCTTCAACGATTCATCTGCAATGTTAGGATTTCACTTTCACTGAGAAATACCGCTTGATTGCGAAGAGTTTTACCTCCAATCGATGTCATAAGTGAATGTATGTGGCTGTTATCCAAATTTATGAATACGGTTATCAGGAGTGATCGTAAAAGGCTGATCGAGACAAAATGTGGAAAATGCCTCAGTGACACAGATTTTGATAACGTACCTTTTGATGCTCAAAACTTGCCATTCTGAAAACCCTGAAACGACCTTCGGCGTTAATTTCTGTTACAGATATGAACCGATAATGCAAACTAGTGTAATTATGCTGCCTTAGATGCACAGAATTATTGTTATGATAACTGAAATATGACACATGTTACCTTGCTTTGGATTTTAAATTTAAGAAGTAATACCACCGGTCAGTTCACAATAATTCATTGTTAGTACAGCGTACATCATTTTTGTTGTACCTGGAGCGCGGGAGGTTCATATGCCCATGGCTATAGATACGTTTTGCATGTTTCAGTGGGGGTTTTAGTAGCTGAGTGGGTGTGATCTGCAGGAAGTTTTTTTTATTTTGCAGCTTCATACAATTTTTGTAAATTTAAATGTTTGTTTTTTTATTCTACAGTCCGCAACAGCTTTATACTTGTCAGCTTTACCATCTCCACCGATCTTCATCGTAGCTGGTAGTAAGGTAGGTAAACAATCTATAAAGGCATTACTGAGATACGTTGTAGTAGCCTTGCGATCCTTTTCATCGTGCATGTAAGTGTCAATGTGCCTCTTTGTATAATTTTATGTCTGTATGTTGCTCTTCTTCTCCTAAACGTATAAAGCAAGTCCAAGAAAAATTGGTCAGAGCATAGGTAAGACCTATGACGAGGTTTCAGGCTCCCGAAATTCACCCTACCCCACGGTGTACACCCTGGAGCATCAAAAATGTTTAAATGCGACTTCCCTTCTTCTAGTAAATCCGTCGTAAATTTTTTATAAAAAATTAGGGATAAGATTTACGCGCCCCTAAGAAGAAGGAATTCGAGATTTACAAATTTATTTAAAGATATCAGGCGCCTTCAAATCTATAGTTTTGTTACCAATTTGAGTACAACATTTAAAAACAATTCGTGTTATATATTTGGATAAGTGAGATTTCTTCTACGTATACCCGGCAGCGCCACGTACTTCTGCTAGTAAAGCGCATGTATCCGCGCTGAGTTCTGCGTCTATGAAGCTAAAAGTAATACTAGTTTATATTAGTCCTTTCCATTATTATCCGATTTCTTCTCCGTTTGACACCGTAGCATAGTTCAAGTGAAGAAGAGCGGCATTTGATGGAAATTCAAAAGAAGATTATTGATGTCACTAGTAAAAATAAGAGGAACTTCAATCTGTTGGATACTTTGGTAAGAAATGCGTTGGTAATACTTATAAAATACACAAAATATAGTTGATTCATAATCGCATCTTATTGTCAAGTATTATTCAAGTAGGACAATGTTAAGGTAAGATTGTATTGGGTCCGATAAACAAATGTAACTACCGTTCCTACTCATCCCATACCTTTGTTCTCAATGGACCAAGGTGACCTGCCACAGGTACATCAAGCATGTCCGAAGGTACCACAAGAATTTATCGTAATATGTCTCTTTTTATATTACTCAATAATTTGTGTATTTAAAGTATCAATTAACAATACTGCTCAAAATAAGCGTAGTAATAATCCCTCTTTGTCTACTATTTTTTTAGGACTTGCCCGCCACTCCTCCCAACACACCGATGAGTCAGTCATATAGTAATTATCAAGGAGGTAACGAAATTGAGAATGTGGATCCAAGAGGTCATCTTGATCTTGCCAGTGGCGTTAAAGAAGCCTACATACTTGAGGTAGTACTAAAGTAGTAGTTAAATTTTATTCGCATGATCAGAGTCTTAATATTAAAATCGAGACTCTTACCTCTAAATTTTAACTTAATGATGATTAGGATCGTGACTTCACAATAACACAAGACTGACCTGTTCCGCCCAAACATAGGAGGCGTTCGTCTGTTTTCTCTTTATACATAGCCACGGTGGGATCAAACTGCAGGTTATTAGCGGGATGACTTATTCAAGCTGCCTCTGCTACTGCTGCTGCTACTGCTACTACTACTACTACTACTACTACTACTACTACTACTACTACTACTACTACTACTACTACTACTTCTACTACTTTCTTTATTTTGTAATTATTCTCATTAGACTCCCGTTTGTGTCATTTTGTCATTCTATCTTCTTAAAACGTTGTTGTTAAAAGCAAAATTTCTCCGTACATGATACAAGTTAGCATCGAAAGCTAAGAAAACTATATACGGATATGTCTTTCAAATTACTTGTTATTCCCTGGGTTTTTATATTCCTTATTCGAAAAGACTCCTCATTAGCACTATTATGTCTCTTAAATGGACTGTGACACTTGGGACGTATATCTGAACACAGATTACTTTAGTTAAGATTTGCAGATTGCAAACGTCCGATATTGAAACATGTCCTTAGAAATATACTGTTATCCAATATCATCGAGGCAATCATCCACCAATATTTCAACATAGTTGGCATATATTTTCTCTTAATTAGAGATCTAATGCAGGACGATCCAATATTGATATTTGATTTATCTCCAGAAAACCTAGTATCCGATTATCGCCTTAGCATCATATCCTGTTTTTAAAGAAGCCGCAGAACAATTTTATTTTCACTAGAACAGTTGACGAAGGAATTGGGGCAATATTGCAGAACATTACTATGTCAGTGACACACGGCTCAGACTTCAAAAGCAATACTGCCTCAACTGCATACAATTTTATTACAAGCCATCTCCAAAACAAGAGTTTGCTAATCTTTCAAAGCAGCAAATCCAAAGCAATTGGCGCAATTTCTTCACTTTATTGCTTCTGAACGGGTGGAAGTTAGCTAATCCTATCTATTTGTACAAAATCTAGACTCTGTTTTAGGAAAATCCATTTCCAAAGATTGGTACGAAGATAATCTTATTTGATTGTGCTAGCATCATGCGACTGTGCCTAAAATGTGTAATATCTCTCAGCAAAAATGCTAGAAAATGCTCTAGAACCATATTTTATTTGCCCGAGAAATGCCTCCTGTTGATATCTGCACACTTTTAAAGTCAGATAGTCGTCATAAACAGCATTATCAGTTTTGAAGAGAGCACTAGAAAAATAGAAAATATGTCACCAACGGGGATCAAACTGATATTTCAAATTCTCTCTTCTCGATGATACAAATAGCATTATATAAAACGTCTACGTCCATGCTTTTTCCAAACGTAACTTCAGATGTGTAGATTTTTCAAAGCGGTTGGGCTAAATCGCATCTGCTCACAATGATGAAAACTAAGTGCGTTTTGCTGCATCTATGAAGTTGGATCTTGCTGATCACTGAGTATTCCCCTTTTTGTTGCATGTGTTTTAGTGTTGTTGTTATTATCATTATTTATTAAAAGATCAAATAATTCCCTGCAATCTTGTGTTTGAAGACGTTTACATTTCATTCTTGATTGGATTCCAAGTTTCAAAAGCCCTAAAATAACCTTTCATCATAATCTACCGACATATTGATAAGTGATCCAAGAGCTTTGTCCAATAAAATCATAAAGTTCCCAGTCACAAGAACAAATTTCAGTTGATTTTTTTCAAAAGATCATCGTTTTTCATTCAGTTCTCGTGAAATTAATAGATAAAATTGGTGAGAAAGTAAAACCTCATCTCATTGAAAAAAGGCAATTGTTGTACTTGGGATCAGTAATTTCATAAAGGCTTACAGACTTTTAGATTAGCCTCATAATCATATCATTACACAATCATTGTTAACCTCAATCTGAAATGTAGCCTTTCACTTATTAGTCCTATGCCACTCCTCTCTTGCAAAGTTCAGTACCTCGATTAGATTCAGAAATGAAGTGATGTTTACTTCTCTCTTATATATTTCTGCATGCGCCCACGCAATACGAACATAACAGCAATTACTGTTCCTGCTCGCTAGAAAAAGTCAAGACAAGCATTTTCTATAAATCAATTGTTGTCCTTCCCTATGGATCCACTGTTCAATTGACATTGTTTCTGAAACCTGCTCCGGAGAAGCCTGTAATATCTTCTATTAATTTCTTAGGTCGACCTTTTGCAGCCGATTCCATGTCTGCTTCCCTCTTTTTTTAGTCAGATCAGAGGTATAAATAGTCAATATCACCTCTTTTGTTCAAAATGCACCAAACGTTTAGCGTTTGTTGATCATTTTATTCGCATCTATTACTTCATTAACTTTACACTTCACTATTCCAACTGTATATCTGTTGGATATCAGCTATTAGGTCTGACAACATTATTGCACATTCCAGATTCTTTTTACAATTTCAGTATCCGTTGCAATTTTTCTTTGGTTTATTGATACTATCATTATTCTTCAAAAATCATTCTCGCTTTTCTCTCTTTATGTCCTACTAGTCGCAGCTACAGTCTTGCAGTCTTGCATAGGGTAGCATTGTATTAACTCATGAATAATTGGTTGTGACTTTGAGTTGGAGGTGGAGGCCAAAAAAGACATACCTTATAATATGTCATTCCCTGCTCTGTCACAAACATTGCATTGGGAGATGTCTATTGTTTACATACTCAGGTCAGAACGAGAGATAGTGTCTACAGTTATAGAAATTATCATCGAGAAGAGAGGATTTGAAATTTTAGTTTTGAATAGAACGCTAGAGAAATAGAAAAGTATGTCACCACAAGGATCGAGCCCGTGACGCGTGACCCGTGAGTGCATTTTTCTTAAAATTCCATTGAAACTTTTTTAAACAGACTTTCATGATACTTCTGTATTTGCGTGCTTTGAGCGTGATTTGGATAGTTGACTTCTATTCGTTGAAACACTTTAGTGATTCCGTACAGGCGATGACCTAGAAACGTGCTTAAGTTAATTATTTTTAGCATAGTGCAGACTGACGCCCTCTAATACTCCAAATATATCATGGATGATATTAATAGCTATGAAAAGACAAATTCTATGTTCTCATACTTAAGAGAATGATTTTGACGACATAAAGCATTGGGCGACGTTTTATAGAACAGGTTCATTACCTAGACATGATCCGAGAAATCATAGCGATTATCAGTCTGTCAGCCAGGGAAAGGTCATACAATGAGGCTAAATTACTTCAGAAAGTCACAACGGAAACAGTGGAAGGTGGAAGAACTACCATAGTTTATTATTGTTTATTTAACATAAAGTGTACAATATATGATACTATAAAAAGGATCTACCTGAGAAATAAATCAATGTGTGCTTTTGTAGAAAGTCAGCAATAAATTTAAGACCGTCAAGTTATCATGAAGTTAACATGAAGTTGTCTTAAAAATTTGAAGGTACAAGACTTCACATCCAGAAAAGATAGTAGGAAATCTACCTGTTGTAATCATGGGCGCACGGCTAAAGAAGCTGAGGGGGCTGCATCCCACCAGTTTATTAAAATGTTACATTTTTACGGGCAAAAGGCAAAACAGTTTTCATTGCCGTAGCATTAAGAAAATGATATCCAAAGTGGCAATAGTTTACCTTATCTCCCTCCAATTCAACCGTCTCCAGAAGCGTCGATTCATGTCCCAATAGATATCGAGCAAAGGAGTAATTTTGGGGGACAATAATCCAGAGCTCCCCCCCCCCAATTTTTGTCCATTGTCCCTATGGTTGTAAAACCCACACTTGGATTTTAAAGTTCTTCCGAATTAAATCAATTCTCTTTAGATCGCCAAGATAAAGAAGTCAAAGGCTCCCTAGAATCCCAATGAATCATAAGCCCATGTACTGCGAAAGTTCTTATACTTTAACTTTGCGTGATTCTTCTCGTATTTCTTTAGGCCACTGGGAAGTTGACGATTTGTCATTTACACATGTTAGGCATACATACTTTTGAAATTTTGGAGCATTGAAAAGTGAATAGTATGTAATACAATAATTGCCACAGGGTATTATCAAACATTGCATTCCAAAGTCACAAACTTTGCATTCCAAAGGGAAAAAAGGATAAAGGATAGAGTCTCTAGAATCCCATTGAATCATAAGCCCATGCACTGCAAAAGTTCTTTTATTTTAACTTTGCGAGATTTTTCTCATATTTTTAGACCACTGGGAAGTTGACGATTTGTCATTTACACATGTTAGGCATACATACTTCTGAAATTTTGGAGCATTGAAAAGTGAATAGTATGTAATACAATAATTGCCACAGGGTATTATCAAACATTGCATTCCAAAGTCACAAACTTTGCATTCCAAAGGGAAAAAAGGATAAAGGATAGAGTCTCTAGAATCCCATTGAATCATAAGCCCATGCACTGCAAAAGTTCTTTTATTTTAACTTTGCGAGATTTTTCTCATATTTTTAGACCACTGGGAAGTTGACGATTTGTCATTTTCACATGTTAGGCATACATACTTCTGAAATTTTGGAGCATTGAAAAGTGAATAGTATATAATACAATAATTGCAAAAGGGTGTTATCAAACTTTGCATGCCAAAGTCACAAACTTTGAATCTCAAAGGGAAAAAAGGATAAAGTAATTAGAAGCTTTTCTAATTCACCAGTCTTATGCTTTCTTTGATCTATGATTTGCGAGACGCCTCTCCCATCGTGAGGATAAAAGATTGCGAAAGGTACAGTAAACCTTTAATGACTGGAACCTTCTAGGGACCGATGAAAATGGTTCTAGTTATCCGAGTTCATATAGCCCAGTTTTTAGAGCATGAACCGCGAAAGAATGGGTCACAGGTTCGTGCCCCGACGGTGACATAATTTCTATTTCTCTAGTGTCTCTTCAAAAGCTGATAAAAGCAAACAAAGAAGGCCTATAGGTAAAAAAGTACACAAGTTTTCACTGGCATAGGCTCGATATTCTCCTTTTTCTGTTATGGCTACGACTGTGAAATCGTAACTGTTCTGGACAGTAATGTGAATTTAAGTCTTAACATCAGCGTTTCCCTATGTGTTTTGTTTATACAGAAAATTCATCATAAGATCCTTAGCAGAAAAAAAGCTACAATTATATCAGGGCAACAAGACGTACGTGTTACGTCTTAGAAGTCTGTTGTAACATTGCAGCCACAAACCGATATCGATAAGAGCATTTCAATAGGAATATACTTCCAAGTGATGCAATAACTAAAACTACATAAGTATGCTTTGTGGAACACTAGTTCTGTAACGTACTCTCGAGTTCCAAATAATCGTACCTCCTTGCTTATTAATTTTTTGAAATTTATAACCCGCCCCGCTCTTTATTAGGACACCCCCGTTTATTAATTTCAAGGCATTTTTTCAAGTACTCAAAATGTAAATAATGTCTGAAAAAACTTGAATAGCTTCCAATGCAACATTTGACCCTTAAACAGTAACTAATTAGTCAATTAGTAGGAATTTTTTCCTCATGTGTGTCATCCCTATTTAAAACTTTCACGAAAATATGACTGGAGTTCAGACCCCTTCGTTTATTTGGACCTCCCGGTTTATCAACTTTAGACCGTAGTGATGACCCCATGTTCATTAAGACCCCCCGTTTATTCGGCACTCCAGAGTATTGTATAAATTTCGTATCTCTCAATCATAATTACTATTTGTTCCAAAAATTAAAATGCGAAGACGACAAATATCTTAGATAATTTTTGCACCTGTGGCACTTAAATAGCCTGAAAAGCCAAAAGGTTTTTCTGAGTGTTTAAACGGGCAATAGAAAATAGTGTAACGTAGGAAAGGATATTGAACACCTGTCTTCAAGCAAAGCAGCCGACAACGCCGCTGTTTCTTTCCATCGTTTGCAAATTTACGACAACTTTCCATTTTGTTATTCATGTACCACCAGTTGCGAGCATCCACTTAGATCAATTCCTAACGATCATTAAGATAATCAGTGGCCAAGTTTCGAAATCTATGACGCAAATCGATCAAGGCGGTACAATGGGACAGAACAGACGTCCCGCTGAGAAATGTTCCAATAGACTCCACGTTTGAACCCGCAGAAATCTATTTTCATAACACAATTACTGAAAGTAGAGGCGGTACTTTATAACCCTATTCTGGGCGGGACCGGGGCTAGAAAAAACATCCTACCCCTGACGACTTCTTAAATATTTCATCAATGCCATCGTACATTTCTGACTAAAATGTTCTAAAATCTTGAGCTAAATCGGTAAATCTTATGAGAGATAGCCCAATGCTCAAAATAACCCAACAAAGTCTCCGTGTATAAAACTAAAACTGGCTAGAAAAGAATTTCAGTCGCAGTAGCAAAATGGGTAATATGGTTCCCTCTTGTACATCGTATACAGCTACGCATTATTATTGATAGAAATAGGGTAAAGGGCGAACGTTAAATGCCAAACTAACATTAGACGGTTTTTACAGACTTTTGATAAATTTAATTCTAAAAAAAAGCCGAAATCTGCTGACATGAGCATTAAATGCCACTTTCCCCCCGCAGGATAGAAGATCTCGCCTTTAACAAACTAAAATGTATCACGCAACATAGATCTTAAATTTTAAGATGTTATGCATCGAACAAATATTAATGTAAGGAAGTTTTCTCGATGCAGAAAACTCCAATAGACTGTAATATTTTTATGGTTAAATCTAGAGATTATTGGAATATGTATATGGAACTGTTAGTTTGTGTGTATCAAGAGACTAGATGGGAGTGCTTAGGGGGGGGGAGGTAGATGTAGAGGGGTTCAGATAGCTGGTTCAGTGGGCATAAGAAGGCCCAGGCAAAACATTGGAACACGTAATAAGGAATGATTTAAAAGAATGAGCTAGTGTAGACTTGGCGAAAGTTAAGCCAGCTTTGAAGGCACTTTTGAAAACCCATTCTATGCAAGTTATTATGTGCAAGCGACTTTAAATGAGTATGATAGTGAATATGATTATACAATTTTACTGTTCAATTATTACGGCTTACTTTAGTACCATTAATTTTTCGGAGAAGCACTGCAATAAGTTAATATTTCAATTGTGTAAACACTCAAGTATTTTCTTTTTTCTTTTAGGAACATCGGTGGAAAGTCAGGTGCGGGAAAAGTAGTCAACGAGCAACCCTCCAAGAGTTTTCAGGATGCACATGTTGTTACTACAGCAAGCAAAGTTATGAAAATTATGGCTGATTTAAGCCCGAGCGATAGGTAGGTTTGATCTTAACTAGAGTCTGGATATACCCAGAATAGGCTTTTCTACTGGAAATCTAAGTGAGGTAACTTTTACAAAACTGTGTCGAGTAAAGGATTCTAGTTGCTCAAACGTTTTCGCCAGACACAAGTCAAACCAAGTAGTCGTCCGAATTGAAGAAGGATAAGTTCAATGTTCGGAAATGTTGTTAAGACATTCCTTTCCGTAGATATTACTAGCCATTTCACTTTTATATTTACGGATTCCCGGGCTGGAAGGACGAAGAAGAGCGCATATTTCTCTATCGAGGAGCCAGAAAATTTATTTTCAGAACCTCAAGCGAACAACCCGAAAGCTTGTAAAAGCAGAAGGTCACTTATCGTTAGTAATGTGCTTTAACTAACATTTCAAATTTTCTATTCTCGATGATACTTTCTTATTTTAATGGGATTTGGATTGATGATGGGCCGGGGGGCAGTGCTTCCTTGGTCAAGTCACATGGCGCAGAGAGGCTGGTCTCCAATTACGTTGAGCTTGATGTCGATGTCCACTGATGGATAATTGGGAGCTAATGTGTCGACTAGAGAAATAAAGTATGTTGACATCGGAGGTCACCTAGCACCGTGAGAGCGTGGGTCACGAGTTCGATCCCCGGTGGTGACATATTTTCTATTTCTCTAGTGTTCTTTTTAAAATTAATGTATTTCTAGATATTTATTTTGCTACTGAACTTTACGAGATTTAAACTTTTCTCTACTTGTTTTTGGGTCTCCCTTTCTTGCGGCGCAGACTACAGTGTGACATAATCTGCAGTAATTCATGTTAAAATATCTCTGTATCCAGTTTCATTGACTTTAATATTACTTGTGTGCTTCGAGAAGCATGCTGTTCACAAGACGCTCAGTATATTGACCAGGGTGGTAGTCTATTTAAATTCTTTACTAGTTTTCTTGACATTGGCACTTCAAATCGCTTAGTGTGATATGAAAAACGTCGAAAATTTATTGAATCTCACTCTACAATTTCGTTGATTTGGGTAGACATGCGATACGTAGACGATAGACATTTCCTTGTAACTTCTCCCACGTTTGTACGACAACGTTACAACCGAAAACCCGAAAACTCACGGTTGTTTCAACTCATTGATTGCTTGGTCTTGAAATATTCCTAGTTCGCTGTGAACAGATCTAAGCAGGTCCCTTGCTCTCAGTTCCGGTGAGTTGTTATGGTCAGTGAATAAAAGCCCAACATTTAAAGGTTAAAATTGTTGCCAATCGAACTGTTTGGTGCAACTTGGTGCCTCCCCCCTTCCCTGCCGGCCTGTGGCCCCCGTTCCCCGTTTACATCAGGTGGTCGCTAAAAGGTCGTTAGACTACCGACAATAAAGCGTCCGTTGAAAATTGTAAAGATCACAGCACAGGGGACTGTAGTGTCAGACGCACGATGCCGATGATTGCAAACGATTATCTGCGTTTAATTTTACTCACGTTAGCAGTTACATTCCCATATTAGTATGTACCCTAACTACCCATATCCACCCAAACTAAAAACCTGTCTTAGGGTACAAAATAACCACGTAAACATTAAGTACTCATTTAGCCCCATAAGAAGATCTGTGTTATTATGGTCAAATTTCTATTGTATGAATGTAAATGCTTACGCAAGCAGGATGACCCTTCTTAATAGCTACAATATATAATGAAATTAAGTTTATTTATCAAGTGTATAGATGATATTTCTTTAACAGTAACCCATGAACTGGTGACATTTACGGTTTTTCTCCCTTTTCAGGATCGGGAGTATTGAGGATGAATATGAGGTGTGCCTTGTACGAGTAAGTATTTCAACAAAACTATGCATGTATTTTCCACGGTATTTGGTGGTAATAAAACTACCAATACGACTGAGCTCTTACCCAAACAGACAGACCAACTACCTCGCTCTATACGTCCTCTTTGTACTCTTCATATTAGTCGCTTTAGCACACTTTGTCACGCACACGTACCCACATGCAGTTAACCACTAACAATTTGTCGCCCATTGATTTGCTCAATCACTTACTAACGCAGTCACTATGTCACGCATTCAGTCACACACACATATTCACATACACGAACTCGCTTAGTCACCACTTACTCATCCATACTCACTTACTTACTCGTCCACTCACTCACCCACTCACATCAAATTCACTCTTTCAATTACTCACTCACTCACTCATCCACTCACCCACTCAATATTTTATTACCGAATCATTATTAATCACTCACTCTCTCACTCACTCTTTTACTCACTCACTCATTCATGCCCCCAGTCATTCACTTACCCTTTCAATACTCACTCACTCACTCACTCACTCACTCACTCACGCACTCACTCACTCACGCACTCACTCACTCACTCACTCACTCACTCACTCACTCACTCACGCACTCACTCACTCACTCACGCACTCACTCACTCATTATTCACTCACTCACTCGCCAACTTTTTTTCACTCACACAATAACTCATTCACATACACACCCACTCACTCACTCACTCACTCACTCATCCACTCATTCATTCATTCATTCATTCACTCACTCACTCACTCACTCACTCACACTCACTCACTCACTCACTGACTTCAACACCAAATTTTATTCTCTCTCACACACACCTTCACACACCCGCTAACTCGCTTGATAAGTAGCGGTCTGACTTATTGCTCTGCTTTTGTTCGTTGCAGTTAACAAGAGGTTAAGTAAACACTTGCAAATTGCAGATGTATTTATTCATTTATGATTTTACATTATGAGACAATTTTCTCAGCTTGTTGTGCTTTTTGAATATGCAGATTGATGCAAATGGACAGATAACCGTTAAACCTGATTTCACGAAGGAACAGAAACTCAGACTAGAAACCTATGGTGAAAGGAAAGGTAAGAAAATCTTAGAGGATTTAAGAATTAATATATTAATTGTGGACAGAGTATCCTAAGCGCAAGACGGACATGCCCATTCTGGAATTGTCATTTAGCTAAAGAGGCTAATGATGATGGTTTAGGTGTTGCCATCATCATCATCATCATCATCATCATCATCATCATCATCATCATCATCATCATCATCTCACATAACCCCCAGAAGGGCAGGCGTGGTTCTAATTATATGCTGCCACCCAGGTGTTGTAGTTACCAATTTTTGGAAAGGTCCCTCACTTACCTTGTGACCCGTAGTTATTTTGGGGGTTTAGAGGACAACTCTCGTACTGATGTTATTTTGTAAAGATATCAACTGTTTTAAGAGGTACATCTCCTTTCTTTTGACAACCTCTTTTTATATTTTTGCTATTTTTAATAAACGTCCAGTAGGAGTGTTTCGTCCAAGATGTTAATTGTAGGCTGACTTTGAGACCTGCTTCTTTTCGAAAAATATTTTTCTAGGGTTTCCTTTAGGCGCTTCTCGTATTGACAGCTTTTGTATCATATGTAGACAGAGTATGTGTAGAGACAATTAAAACCTTATCGAAGCAAATATTTTTGGAGAAGTATATCCCATCATAAACCTTTGACGGTATTCAGATGCTGCATTTTTCTCTGTTCCAACAGGCAAAATTCATGAATTCCTGTCTATCGTGTTCTTTGAAAGTGTTGTTTTTGCGCTATCTGTCGTTGGCCTTACTGCAACATAGGTAGTAGGGAGTAAAAACATCTCTGGTTCGTTTTTGACTCCCGAAGCAAAAGGAGTTATGTTATGAGAATTGGTGACTGTGTACCTATGTACCATGATTAAGAGTGCGCAACAAGAAAATTAACCGTAGTTGAGTATGCCATAGGATAGTTCGTAAATGTTAATTCGAATTGTTCATCGAAACTGTGATCCTTTGTATGTTGCGACGAAAGGCAATAGTTAATAGGCACCTCTTGCAAAACTGTTATCAAACTATTCAGCAGAATTGACGATTAAATAGCGATTGTTCACTATGGATGCAATTTTTAAACATTTTGAAGCATAAACTAAGCACGTCTGTAAAAGGAACAATATCAACGAGTTTTTAAGAGACTATTCTTCGCGATTTGGCGACAGAGTTTGTTGTCCGCTTCCCCAAAACAAACAAACAAATCATTTCCAGTATAAAGTGTCGATAATTTATCTCTTGTGCGCGTGGAGTGGCCTGTTAAAACCATGAATCTTTTCTCTCGTGTTCTTCCATACTTTCACCTTTGCAATTCCAGGCAATCAGTATTTAGTACTCTTTTGTTGCGGTATTGTGCCAATTACGTTAAATTTTCACTTAAAATTATCCGCCATCAATGTTGACAAGATCTGTTTGCCCAGGGAAAATGCAAAGTTGAGTGACTAGAAGAAGATGCAGTTGTTTTTAGCTATGCAAGGTAACGCTTTTCATTGGCAACGGAGAAGGCGGAATTAGCTACAGCTGAACTATTTGGATAGCGTGATCTTAAAGTGGTCCAGAAAAATAGAATCACCATCATGACGGGTAGAAGGTCTGAGGGGGGCACACTTAAATATGCGCAAGTGTTCACCCCACTTTTCTTGCTCCCTTTTTTGCAGAGGTTTTTGAATACACGCTGGAGCATTGCTCAAAGGAAATGACCAAGTATGTTACCTTTATGTTACTAGAACTGATAACCATAAAGGTTTGTGAATGAAAGCTTACTGCTATTGTCGCCATTTCCTTGCTATGATGTATGTATGATACTCGTGGCTGACGACAGAGCTTTGTATTGCTTTCCGCACATGGGTAGATGAAGCTAGCAATCATTTTATCGCCTCGTATAAACTGCTAACAGTAATAAAGCCTTGAAATCATAATCTGGCTCGAGAGACAAAGCTAAAACGAGACTTATACACCTAAAACGATTCTTTCTTACCAATTGCTAACTGGAGGCTGCCTACGTTGGTCGCACGTCCTTACGATGGGCTTACAGAACTAGGAAAAATGTCGTGTACTCGGAACACATTGTCGACTTTTAAAAAGAAATTATCTCAATGGGTTACCAAAGCCATAAAAGAATTCTTAGCAAGGCAACGCTTCCAGCACTTACGTTACAGACGGGACTGCACTTATGTTAAACGGATGATTATTTATGTATTATATCAAGGCGGACGTCTTTCAGACGTGAAGTTTTAGATACACACCGAGATCCTATTCTAATTGTATTTACTGCAAGAAATGACAGATAACAAACAGCTTTCGTTTGAAGGCTGAATGAGTTCATTATTTTTTCGTTGTTTTACAATAACTTGAACAGGTCATGTGATCGTTGAAAACCAAGCCAATTTTTCAATCTCGTTAGCCCTGCAAATATCTTGTAAAAGAATGATGGACTCACTGGTCGTTGAAGAGGAATGAAAGCTCAGCTGCTCGATCAGCTGAAAGACCTACTCGGTGAAGTATGGCGAAAATAGCTAAGCAGACCCACATTTGCTTGTGCCCTCCTTTCTGTCTAGCATATTCAGTGTGATCCAATGTGACAAGACTGGGCCATCAAAGTACAGCCTCTCGGCCTTTTGGTAAGGAATAAATGTAGTATCTCATTGACGACAGACTCTTTCCATAATCCGCGAGAGGCGGTCCTACTGAGCGGTTGAACCTGCTTTATGGCTTGCCTCAGTGCCCGATGGACTAAATTAAGAGGCGTTGCCCTTGGACGCCCCAGCTTCCCTTTATTTATTAGTTAGCTAATGATGATGATGTATGATGATGATGATGTATGATGATGATGATGTATGATGATGATGATGATGATGTATGATGACAATGGATGATGATGATAATTATGATAATTTATCTTAATCAAAGATGATGATGATGATGATGTATGATGATTATGATTATGATGATGATGTATGATGATGATGTACAATGATGATGATGACAATGGATGATGATGATAATTATGATAATGTTAAGCAAAGATGGTGATGATGATGATGAGGATGATTTGATGATTTGATGATTTGACAGGGCCTAACTGAAAACCACCACTGAGTTATGTGGGCACCCTGTTTAAAGATTGCTAATAATAATAATAATGATGATAAAAAAGTTGTTGATAGTGATGATTGTTATTATGTACTTTAACTACAAGGTGTGTCAAAAATCTGGTTCAGATAATAAACTTTTTGCATGCAAAAGTTATTGCCATTGTTTGTTCACCCAACAGGTAAACTATATTGTTCTTTTATCCACCTTGCTTTTCTTGTTCTAAACTTTGTTCTAGCAAATATTAAACCATGGGTGATAACAGGTATCATGACTTTCATCACCTGTAGCTCTGTGAGTTAGTTACTAGATGTCCATTGAGAGAATAATCGAGAGGACAAATTTATAGCATATTCATTGATGATGGTGATGATGATGATGATGATGATGATGATGATTATAATGTTGTTCATGATGATGATGATGATGATGACATTGATGGTGATGCTTTTGATGGTAATGATAATGACTATGATGATGGTCTTGATGATGAAATAATGGTGATATGAATGATAGTTATTTCTCCATGTCTCCTTTCGTCAAGGCTTCTGCTTTACATTTAGAGGGCTTGGAAGTTGTGCCATGAAAGATGGGAACCCATTTGGTCCATTTTGGGATCATTTCCAGATTGACTTTGATGGCTATGAGGAACACTCAGGGCTACTTTGGAATGCCTATGTGCCAAGTGAACAGCAAGAATGGCTGACAAGGTATACAAGAGTAATTGTGTCTTTTGTGCAGTATTGCTGTTGTGATGAGTAATGGCAGATGGAACCATCTTTTTATTAATAACTACTGGTAGTTAGTTAAATAATAGTAGAATAAAGATGTTGTTATGGAAAGAAAATATGTGTTAAAAATACACATGGGCAACTAAGTGAAATGTCAAAAAATTAACTTTAAACATACAATATTAAGGATGATGTTTTACTAGTGTCAAACAAAATTGTCAGTCTCCAACAAAATTGATGTTTCCCTACATTGCAGGTACAAGTATGGCTCAAAAAAGCTGTTTGGTTACACAAAAGATTAAATTGCCAACCCTAAATACTAAATACCCAACTTGAGTATAGCTTCATAAAGCAAATTTGCGGTAAGAAAATTTAAATTGAGACAAGCCTATCCCTTGATAAACTTTGCTCATTATTTACCCTTCATACTTCACCCCAGGAATCCTTAACACATGAATATGACTCAATACACACTTTTGTTCCATTCAAGAATTACTGAAATAAACCTTTCACCTTTTCATACACTAGACCACAAGTGTTTGAGGTCACAGGAGAATTTTTACATTATTTCATTAGTGAGTGCAGTCACCTATCACATGATCATATTTACAACATCCTTACCAATCACAGTATTGAGATCATAGCAAAATTGTTGAAAGTGTGTGTCCGATTCACACTTTATGTAATCCTTATATTCCTTCTCAATGCTGCGGAGCAATTTGCGATTGTCGACAGACAACTTCCTTATGATCATCTGGGAAAGAAAAACTACACACAATTTTAAAATGAATATATTGTTCCTGAGCATTTTTGTCTCATTACCCTGAGACATTATAAAAGGCTAACATTGAAATGAATCTAACTGTTAAATATCAAATGCTAAAACAATCAGATTGATTAGTTACATTCTCAGTAAAATACGTCATTGTGATTTCGTAATATAAAAGGCTAGCAAGATAAAATGTGATTGATAAAATAGCTGAGAAGATTAAAACAATACAACATTTGAAAATACAATAAAATTTGTTCATGCAGTATGAAAATGCTATTACGGGAGATTATAGTAGTGATAAGAAAAAAGGAGTAGAGAGAACGAGATAAAATAAAATAAAATAAATGAAGATATTAAACTGTTAAACTATTGAGATCGATCTAGATAAATCTGTCATGACAGTCTTAAATTTAAACCCAGTGAATTTACACTATGTGAATGGATTTTATGATTTTAATTTCTGACTGTTTTGCTCATAACTGCTTGGTTTATAGGCCAGCTCATTTGTTCAACATACAGCAATATGCATATTCTGCAAACAATATTTTAAATACTGGCATACCTTGCCTTTTACAAGGGTCTACTTTTTCCTGTATAATACATCAATTGCTAAGCTCCTAAACAATTGCTAAGTGTGCCTTTCCCACAATTGCTGTGATGTTATCATATATTTCTTATTCTTTTATCATGTCATAGGTATCCAGCATCAAAATTTCCTGTTTTGGCATTTCAAGGAGCCCCTGGTGAATTTCCGTCAATTGAAATTCATCAACCACTACAGAAATATTTAAAATTTTCAAAGTATATCAATAAGAAAGCTGATCATTTCATCAAGGATATACTGGAGAACAAGCCTTACTTAGCCATTCACCTAAGGAATGGACCAGATATGGTGAGTTCGGTTACAATGTGAACTCTGATATAAGATGGTAGAGTTGATCACCTCCTGAGTCTCAGTCTTTCTATGAGCTACGTTTCAAGAGAAACATAGGCTGAAGAGGGGAGAAGGTTCTCTCAAAAATATCTTGCAAAAAGAAAGAGTCCCAAGACGTGATAAACTCTACCATCTAAGGCAATGACTGAGTCGAAAACTGTTTGAATATGTAAAACTCTGATACTAGGTTTCAGTAATTTTGCTTAATTTTGATGATGGTATGGTAATGGTGATGATAATGATGATGATGATAATGATGATGATGATGATGACGATGATAATAATGATGATGATGATGATGATGATCATGATGATGATCATGATGATGATAATAATAATCATAATTGAAAAGAGGAGGAGGAGAATAATGACGATAATGATAGTTATTGTGGCAATAATGATGGTGATACAACGATGATGGTGACGAGGAGGAGAAGGACGAGGATGGTGGTGGTAGTGATGGTAATGGTGATGGTGATCATGGCAATGGCAATGGTAATGGTGATGATGATGATGATGATGATAATGATGATGTTGATGATGATGATGATGATGAAGCTGATGATGGTGGTGATGGTGATGGTGACGGTGATGGTGATGGGCATGTAGCAGCTGCTGTTTCTAATGATGATCAATGTGATCATGATGAAGAGGAGGAGGAGCAATCTTAATTACATGCCTTAGAAACCAATATGATTTAAAGCCCCTATTATTGCTGCTGTATCTTAACATTGTTATTTATACTGTGCAGTTTTTTTCAACTGGTGAATTGCTATATATTATGTGGTCAACAATTGACTTCAATGGGTGGCACAAAATCGCCATCTCTTTGTCCTTCTCCTCTTGCTTCTCCTCCGCTCGCCCTTTATGCGTTTTAATCAGGCTATGCCAAGTATAATACTACCACAGTTTTCTAGAATGTACACCCTAGTCAGTACCAAAATACTTTTACCCATAATCCGCAAACATAAACATAAACAACCACATTTGTTGATTACGAGAATGACTGAGGATCATAAAGCCTTTCCTAGGTGGACAACATCGTTGTTTTGCTAGCAAGCATGGGTGGGGAGGGGTTGGATATGGCGTTGAAGTCTGCAAAGATTGAACCAATATCTTATTGAGTGGTCCTTGGGAAGGCAAAATCACACAAAAAAAGGTGGGATCTGGGTTCGAGTCTTTCTCGAATGGTGAGAATAGTTTTTACTCTTGAAGTATTTTAGATGTTCATCTCTAACGCTGAATTATGTTTGCGATTTTCCTTATAACCCGTCATTTCTTCGCTAGATAAATGTTTGTCGTGACGTTAGTAGCTTCACGACGCTGTTTGCATCTGCGCAGTGCTTTGGTTATCATTCAAGGAAGAAACTCCCTCCAGGAGTGTGTTTGCCTTCAAAAGAAGAAATAATTAGAAAAGTCACAAGGTACTCTGCGGAAAGAAGTCTTCGTGCTGTTTTTGTGGCCACAGATGAGGATCCAATGTTGGGTGAACTAGAAGAAGCTTTGAAGGATCAGCGCGTAAGTTCCATTAGATATATTACTTGGAAACATGTTTTCAGCCAGGTTGGCCCCGTGTTCAGAATTTTGCACAGCCTCCCTATTCAATTGAATATATTTAAAGTTAACAAAGACCATGCACAAATGTGCTAGTTGTCTGCAAGCATCTCTGTTTTTAAAAAACTCCTACATACAAATCATTAAAGAGTGTTAAATTACCGTTTACATCCCCATTGTTGCCCCTCCTTTTCTGCAAGGCTGTCTTTGGACCGGCCTTGCTGGTAATGCAAAATTTGCAGATAGCTTTTAATAGCAAAGTCATGTATAAATGCCAAGAACGCATTTCATTGCACTCTTATCAGTTCTGGTCATGGAAAGACTGATTCTGAACTAAAACCAATATGAATAGAACACTAGAGAAATAAAAAAGTATGTCACCACCGGGGATCGAACCTGTGACCCACGCTTTCGCGGCATGCGCTCTAACAATATGTCCTTATCAAATAACTAAGTAATGACAGACAGGATCGGAGCAAAAACTAAACAAACACTAATTGGACAATGAGAAGTACGCAGAAAATTTTGAGAGGGGCCAAGTTTAAACAACTTCAGGGGAAGTTGAGGAATTCCATAAGAGTTTGTCTCTCTCCGGGATCGTTGTTTACAAGAACCGAACTCTTGGACTGAATGTGTCGCTCGAACGTTCAGATAGATCAGTGAACGTACTGGTACTTGTTTTGGCCATTAAATTTGAGTGGTGCAAAATCTACGGGTGATTTAGTTTCAAGAGCCTTAGAATATTATGTTACCATATAAATACCTTAATAAATTTGTTTTATTTTATAACAAAGCATCAACTTGAACACTGAGTATGGTGCGTACTCATAAGTATACCAGAGGTGAATTGAAAGATATTTAATTTTTAAAACTATAACATTTTGCAATAACAGGGGATCAAAGCTATGTTACCAAATAGATAGTTTTGGTTACAATTTTACGCCGTGAAAATACAGTTTACGCCACATCGGCGATTTTCTCCAACCATACGACCACAGAATTGACTAACTCTATGGATCTCGTCCTGTTATGACAGGGGGGAGGGGGGAGGCGAAAAGGCAGCCCTGAACGCACAAAAAGCTGCTTAGATGGACATGTGTATGTGTTTATATGACTATCTATGCGCATTATGATGTACGCGCGTGTATCTGTGTGTGTCTATGTGTCCCTCTGCGTTAATTATTCATAGACGTATATTATTGTGTACGTTTTTATTACTATTGTCTGTTCATAGACGTGGTCGTTGTGTGTATGACTGTTGTTCCCTTTAAAACACAGATACAATAAGGGCTCCTTTACCTTTTCTATTTGCAGGTTTCAGTACTCACTAGGCCACCTGACGACGAGGTACACGATCCAATTATTGATATAGCAATCATGTCAAAGGCCGATCTTTTCATTGGCAATTGCGTATCCACATTCTCTGCTTTTGTACGACGTCACAGGGATGTTCGTGGACAAGAGACAAAATTTTTCGGCATCGATTAATAAAACTCCGACGAGGGACTATTTTAATTTGCAATTGAATTTATTTATATAAAGTCGCACCAGAGTAAATACATTGAGACAAATTTTTTAAACTTGCTGTCCGTGTTTATTTCTTTTCTTCCTTAACACATATTGCTGTTACGGTGCATTAGATGGAAAGATCTGGGGAGCTGTTTGCCTTTTAAGATATACAAACCAGGCTGAGACATGACCTCATTCGTCTAAGTGCCATATCTAATGACGTTGATGACCATTCTGTCTTTGTACTGGTAATGTTTAGGTCTCTCTTGGCAATCTCCTGCGCTATCTTGTGGTGTATTTCTTTAGGCAATTCGTTGGATATTGCATTCCTGATGTTGTTGTAGCGATATCCCCCAACGTTCACCCCTCTCATGCCTGCGATTTCTTTAATTTCATAGACTGTCATAACTATCAAATATCTTAGTTGATGACGTTAATAAAGACAGAATTTGAAAAGTTGATTTGTTGTACAAAACTTGAATATTGCGTTGAGTAACGGATTCATTTTGCTAAACGTTTTCGCCATACACTGATCACAGACTACTACTACTACTACTACTACTACTACTATTACTACTACCACTACTGCTACTACTACTACTACTACTACTACTACTACTACTACGACTACGACTACGACTACGACTACGACTACTATTACTACTACCACTACTGCTACTACAATTACTACTACTACTACTACTACTACTACTACTACTACTACTACCACTACTTTCACCTCTACAGCTACTACTACTCGTACGTCTACAGCTTCTACTACCAAAACTGCTATTATTATTATTATTATTATTACTACTACTACTACTACTACTACTACTATTACTACTACCACCACTACTTTTACTACTAACCGCGAAAGATTGATATGAGTTCAAATCCTCTCAGCTTCCTAAAATTGCTAGCTGTTGTGGTAAAGCTCCACTCTTTGACCATTTATATAATTGTAATGTGCTTTGCTAAGAAAATATACATAAACATATGTAAATATGACATTATTTTAAAAGCTCCTTTTCACATATCTCTTAAACAACCATAATGGGGCCGTATTGAATTGTTTCAATGATATTACGTAAGAAAAATGTACTGCCCTATCATGAACTAAGATTTATCTCACGTTTTGTGTTTTGGCGTAAAAGCTATGGAAATAGACATTGGTTATGGGGGTAAATTAGTATGCACTATTGATTAAGAAAGGGGAACAAAGATAAGTGATGAAGCATTCATTTGGCAACTCTCTCAGTCGCTCGCTGGTTTGATTTGATTACTTTGCTGTGTTGTCTTTTCCTTTTGTACTATACTACAAATACTTTGCTTTCAATAATCTTCTTACGAGTCATAGTCTATTTGATGTTTTGTAAACTATGCAAACTCCAGCTCACTTTCTCTTCATTGAAAGATAAAAATGATTGAACTGACCTCTTTATTACAAAAGACAAAAATTTAGTCAAAAGTGCTCTCGGTTTGTCTATTTCACGCTAACAACGGAGTTGATGATATCGACCTGCATGTAAAATTATTTCTTGTTTGCACCGACAGGTACCAAAGCACGTTGTTATTAGCATGGATAACTATGGATCCGTAGTATACAATATTCTCGGTAAAGATTATTTTAAGTGTTTTTATTGTACAATAACCCCAGCGAAGAGTGCTTACAGGCCTTAAGCACTTAAAGAGGGATAGATATACCATGTGTCTAGACAGAACTTCGTCGGAACATGTCGAAGGCCATGTTTACAATACCAAACATGACTGATAAGCCACTCATTAATAATTATTTCATTAAAGGCTAATGGAATAGGAGTGCAATACCAGGGCCACGTACGATTCCCCTTACAATAGATGCATCAGGTGTGAAAGTATTATTAAACACGTGGCCTGTCAATGAGATCGTAGAAGAGGACGAGAATGGTCGACAATAACACAGACTGCTGGTAGGAAGCAGTTAAAAATCTGCCAAGATTTCCAGCAAAACGCATTTACAATTTATTTATTAAAACACAGTCATATAGCTAGCCCATTAATACGTTAATAAAATTTACTCTGGATATTTATGCGCCCCTCGCGTTAGTTAACTTCGGTTTTGGTAGAGGAGGTAAGCTATCTTACCGGTGAACATTGTTAGATGCTGTATCTAAACTTGATTGAACTGGCACAAACATTGCTGTCTGATGACTTAAAAAAGCGACCCAGGTATTCTTAGAAGATCTCCAAGATATTTTAAATTAAATATAGGGATTAGAGCCAAGTCCCAGCAAATAACGCCTCTGGCTCTTCCTTTGCAAATTGAAATCAAATTAGTTAAATCTTGTCACTCCCCTATTGATCTCCTTATCATCATAGGAGAAAACATTTGGCACTTACTTAAAGATCAAGTTAATGAGATATTGCAATCTTGCATAGCTTTGGCAGTCTGGGTACATTTTAGGAGGCTTCCATGATCAATAACCTTTAAGGCTTTAAGTCAACCCTTTCAATCATTCGTAAACAAACAGACTTCCTTTCGTTAGCTTAGTTCATGTTACGACAACCTTGGCATTATCACTGCAGCCTTCGTACTATAGTATATACTTTTTCAAGCCAAGTACTTAATTACAGAAGGCACCCGGTAAGTTGTATTGGCCGTTAGACGAAATTTCATATTTTGCAATCATGTGCAATAAAAAACAGTATCATCTGTCATCTTTTAAGTCAAAATTGGGGGCTCAGGTATAATCAAAGGGTTTTAGTTTTATTCCACTCGATGATGACAGAGGATTTTGCATCTTTTGACATTATGATTTGGCAAAGGACTCTCTTTGCCTCCTTTCTCGCTATTTTATGTTTCTCATTGCCGTGAAAAAGCATAACTTGACAATAACGGGGAAGAGATCAAGCTCCAAAGCACTCCCCTTCACCCCCTCCCCCCCCCCTAAAAAATGCGCCAATACCTTTGCGACTCATGTCCATTAAAGCTTCTTTTGTGCTTCTTACTATGTTTTAGCAGTCTTACTTAGTAGAATCCTAAAGCTACGTCCACAAAAAGAAGTGCGATGTTGCTAGATAAGATATCTTTGTATGTCTCTACATTTGCGATGAAGACAACTCTAGGCATAATGTACAACTTGCTGACTGCAAAGACACTTAAATCAGAATCGAAAACAGCCAGTAAAAAGTTTTGTGGACAAGGAAGTAGGAAGAGCAGGAATGAAGATTCTGGAAATTGTTTCATAATATACCCAGTGTCCTCAGCCTTATATTTGTTAATGTTTATTTGAGAAAATACAAACAGATAATTGCAGGAGACATTATCAAGGAACTTAAAGTTTAAAAAACCTTGTAATCTTTCGTTGTCTTTGCCTAATATTAAACCTTGCTAAGAATATCAAGAAAGTTGGATTCTGTCCATCTTTTAGTGTTGCTGGTGTAACGATGAGATAAAGCTTTTAAAACTTTGTGTTGCCTAAACCGCTGTGTCCTCGTATTCCTCTATAATTTGTTTAGTTACTTTTGAAAATGGCCCCATGGTTTTATCGGATTTGAAGTGCAATGGCTTTTCAAAGCAGAACGCCTCTTATACCCAGTTTCCATTATTGCTTCGTACAATTTTACGAACCCTTTCCCCGTGCTCTCTTAACATGTCTCACCACCCTATAGTCTTGGGCATTGTAAAACCAACAACTCAAAATTTATCGTAGAACAAAAAGGTCATTGTATTTAAACTGGAATAAAAATGAAACTTTGAAGTTACCAGAAGCCTTTGACTTACTTCAACTAAAATTATTGACAGCGTGAGACAGATAATTTATTCCTTTACGTTTCTGGAAAGGTGAGGGCTCAGATGCCTTTTTGCTAGATTGGTTTGTCACATTACCAGTCAGGCATTATCTTCATAGTAAGACTATGTAGACTGTTCTATATGGTCTTATAGCTGTTCCCATAAAGTGGTTTCCATCCCTGTAAATAATAGTAGAAATTTAGCGCGTCTTCTTGCAAATGTAAAGGGTCCATTTTTCTAACTGATAGACTAAAAAATATAGTACGTAATCGACAAAATTGACGTTAAAAAATGTTTGAAAAAGGACAACATTATACTTCTATTATCGCCAATACTCAAAACGTAAGCCGTGGTCTTTGCTGCTATCCCTGCTAATATGAAGGTACATAAGAAATCGTTGTATATTTCATTGAATGTCAATACAAATAACGGCCTACATAACTTCAACTCATCGGTATGGACCAATGCCGCTCTTTATAGACCATATCCATGGAAATGATCGCGCTTGATTTCTAACACTCAGCGATATTTGCTCACAAGTCACTTAGCAGCAAAATGATGCTAATTGATCTGATATGGTTTATTGTATCAATGTCATTTATCATGCAGTACATATTTAAGGTCTATTGGAGATTTATTCATAGGATTGTGTATGGATATTTATTTATTATCAGTAAATACTGTTCTACAATGATTTACACCAACAGGCCAACTTTTTAAAATATTTCCTAATAACTATTTTCTAAAAACATGGAGGACCACTTCACAGGCTGTCATTAGACTAAGATGGCGTAACAAAGCCCAGTTGAGAATCCAGTGGATTCAAATTTCTCTCTCTTGAGAGTTCATTGGGTTTGTGTGCAGTGATTTAGTTCACTGTGCCACTTCTGGTTCATCTAATCTAATCTAGTCTGATCATCAATATTAAGGGTTTTACACTGTACTGGTATTCTATGAGGCCACATAAGGCGTGCGCCTCAAAGATTCTTGGATATTATTAAATATGGAGTAAATGATACATACGTAGGCTTTGCAGCTGACAAGCTTATACTTTGAGAAAACAACTAGAGAAATCGAGACAAATAGAAGAAACACAGGGCCTTTAAAAATTTCCGACGATGTGTTCGGCATATTCGACGATGCTGTCAAAGGACATGCTGTCAATGGACATGTTTGACGATGCTGTCAATGGACCTTTATATAAGATGGAAACAAAAAAGAGCTATTAATACTAGTGATGCTGCTTCTACTAATATCGAGGGGTAAATGGAAATACGAGACTGGGTGGTCGTTGAACAAGTAGCAAGACAACACCACTACTACTTTTTCAAAACAGAACTGAAATATGTTATTGACGAATAAACTCAGAGATACCAAATGACTGTCCCTCCCTCATTAGACACTACACAACAATTTTAACTTCTTAGTCAAATGGCATTTAATATAATATTAAAATGATAAGATACTGTGCGTTCACGAAGCTGGCCCTCTAAGACAGTTGGGCGGTTGGGATTTCCAAAATATCAATGGGGGGCGGGTCACAAGTTTCATCATCTTTCGGAAATAATCCTAAAAATGGTATCCAATCATTGCCGCCAAGCCATTGGTTTAAAGTCGTTAGAGAAGTTTGTTCACTAAAGCCAAAAGACACGATTTTGTGTGCAGTTCTGAGGTTATATCTCACGGAAGGCATTTTTGAGGAATACTTCAACGTCCCTTAGGTCCTAAGATTTTTATTTCCGATTCATCATCATATACTAAAGTAAAAAATGTATATGCCGATAAAAATGTCAGGTGGGGCGGAATACGCTAGTGTATTCTCTCAAGGGGGCGGCGCCCCACCTTGCCCCCCTTACCTTCGTGAGCGATACTGTGTAACATTTGGTTGCTGCAAAGGAGAAGAACCTATGCTTATGCAATATTATATCAGTAGGCTTGTCACCGATGTCTTTTATCGATCGGTTTTTAAATTTTCTAACATTTTTTGACTCAGCCACTGCCATATGTCGTAAAGTTTATCATGTCTTGAGTTTCTGCCTGAAGATGGAAGACTTAAGAGTTAAAGACGAGACGTAATTCGTAAAAAGGCTGAAGCTCTAAACATGATAAATCTACCATCTATTGTATATCTACGTTGCTCTTGCTATTGACAACCTTGAAAGAAATTAAAACAAAGTAAAAAGTCAAGATTGATCAACTTTTCAGTTCAACTTTGCGTTTCAGTTTATCCTCAGTGTATCTGATTAGCACCAGCAAACTTCAAATGGATGCCTTTTTCAAGATACCTTAGCTATAAGTAATTAATATTGGTTTTTTTTCTTGCCAGTTTGCTACAGTCTAAAAACTTCACCATAACTTTTGAACTATTCTTGTGTGTTATATATCAGCATGATACAAGCATATAACTTTCCTTTGTCTCTTCTCATAAGGACAATTTTAACATTACTAATAAAGCTGCATATTGTACCTACAAGAACACTTGTTTAAAAGTACCCTCCTGTATTAACTGTCCCCTCTATGTCAGTAGTCAATTCGTCGTAGTCCTGCTAACTTGATTAATACAAGCTCCCCATATGTGTCAGAAAAAAACCCAACAATTTAACCAATGCCATACAACCTGAAACCCTTTGCATCAAATATGAAGAAATTCAAATTCTTTGGTCTTTATAAATGTAAGTGTAATAAATTTAAGCTCGTATAGGCAGAAGAAAGTTTACTTTCCTTCTCTATGAACATATAAAAATAGTTGAGCATGTAAATGTACGTTATACAGGCTGTTTTGATACACGAGATCTAAAGAAAGCAAAATAGTGCTAATAAACCTGCATCATCGTCTTTAGTATTCCTAAATTTGATTGAGTTTATGGACATTAAAACTATAACCCCTCTTGATACATAAGTAGAAGCACAAACACTTCCCAAACATGTTCAATCCGTCTGTGAAGCTGGGCCATGTCAAACCTTCACAAGTGTTCATGAAGGAGTACTTAGAAAGTTTTCCCCATGTTTGAATGTATGGATGGATGGGTGTATCTGTGTATCTGTGTATCTGTGTATCTGTGTATCTGTGTATCTGTGTATCTGTGTATCTGTGTATCTGTGTAATGGCGTGTGGCACAAGGACCTAGGGAGATGCAAGTAAATATGGTCACATGGCACTTACTTAAACGACGGGGCGAATCATAGGGGTCATAGAATTCTAGGCGAGATCGTACACGATGATGAGTGAGTGGGACAAAATTGGAAGAGTTTGCGTGAGAAACTGACCCTTGTTTTAAGATGTTCAAAGTGCATCTATTTTCAATTTAACTCTTAGCCATGACAGATCAATACTTTGAGAATGTTGAAACATCTGTAAATGCGCCTTTCGGGTATAAATACATGGAATAATGGCATTGCACGTGATCTGTTTCTTTCATCAAACCGTAAAGGTCAAAATTCATCTTCCCATGTGGAGTATTTTGATCTACCCTAATACTTTCAACTCAACACTTGAATGCAGCAGTTTCTCCTTTCTGGACCTAGGTGGGCACTAAAGCCTCCTTTGCAAACCGTATTTTCCGCGCAAGCGCAAATAAAAGCTATTAACGTCGAAAGCATCGGGTTTCCATCACGCTTGATGCCAATTCTGTGCCATGACCGAATCAACTCGTGTGAAATTTTCTTGCTTTAGATTTTGCTCTTACTTTTACGTCCTTCTTCAAAGCTAGGCATCAACATAACAAACTAAATGATTTCATTTCTGGCTTCTGTTACTTTTTTCTTCGAATTTATTGAGAGAAATGACAAAAGAAACAAGTGTTTTGGTAAACAATGAGTTTGGGCAAGACAAAATCGGCATGAAATCATCCAGACAAATTGCGCATAGGTCCTGAAGTATAAGGTGCGGGAAGATCAAATTTACCACGACAAGGTAAACTAAATTGTATCAATAGTCAGAAAACATCATCAAAATCTATGTAGTCAAAAATAGTTAGAGGGTTTTTTATCAGGGTGGCGAATTTTCCCGAAAATAGGATTAAGACGTCAAAAATTGAGAACGCTTCTCTGTCATGAAGAACAATGTATCCCATTATGCGAGAACAACTGTCCTCTGTGTGAAGGGAGAGAATATTCTTCTCAGCGTCCCTGGGCCATGACAGCATGGGAAACAGAAAGGAATGGCGAAAAAGACATCAACTTCAAACACGAGAAACTTTTAAACATCTCCAATATACATCAAGAGCAATTCCTATTTCACACCCCGGTCACAGTCTAGGCTTCGAAGATCCATAGCAAAAAACACAAAACTGAGGTCCAGCTCTTACATTGGCCATTTCAGTTCATAAATTAGCAATTAGAAACGTCTACCTAGATTACCCCATTGTTTACTACCATCTGCAAGTTCGCCTGTTTACATAGGGAGCCACTCCCAACTAAAATAAAACGAAAATGATACCTTAAAACTGAAGGCCCTACTTACACAACATAGCTTCAAACAAGAGTAACACCAAAATATAATTAATTTAAATAATAAGCCATTCAACGCATTAAGCGATACTGATACATTTTTTACACCCTTCTGTCATTCGGTATTGTTGGTTCACGAGTCCCCGGATTTTCATACAAATTTCCAAGTGCCCATTGTGATTAAAATGACATAACTGTCTCTAACTACAAATGCATTAACTTGCATTAAATGTATTGGTGGTATACAATTAATGATTTCTTCAGCATGGCGTCGCCTTACTATATGCCTGCTTTTATACAAGCGTTAACACTTGCATGGCTACACGGCCTAAATTTTCTCTAAACATCAATAAATTGCTAAGCACCATTTTGTAAACAGAGTAACATCCAGTGTACCAAGACCTGACTGCGTCTTGTAACATGACGACACATTGTCAAA
The DNA here is from genome assembly GCA_010016025.2 of Alatinidae sp. Z8VKAUB7J3. Classification (NCBI taxonomy): domain Eukaryota; kingdom Metazoa; phylum Cnidaria; class Cubozoa; order Carybdeida; family Alatinidae; species Alatinidae sp. Z8VKAUB7J3. The sequence goes on along the minus strand of JAAAKM020006971.1, from coordinate 126,341,995 downwards.
TTGCAGTTTCCGTCTTGGGCTTAAACCCACAATTAGCACTATTTTCTCTCAGCGTAAAATTCTCAGCGAGAATACTGGTAATTAGAAAGGCTGCAAAAACTGCGAGCGAACAATGATGTAAATCTCATGTTCTGGCGTTGACAAAAACGAGCCTAACCTTCGTTGATAATCTGATCAATGATTACAAAAATTATATACCCCAACGTAAAGCGCCCCTACAACTTCACATTGTCATATCCTCAGCATAGCCTTCGCCTAAAATTGGTAGTTCATTAAGCATATCTTACCCCGACGCTGTATTTTGGCTTTCTTATAAAAAAAGCATTACATTCGTACTCTCCTTCATTGTTTAGAAATGGGCTGGAAGCAATGGGTGGCGACTTCATTCCCGTGAGCCAAAAAAAAACCCATTTAAAGTACAAAATCCTAAAAAATTAAAATCCATCATGGAGGTAAATGTGCCTATTTCATAAACTATACATTTCTATTTTGTCGTTACATGTCTATAAAAAGTAATACCGATAGCTGAAGAAGAGTCACTACATTTACCTGTCGTAAGCCAATCGTCATTCGCTATACTTCAACGACAAGCCGCCCCTTTCTAAACTAATGTCACTCAAGCAAAGACGTCGCACAATAAATATAGCGTAAAAATCTTCCGGAGTAACTTAACTTACCGTGCTAGGTGGCATGTGGCATAGTTAAACGTTCTATTACTATATCGCCATCCAGATGCCTCTTAACTTCACCCTTTGACTAAGCTAATAGTAAAAAGCCCAACTCCCCAAGTATCTACCATCAAGGACCCTCTCGTCCAACATTAATTGTGGTTTCCCTGGGGTCTAGTTAAATTTTATACAATAGCATTGCCCTTTTTACTCCTGCATTCTCAATATTTCTGATGTGTACGCCTCAATAAATAAAACAAACTATCTGACGACTGTTGCATATTTCGTCAATGTATATTTAGCTTTCCTTACGTATTACAGCAGTTCATTATCAAATGAGCATTCGTAAGCCACGAGTTTCCGCGATAAGCAAGTTAATACCGAATGTACCGCTACGAGTTCCATTGACTCAATGGCACATTTTCGTACGGGCGAATTTAACAGGTTTTGACAAACTGCCTGTACTTCAGCAGAACCTTTCACAATAATAGCGTTACGTTATCGGAGAAAAGGAGCCGATCGTACGCATCAATGTAAATTGTCAAGATTTCGTCACTTCCTACTATAAAGCAGTTGATGCCCTACCTATTGGAACATTTCATTTAGTGTTTTGCGTGCGAGTTTGAGTGTAAGTAACAAGCGGTTGAGGGGACTCTGGCATAATGTCAGACGGAATAATGTCTCTTAAAAAAATCTCAATGCAACCTTTGTTTCAAATTGAAACGATAAAATTCATGGCCTGCACTTCCAGGTCCGATACCACGCATTCCTTACACGAACCACTACTGTAGCGAGATTTGTTGCTTCTGATGTCACACTTTCTGTGAATACATTAATGAGAAGAGTGATTAACTGAAAGAACTGATAGAATACCACTAAGGTCAGACAATCGCAATTACTGGAATGATAGTGTCACCATTGTAATATAAACAATCACTTTTATGTTGATGAAAGTTACAAAATAGTTGTACTGATGAAAGGTAAGACTAGGTTACGACCGTCAACGCAGTTAAATACCAAAATGGTAGTAAGAATCAATATCATAATTCTTAATTGGTAAAAAATATCAGTTAGATTTCTCTAGAATGCGAGACCGTCATGAAAAACAGTTAAGCGAAACTGTTACAAAAATTGAATATGCTCTTATATGTGGCTACAAACAATTTTTGAAGGTGTATGTGTATCGGCTATTATTCACGACTTCAAAATAGATCTAGGTACAAACTAAAATCTAGATAACAAATATGACATAAGCAATTACGATTAATTATGTTTAGGCTCCATTGATAATGAGGGAGCATCCACATTTATAGAATTCACATGTTTGGACCTCCCAACGAATATCTTAGTAGGGCAGGTTAGATGGGAAAGTCTTTTAATTCTCATAAAAGTGTATTGTTTTGGTGTCCTCGTCATCTTTCTCCGTTCCAAACGTTGTACCACGCCCGGATTTCCAAATGCTGTTACTAGCCAGGCACCATTCTCCATCG
>JAAAKM020006971.1:126305733-126333912 GCA_010016025.2 Alatinidae sp. Z8VKAUB7J3 | reverse complement strand
ATGAAAGTGATGAGGGGGGAGGAGGGAGGGGGGGGGGGGGGGGGGGGGGGGGGGGGGGGGGGGGGGGGGGGGGACAGGACATCAAAGCATGAAAGCCTTCAAGAAATATAGATTTCTTCTACACACTACATGTACGCATTCTGTCACTCAAAGTTGCAATTTAAATATGTTGCCAAAATAACATACAAACCTGGTTCTATCTTTACTTGTATTCTTCCAGAATCATCATCTTCTGTTTTGAAATAGGGATAACAGTCACTGCATTGATCACTCACATCCATGTTTGGTTTCAGATCCAATCACTGGTAAGGTCTCAGTCCTGCTGATATTAAAGAAAAAAGAAGGAATTTCTTATAATCTTACTCCTCTAACTCAAAGCTTGAAAATACAATAACGATTGGTGAATAGTTGCCATATTTGTCAAATATGCAGCAAACCCAAGTGCAGTGCTCATCTTTTCACAGAACTTAAACTGTAATACTGAACAGTAACCTCTCAATCAAAGACCCCTGATGAGCAGTGGGCCTGACTTTCAAGGCCCCGCCCCCCCCTAATCAACAGTAACACCAAGAAGGCTCACTAACATTATATATATTAGTAACAAATAACAGGCAACCGGAACGTCCAAGGGCAACGCCTCTTAATTTAGGCTACAAGGGCAAGAAGAGATCCATGAGGCAGACTAAATCGTACAGTAGAATAAGCTGTTGCCCAGACTTCAGCCAGGGAACCCCTTTGCCTCTGACGAATCATGGAAATATTTGTCATCAATAAGAAAGGGCTACCAGACTTAAGCCATTCCTAGACTAGAGCCCGCGTTGCGCAACAAGATAAACCCGGCGCTATCCTGAAACTGCCCTTAGTGATATCAAAACCCGACCTGTCTCATCAGACCTCCTGCAAACCACGCTACCTTCGGTTAGACGTATAAAAATGAAATGACACGGGTATTGGCGTGCCAAAATGCCAAGCATACTCAACTATCAACGTCATTCATTCTGAATTTGCGACGCAACCATAAAACCATTAGCACGATCTTGTAGAAGTGAATCTTCGTCTTCAACATACAATTGGTTAACCATTTTACTCAAGTGGCATATATGTTAATTGAAGGACTAAACATTACCTGAAATGGGAGTTTCCACCGTAAAAAAATCAATTCCAACTCAAGTGAAAGGAAACCTTCTCCAATCTTTCAAATGCACCAACATGGAGGAAGCAAAGGAAAGGAAACAAATAAACCTCGTTGCCATGATAACCTCGTTTTTATGAGAACCAGGCTTCTCCTTTACTTTGACCCCAAGTATGGACCTGCCGCCATAGCAAATATTTTTTTTGATAATTTTCCACCCACAAATCTGTTATTACAACCACCTCGTTCATTATGACAGGCATGTCTCACAAACTCGCCAATTCAAGCCCCAAGCCTGATTTCATTCCACTCGCCAAAGCATTCTTCCAACGTTTAAACACTCCACCGGTAATCAAAACTACACTGTTCATTTTCTTATAAACAACTCAGTTTTTGAATTTCGCCCGAAAGGTTGTTTAGTTCTTGGTCAAAAACGCGCCCAAAAGTTGTTTAGTAGTTGTTTGTAGGTTATAATTGTTGTGTTGATATGCTGTAGTTTATGCAGTAACTTTTGGGCATGAGTTTTCTTGCAGCTTTTTATTTCTATGGAAAGCCTGTTAAAGTTATGTTCCATAGCAACTCTTTAAAAATTGTCGCTTTGCCACCATTCCATTAAGTATTGATTTGCCCTTAACAGTTGTTTAATGTTTTACAAATAAATTCGCCCAAAGGAAGTTGTTTATAAGTTGTTTAAAATTACAGTACTTTTCGGGGCGACTGTTTATTTTTGGGGTTGTTTCTAAGAACAGAGTGTCCCAAAATCACCCTCTTCCTCTGACCTCCTCTTTGCGTGCACGAGCTTTTATTCTTGTACTCTTGGGTGCCTAATAGAAGGGGAGTTGGAATAAAGGGTGGGGGGATTGGGGCAGTTGGGAAATGACCCAAAATGTAAAGAAAGAGCTTAAAAATTAAAGTCAAGAAGAGATGTTTTAACTGCGAGTTCCTAAACGTAGTGTGATATAAATACAAACAATAGTCAGTTATTCAAAGTCATGGCAGACTCTTACACACCTTCCAAGATTTTAAAAATCTTCCCCTCGTCCTCCTGCTTAATGACAGTGTTACTGCTAACATCTGTACCGCGCTTCTGCACACTTCTTCGAGCCTCGTGAAAGACTGCGCATTTACTCTCGAGTGCTAAATAATCGTGCCCCCACCCGCTTATCAAGTTTTTGAAATTTTTTACCCCCCTCCTTATTAGGATCCCCCATTTATCAATTTCAAGGAATTTTCCCAGTACTCAAATTGTAAATGATATCTCCTGAATAACTTGCCATGCCACATTTGACCCTGAGACTGTTGATACGATACAGTTAGTACGATTTTTGTCCTCATCTGTGTCATCCTTAATTAAAACTTCCACAAAATTGAGATTGAAGTTCAGACCCCCCGTTTATTTGGACCCCCCGTTTATTAACTTAAGACAGTAATGATGACCCCCGTTTATTCAGACCCTCCCGTTTCTTCGGCACTCTAGAGTATTCGAAAGAGGAGTCTAAAAGAAGGAAATAGTGCTGATTTACCGGATTTCCTCTAATTATAGACCCGTCTATAATTTATTGAGGGCACCAAAATAGGGGTCTATATCTAGAGGGGGTCTATAATTAGAGGGGGTCTTTAATTTCCAGAACAAAGTTTTCAAACAAAAAGAGCATATAGAGTTTCAAGAAAAATTGCGAAAGTGTACCGACCAAGATAAAATTAATATAAAAAATAGTTGACACCTACTGTCACACTTAATTGCTCAGATTATAAAAAAATCTCAGTCTCAAACTAAAAAAGCTGGCAAGCTCAACTGCCAACCTACACTGTAAAAATCTCTTAAAATCAAGCCTGTTGTAATTTTTCTTCACTGCTTGCCTATATGGTCTTCTGATGAACACTTACCATACCCTGTTACTGACTGAAACTAAATTAATCAATCGCAAATAAAGATACCCCTGACAAAAATCTAGATGCTGTTATGACATTTGCTGAAACAAGAAAAGTGTAGGACTTGCATACCAACCACGGCATACACAATAAAGATTCTGAGGAGGCCTACTCATTGAACTCTCTGATTAAGTAATGAAAAAGTTAGACTTAGAGATGGAAAAGTATATTAATTCTTCTACTTTCAAAGTTTTGTTTTTTGGAAATCAAAGGCAACTACAGCATTGAATGACTGACAAAGGTGGCAAACGTCTTAAGATCAAAACTTGGGTATTGAGAAAGTTCTAAGGAGAAGGATGGTTTTCCAAAATATCAGAAAAAGCTTCTAATGTTTGCTCTAACTATATATCTACATATATATTCTCAGCAGACACATTGCAATTCTATATTATTCTCAAAGAGTGGTCCAAACAAAACAACCAAAAAGTTAAATAAAGAGCAAGACATTGACTTAAATCTGCATGAAATTTGTGACACAGTTGTCTTTGAATGTGCTTGCACCATTTATCTCACCCCGTAGGAGTTTCAACGTACTGAGCCCTATTTTATAGCATGATATGCATGGTATCTCATCATGTACATCTTTTAAGAGAGAAACATTTTCTGTATTATGTCTGATCCGCATTTCCCAGCGCAGGGCAAAGGATTTAATGTGAAAAACAGTATATATTGGCTTTGTGAATGAAAATGAGTGTTTCCCCACCTCAGCCAACCACATCCAATTTATTACACAATGGTCAACTATTTTTCACCAACTAGTCGACTACCAAACTAGTTGAGGATGGATAGCACTAATTACAAGGTCCAAGGTCTAAACTTTATGAAGCTGTTAACTCAGAGATGTGGCTTGAAACTTTTAATTTCAAAGTTGGGTTACAACCCCCCTGGACCCACAAAGACAGAAGTTATAATCATTTTTAGTAATAGCATAGATCTTTTTGCCACATCATCATCACCACCATTTGCAGTTATTGGCCATTTTCCATGCTTGTATGTGTTGGATATTACCTTGTGTATGACTTCCAAGCTACTCTGTCATGTAATGCAAATCTGTATTCACTCTTCTTTCCCTTTCCTTAAGTTTTGTCTTTGTCACTTCATTCCAGACACTATGCATTTATGGGACAAGGTTTCCCAAAGTGAGGCCAGCAGTATATCAAATTGAGGTGAGAGTCCCATTCTACCAAACAGTTGGAACTAGTGAAATCTATAAAGCATCATGGTTTTCTTAAAATTGACTTTTTGACAAGTGCAAAAAAGTGCTTGTAAAGTATGGGCCCATTAGGAGTTGACTAGTTACTAATCTAAATGACCTTTTTCTGACTTTTCTTTTACATCATAATGTTCATGCCATCTTAATATCTACTATTATAACTAGAACTCTTGAAAAACTACAATTACTAGCAACAGCTATGAGACTAAGAATAGAAATGTCTCATACAGAGCCAAAAAACTAAGACCAGGTGTATTCCAGACCATAACAGCCATGTTTGCCTAAATTGCAGTTTTACTCTTTATTACATTCTGCCTTTTTCTGATTATATGGCAATACTTGAATCAAAAAGAAAGAGGAAGGTGTATATTTTCATTGAGTTTCAAGATTATTATGTTAAAAAACCAGTTCCATGTATTAATTCCTTATGTATTCTCCTCTAAGACCAAGTCAAGTCATTGCCTGTTTAAGTACTTATAACTGACATATTTTTGCCAATAAAATGGCTGAAACTGAATCAAGGTATATAATTTACTTTGGATGTTTCATATTGTTACCTCACAAATAGCAATATTTCTTAATGCTTATGCTCCATTGGATATTCTGTTGGGAATCCTGCCATTTGAAGTTTATCTATAAATTGTGGCCATGTGATGACAAACAGCACTCTTTTACACAAAAATTGATTAAAATATTGTCTTGATGCAATATTCGGAGGAAACTGTAAACTTTCCTGAAACCAGTATTGAAACTGTTTGCCAGTTTTGTAATATCCCATACTAGCTCTTCCAACTTATTTCATCGAAATCTGTTTTCTCAGCCATCAAATACTTTATATACACACTATGAAAAGAGCCCTACTACTATTGCCAGTAGATTTGCAGTATTGAAATTTTCAGCTAACAAAGGAAAGTGAAAATCACCTAAATGATACAGCAGTCATACAGCAACTTGGGCTATTGTTTAAGAACACTACTTCTGGGGACAACCCAAATCTCTATGTACATAAATTGGGGTGACAAGCAATGGGTCAGGTGGCTCATAGTTGTCACCCACTATTTGTAGACTGTTGTATTTGTTTCAGATTTCACAATTGGATATTAAATAGAAATTGGTCAAAGGAAAACATAAGCCCTAATGGGGTTTTAAAGAGTCTAGAGAGGCTATCATTAACATGATAAAGAGCAATATCAGGGGATAGGACACCCTAGTATGCATATAATCTTGTCCTGTAATAAGCCTCATAATTGCTTCATGTCTGAATTCACCACTGATTAAAAGTAACAATTTTGTTTAGTAAACTTGGTTGGGGTGCAAGTCAAAATTTAGTATCAGTAGTTTACGGTATTGAGTGAATGTGAAGCAAGCCCTACTAGAAATGTTCATGAATTGAAACTTCTCTTGAAAAAGGCATATACTTATCCCTGTGATTGGCCAACAACAGGTATCCTAATCATGAATAGCTCTGCCTTATCATAAACCAAAGGTAATATAACCATAAACTTGCCACAACCATTGTTGTCTACAGTGACTACAGTGACTTTTTACCACTATAGGCCAATACTTTAAAAGAACTCTAGCATCTGCATCAATCAATTATCAAGCTTTTATCCTAATACAACAATCTATAAATCTTTTTGGTGGTGTTTTTGGAATGAAATGGAATCACTATACTAAGTCTCTCACTACAGCAGTTCTAGAACTATATGGACACTATAATTATTGTTGGGAAACCCATATTCTTCTAAAAGCAAAATTAAGTTTTCGTATGAAAAGACAGCTCTTAGAAACCAAACTGATGCTAAATGTTTTGAACATAAATAATAAAACGAAACTTATGGGGCCTATGCACACCAATATGTCATATGCGACACACTAAAACATTGTGTAATGTTAGGTTGCTCACATCCCTCAAAAAATTGAATGGGTGTGTCATTTTCTTGTGTTCCCGCCAGTTCTTGGAGTGACTTCTCCACAACCCAAATATATTTTCCCCTGACTTGAAACTAGATAGCCTAGACCTATGCCATACACGTACCCATTCCAAATGCAGTCTATATATTAGCATTCAAACCTGTTATGTTTATAAAGCATAGATGCAACTGTCTGGATATATATAGTTGCTAAACCTTAATCTGGAAGGATCTCCTGGCCATCGAAAATTCCGTAACACAATAAAAGATACGATTAAGCAGTCGTCCATTACCGATTTCTGACACAGGAAACCTACGACACCAGCGTCACAAGCTACCACACAAGTGTCAAATTTTATTCGGCCCCAATGTCATACTAATGTTTACATCAGGACATTTACCTTACGTGGAAAAATTTCTTCTTGTGGTTGGAGAGTGCTGTCCAGCAGATCTGGTCACCGCTCACTGCACAATGTGCAACCACGATCATCGCGTGTTTTAACTCGTGTTGAGGCTCGGCAACCTGTCTCATTATTCCACCTGCAACTATGCCTTGCTTTGATTACCCTTCCAAAACAAGCAAGCGTTCGTTATCTTTCGTTTGTATTAAAATCTTCGTTCAAATTTGAACCAGATGTGAGCAGATCTCGGGCATAAGCCGATTCGCCCTTGGCAGTTGTCTGTACAAAAATAGATGCGTTTCCAATCAAAGTTTTAAAATGAGGTATTCTCCCCAAGGGAGGCAGGTCCTCTGTGACGTCAAACATATCTCTTGGAATTTTGGGGCACATTTGTTGACCTGTTGTACAAATCAGATTTCTTGATGCCTTTAAATTCACAAAGAATGTTTATCACTTCAAAGAGAAATAATGTCAGAGTACTGATTATCCTCAAAGACTTCAAAACATGTTTTTATCATCAAGTGAGTACAATTTCTCGCTCTCATGTCAAACTTTGCGTATGACATGTTAAGTATGATATGAAGTTCGCACAAGATGAAGTTCGGACCATTGGGCTTCAAGATACTTTGAAGATCCTATTTCTATGAGAACATCCTATCTCTATGAGAACACAGTCTCTTCAAGTGACCTTAAATTAGACGAATTTCAATGGAATTCTTCACTAGACAATAACAATATCTTACGTGGTATACCTTAGCAGTTATCAGATAAGATGTTACATCATATTGGCTTGCTCCCGTCAAAACACTTACTTTGAAGGTTAGATGATAAAAATTAAGGCAAGAGCCGTTACATAAACCGTAGTCACTGCTTCTATTTACTTACACAAGAACAGTAGTGAAATCATTCAAGTTACCATGGAAAATCGTTAGAAGGTTACCTTGGAATTTCAACTCCATATTAGTGACACCTTACGCAATTCCAGCAAAGTTATCGCTATGGCCAGCAGTTTTCTCGTCTCGTGCAATTGACGTCCTATTATACATTGATATCAAACGTATGGAAGTCTTGCTTTAATCTGCTTCTCAAAATCACAGCTTAAACTTTAGGATCACAAAGAATGTTATACAGTTCGTTGACGCCGCTTCTCTTAGAACAGAATGCCTGTGCAAATAGCGCCATCATGAGATCAACCATTCCCGGGCCTCTGTTGCCACAGTTACTCTGTTAAAAATCTTCGACAAAGTAAACGTCATGCTTTTCTCGCACAACTTGTCTCTTGTACAACGAAGTCAGCATGTTGTGGAATGGAGAAGGGTTTGATTTTGAAGCCTAAAGAATCAAAGATTAAGACACCCAAAAGTCAAGTAGACAGACCAGGATCTAAACAACTCAGGCCCGACAACAGTTGCGTTTTCTGGGCCAGAACATTCTCATGAGTAATAGCTGTCGGAATATGTTCCCTTTCTTTGAAAATTTTAATCATAACAAGTGTTTCAGGATAAGATTTAAGTTCCATACTGCATACAAGAAACCCCTGCGAAATAACGAACATCTGATGTCCTGAACAATTTCTATATAGTCTAATGTCGGTTGATACGGAAAACAAGAAATAGTATCAACAAAGGAAATAAATTGATCGTTGAGGTACCCTCAAATAGACCAAGGCTTAGGCCATAAAGATCTATAAAAATATTTATTTATAGATTTATATGGTTCGGAGAGACACGGCTGATGTCTATTTATCCATTTCTTGAGATCATCTGACCCCTGAGAAATATGCATATCATATTTTGTTTGCGTTACGTAACAAACTGTCCCAACTGCTCTTTGGTAACCTGATAGCAGGGCATCTAAGTTGCGTCTCATGGTATTCTCAGTTCTTTCCCTGATGTTAATGCAGCAATAGATATTGTGTATTCTCTCTTGTGGATAGGAGCAGTGCCGGCGCTAAACGGAAGAGCTTAGGATGGCTAAACCTCTAAGTCTCCAAACTTTTTCTTGTAGAAAAAGCATATCATGACTATATCGAAGACAAAATCAGTGATCAAGTACACATCAGCTTTCGCGTGTAAGAATTCTACCTGAATTTTCCTGTGTACATACGGCCTTATCTTTAATATGCATCGAGTAAGCATATCCCCTTACTTTAAGCAATTTGATATTTCTTGTATCTCGTGTATTGCATCTGCACTCCACCTATTAAGGAGATGGACTTGCAGGGAGACAGGAAAGAAGCGAAAGATCAAAATACCACTGCAACTTCTTATGCTTAAGACACAGAGAGATTTCTTTACAGATTTGTAACAGCTAACGTACGTAAACACCATCCTTCTCGTTAATTCAGCATGATATGAGAGAGGTTTCTAATGTTTAAGGCAGCTCAAGCAGGCCTACATGCTTCCTTTAGCTGCCTTGGTGAACGCACCGGTAATCTTGTAATTTTATCTATTAATTTTAAAAGGGAAATTTTTTGAACAAGGACATCATTATAGATTTATTTGCAGCAGACTTCAAAAAGACATGTACTCTTTTAGGACACGTTCATATGCCAAAAAAATAAGTGCCATTTGCTACTTAAATCAAGAGACTCACAAACATTAACAAGGAAAAACCATCTCATTTCATTTACAAAAACCTAAAAATATTCACTTGTCTGTAACTAACACATGCCATATATACTAACAAGCTGCTACTCCTATATATTTCAAACTGAAATATCATCATCATAATCATGTATTTAAAGTCTTGACAATTCTACCAACATATATAATATTCAGATAGTAACTGACATAATCACACTGTTTTAGCAGCTGGTAGTGGGACTTTATACAGATTTAAATGTAAGATGAATTGTGTGTTTACACTTTTTGACATTTTTTAACTCTAAGGATCCTATTCCTATAATCAGGTTGCGTACTGTGTATGAATTTCCATGTGCAGGGCATGATCGTGTTTAAATATGAGAATGGTGTATGCATTAGCAAATGCCTCTCTGTGAAAAAATTTACGTGGAAAAGAATTAAAAAATATATGACCACTTGGATATATAGCCTTCATGTGAAGACTGCTTCACAATATTAGTTAAACAATGTTCAAAATAATTATCAGCTCATAATCAAAGTTGCAATACACATTAATGGGGGAATCCCAACTTGAATAACTAAATCACATATGCCACCATCACCTTAAGTCTTAAGCATATTTTAAAACAAGATATTATGCATTGTTTGGTTATTGTCTTCTGTCTTGTATTTGTCATATATCACTGTACTATTTATGTTGTATTGATATTTAGAAATTGACACCCTATTTTACTTGAATTGCTCTTTGTGTAAATAGAGTATTAAGTGTTTGGTGGCTCAAAATGAATGTATAAAAGATGCTGTCTGATACGTTCCTTCGACGGGTGATGGATATCAATTATATATAAAAAATGTCTAGAAAATGCAACAATTTAATGGTTTTCTTTACATGTATCGCTAAGATATATTATGTTAATTTTAAAGATATTAGACCTATTTTGACATGAACATGAAATTTAAATATTTTAAACTTACAAAAACACTGAACAATCAAATGAATAAGACAGCAATAAGTTTACGAATAAGGGAGCTGTATTTTAGGTATTTACTTAATGAATGAGATAGGGCTTCTGCGGCCAAACTCTGTAACGTAGATTAAGAAATTCAGTTTTCTTTTTCCTGAAGTTTTATCTATTTTGTCATCATAACAAAAGGCTATTCAATGTTAGCGGTTAAGTGATTCTTCGTTCCAGGTTCTTCAAACAACGAAACAGGTGACGTTAATTATGCAGGTATGGGTTTTCCCTTGGCAAATCACTGAGGCAACACTGGTGCATAAATTACAGAAAGTCAAGATCAATAAAGATCAATAAATGGAACCAACGATCTAAGAAAGGATTCGTTCTCGTCAGAGTTCGAAAATTCGATGTTAAACGTACCTCCTACCATCTCTGGAATCATCGCTTGGTAGTCATGTCCCACTCGCATTCCTGGTTCTGTAAAACATTAACAAAAACAAGCAGCTTAAAAGATAGCGTACGGGGAAGAACCTTACCGGGCATGCACTTCTTCGAGCAATGGAATAACCAAGCATTTAATGACTTGCCGTCAATAACATCGGTTAGGTGATGAATCTTGACTTCCACGCAGGCAGCTGGGGGTTTCAAACATTTATGATAGTAGGCCCTATCTGCGTATAACTCCTGTGATCTGTTAACCTATAGTATCAAGCTGGATAAGACAATGCTCTGCACGGGGAATCAAAACGGCTTAGAAAGTTAGAGTCCGTCCAGGTCAGCGTTGAATATCATCATCATCGTAATATCATTGTATATCCCACAGCAATCGTTTACATTTAACGTTAACTAGTAAACAAAATTCGTGATATGTGTTATAGATTAACCCGGTTTAAGTCCATTTCCAGCTGCTGAACCAGTGTGATGAAGTCATAGCCTACTTTCGTAAGATTTCTCACCTACGGACCAAAGATGTGCCTAGACTCTACGCCGTTACTACAGCTACGAAAATTTTCCATAAAATACATCCGCTTCGCTGATTCCTTAATACAGAAGTAGCGTTCTTTTAACAAGTTAAACGACACAAGAATGGTGCCTCTACGTTTACACATGCCGATGTGCTATTGAATAGCTGGAACATATTGACCTGATAGCTTAGCCTAATAGAGCCCATGTAACAAATAGGACAACGTCAGCAAGTAAGGTTGTGGTCTATGAAAGGGCTAACTTACAGCCAAGAGTTTATAACTTGTAAGCTATCATAACATACCGTGATCACCGTCATCCTCCTTTGCTTCCATCATTTGCTTCCGTTCGCCATTCTCAAGCCTTTCATCCTTTTTAAGTAAGATGGACTCAGTCTCCATCTTTTCTGCATTTTGAGACTGATCGGCGACCGGCTCTCCGGGCTTCACCATAGCTGCTCAACGAACTATGGTGCAGCTTTAACTACCTGACCATTCAGCGCTGACTCACTTAAGAGCAGTTTCACAACACAAAATATCGAGGGTGATATACTCTACAAAAGAGTATTATTATTTTAAGATTGGTGACGGATCCTGTGGACTCGATTCTAAGTAAAACAATAACATGAAAATATCGTGAATGAGAAAAATGATTGTGAACAATATGTTTGACCAATCAGCATTTAGAATTGCCGGTAGTCAGAGAATATAGCTGGTTCCCAGGCTCCTACTGTCCCTGTGCTGAACAGACCAGAGGTAAACTGTAATACTACTTGGGGGTGAGCAGAATAGAAGAAACATGAAACATTTAATACTATGGATGACTTGGGAATTTTAGTAAACATCGCGGAGTGAATACACTTTTTTATAAGAAACCAGGGCTCAATCTCCGAAAAATTTAAGAAACTCGAGGGCTGGATTGGCTGCTCTAAGAAACCTAACAAATCTCTGAAAGAGATTTAGAAGGTTTGATAACAGGTTATTTCGTTTTTGATGGTAGGTCTAAGTATTTTTTTTTGTCCGGGTCTACTTCATCCTTTATAATATGAAATAAAACCCCGCTGTTTTGTAGCCCCCTCCGCGTATTCCACCCCTTCTATTTGGTACCTGAGAATAAGAAACTGCTGAGAAATTTTGAGGGCTCAAAAGGTCAATCAGGGATCTTTGACGTAGGTTGGTAGGTAGGTTGAAGTTCTATGGGTCAATACTTAAAGAAACTTCGAGGGCTGGACGCTGAGGTAGTTTCTCATAAAAAAAGTAAGTGTAACACTTCCCAATTTATAAGTCCTAAGATAGATTGCATAAACCCTCTTATTAATCGGTAAAAATATTTTGTGAAAGGAGGGAGTATATCAAAGTTGTAGCGGAAGCAAAGGTAAATTTGAGTCTGGATAAATATTATCATAGCCAAAATTCACATTTTTTGTGTGTATATATTTGGCTATGATAATATTGACAATAAGCAACACATTGCCTAATGTTAAAGATAAGACAGCATTACTTTCGACTTATTGCAGAAATGTTGCCATGTACGAAACGTAAAAGAAGGGCAGTTGCTGTGGAAATTACTTGATCCTTTGGATGAAAGTATGAAAGATTAAGATTAAAACTTGGTATAGTTCTGTCAGGATCAATATTACTCAAGAGGAGAGCCTTCTGTCTAATGAGGAATGGACTGACAGCCTTGCAATAATATTGTGTATAAGAAGAATCTTTTTTTATAAGGAACTCGCGCTCAAACTTAGTGGTTAAATTTGGTCAAAAGTTTCACAAATGAATATCTTTTTGTAATATCAAAGTTGTCATGTCATGCTTAGTAAACTTGTAAACATGAAGGTTGGTTCGAATTTCATTACCAGCCATGTTTTTTGTCAACAGTTCAGTTGCTCTGCCTTGTGTTTGAGATCGAGCCTGTATTTACGGTGGGTATATCGGGGCAATGTTACTCCAAAAGTTTAGAATGCACCCCTGCCCCCAAGAATTTTCCACTCAAAAACACTTATCATGATTATCGCGACAGAAAATTTTAGCATAGCAGTACACGTGGGCTCTCTCGCAGTGTTGCTTACCTTTCTTTCATATTTGAAAGTATCCACTAGCTAAACGAGGACACGAAAGGGAGGATTTTTTTCTAGTCATTATCTTACATGCGATCGGGCACGAGTTAGGTCCTACACTGAGTTAAGTTGAAACCGAGTGACCGTCTACCTTTAACTTCCGTAAAATATCATGTTAGAAACATACGAAAAACGGTTACAACAAAACAGCATGCAAAGAAAATGTGTGCATTTACCACTTCCTTGGGTGAGAAAGTAAGCACTTAAATGCTCCTTCATTTACAGTTCATTTACATACACAAGCAACTCGAAGCTGACAACAATAGCAGAGTTGCTTGTAAAATAGAGTAGCAGAAGAGCCTCACGGCAATGCAAAAACATTGAAGAAACGGAGGAAGGAAGAGAGAAAGGAAAGAAGTCAGGAAGCAACGACTAAGGCCAAACATAATGGAAAGAAACTTAGATTAGAATCAAGGGTATTGGATGAGGCTTTTTTACTGATTGTTGCTTGTATAGTTCTTTATTAAAGTTGATTTTCCAGTTCCATTCTTGTTTTGAAGCACTTCTAAGGCTTGCAAATGCACTTTGGCATTTGAGTTGCCTCAATTTCCTGAAAGGTTTTTCCAGTGAATAGGAGTCTTTTGCAGGTAGTGTTGAACTGATAACATTTGGGATGAACTGATAACATTTGGTCAATCATTACTGTACCGTATAGGTTGTACTTTTATAAAAAGAGATGCTGACTGTTGTAGTCTCTGTTGGTAGAATTTACTAAAAAAATATATCCCTGTAGTACCAAAACATCATATTTTACCAAAGATACAAAACATTTTATCAAGAGGCCGCAAAGTTCCCTTTAAGATTTGTAAGTGGTTTTAATTTAGAAAGGCATCAGAGATAAAGAAAATGTCCCCACGGGGACTCAAGCTCGTGGTCCACGCTTTCGCAGCGTGTGCTTTATCAACTGCGCAAGATGTCCTCCGACATGAACATACTTTATTTCTCTTTGTGTTTTTGGTTTCCGTAAACTATTTCAACTGCCGCGTAATTTTGGGTAATCAGAACATCTGCAGTTTGACTTATGCGAAGAAGTTACGAATTACAATGTCTAAAGACATATTTGACAATCACCTTCTACACATACTTCCTCATAGAGAGCTGCATGTTACTGATTTTATACTTCAAAATGCTGTTGGAGGAAGTGCCAGTGTGTGAAGAGGTTTTTCTAGTAAGTGCTTTTGTGTGATGAGATGTTGTAAGAGGAATTAACATAGAACATGCTGTTGTACCAAGTGTTGTTGTGCTAGGTGCTGTTATAGGAAGTTTTATTGTTAAAACTGCTGTTTTGGGAAGTCCTGTTGTACTGTACCAGGTGTTATTGTACGAAGTGCTGTTGCAGGAAGTGTTAATGTGGAAACTGTTGTTGTGGGGATTCCTGTTATACCAAGTGTTGTTGTACGAGGTGTTCTTGTAGGAAGTGTTAGTGTGGAAAGTGCTGTAGTAGAAAGTGCTGCTGTAGAAAGTGCTGTAGTAGAAAGTGCTGTTGTAGAAAGTGCTGTTGTACCAAGTGATTTCGTACCAGGTGTTATTGTAGGAAGTGTTGGTGTGGAAAATGCTGTAGTAGGAAGTCTTGTTTTACCAAGTGTTATTCTATGAAATATTAGTTTGAAAAGTGCTGTTGTTGGAGGTGTTTGTGTGGAAGCGCTATTTTAGGAAGTCGTACTGTGACCATGCGTTGTTGTACGAAGTGCTGTTGTAGGAGGTGTTGCACTAAGTGTTCTTGTACGAAGAACTGTTGCAGAAGCTGTTTGTTTGGAAAGTGCTGTTGCAGGAAGTGTTAGTGTGAAAAATGTTGCTGTAGGAAGCGTAGCTGTAGGGAGTGTTGTTGTGGAAAATGCTGTTGTAGGATGTTATTGTTTCCAGTCTTCTCTTAACGGGATACTAAAGTTGAAGCATCCGAGGACGACGCTCTTCAATGTGTGCTAACTGGCTGTGAAAAAACCATGAGGCACGCTCGACTATCTTGTGCGACCGCCTCGTACGAATCACAGAGAGCATCTGTAACCAGCACAAAAGATGCCTACCATAGACCCGTGCACGAAGGCTCCTTGGCTCGTTTTGCTTCACTAGAATTTTGGCTTATTGAATGTGCATACTAACCATGTTAAAGGGTCGAGCATGCTTATTCTCAATGTCCCTTAGGGATCGTTGCCTGCAGCTAATGGCATTAGCAAAATTTTGAATCTTGTCCCACGCAAGAACCATAATTTTTGTGCTGTGGTGTTGTCTCTAGAAAGAAATCTTGCTTATCTAACACACCACAGAAGTTTATCGTACGACTTAATCATCATCATCATCACCATCATCATCATCACCATCATCATCATCATCATCATCATCATCATCATCATCATCATCATTGTCATCATTATCATCATCATCATTTTAATCATCAAATCCAGCAGCAGCACCACCACCACCATCACCATTGTCACCATTATCATCATCGTCATCATCATCATCATCCTCCTCATCATCATCATTGTCGTCGTCGTCATTGCATCATCATTATTATTATTATCATCATCGTAATCATCACCATAACAATCAGCATCATCACCATCATCATAAGAAGGTTGGTCCACATATGTTTTTGTTGTGAAAACGCAGTGTTCATAAGTGCGCGTTGGACAGACAATGATCAAAAAGGGCCTAAAAACATCCTGAAGCGGGCAAGAGTCCAAAGGTGTCTTGACATTTGTGCAGCTAGTGCTACAGCACGGAATCATAGGCCATGAACGATCTTAAAACGAATTCAACGCACATCCCAAAATGGGTTCGACACCTCACATTCACCTTTAAGTTAACTGCACCATCCATTATCTTACACTTGTGTTGTTCCTTTGTTTCTTGTTCTGTTCTACAACTATTGAGGGACTTTCTAAACACTGCTAAATTATATTCTCGTTATCATTAGCTGTCTTCCTTGGTTTTAATCATAAACTGTATCTTCACTCAAAACCAAATACGTACCAATAGCTACACATATAATTTAAGCTGTAGAAGCTTTATGGACTAAAAATGATGGCTATAGAATATAACACGTGCATCCTTCTCTCCTTAAGATTACTATGAGCCAGGCTCTCAAGGGGCAGTCTGCCCCATAAGCTCCCTGTCCTACGTAAACCACAACCATGATTGTACACCCATTTGTGACGGAGACCCTCAGATGCTGTCGTATCAAAATCTGGAAATCGTATTTTACTTGAGATAGTAACCGTATGAAATTTTAGAAGCAGACAGAAAAAGTCAAATTCCAAACAAATTCATACAATAAACAAAGATATTCATGTTGTCCATCAAGACTAGGCAGGTTTTGTAGCAGTTTGATAGCAATTGGTATTCATACTTGCGTGTCCTACCTTTCGTGTTCACGATAATTGCCGATAAATCCACACGAATAAAATGTCTTTTTACGTAATAAAAAAAACAAGGCAAGGACCTACAATGCGAGGCAAATTTTACATCGAACGCAACAGCAATTTGCAAGCTAATTCCCAGCAAGAATGCTCAGCAATGCCGGATTACCCTATCTTTTATAGTGTTTTACTCAGTAGCAGGTCTATAACAACTTTTCCCTCACCATCTTTCTGTGCCTTGTGCTAGCATTTTCCTGTCCTTTTTTGGTTTTCCTTCCAAAACGCCGTCCAGAGGTTTCTTTCGTATTCTCCATCTATACCGAATTATGGACTTAAACTTATAATTGATCTGGAAAAACGGATGTTATGGCATTGTTAGTAGCACAGCCAATTCCTAAATGACAGCAAAGTGTGACATCTTTCACCAGGTGCCGGTGCATATAGAATAAAATGGGAGTAATTCACAGATGTTAAGATTCATAAGGGTTCAAAAATGTAGCTGACAATATAGTATTATATACAGTTCTCACCATGTTTATCCAAATACTCGAGGCATTTGGTGGCAGTCTGTAGGCCAGTGTCTCTTTCTTCAGTAACAGGAGTAAAATCTTGCATCTGTCGGTCATAAACAATTAACCAAGCATGATAAATGTAAAGAAGATAGTCAATGCAGATTTTTAAAAACTCGTTCTTTGAGATGTAAATTCTCCTGGCGTATTACTCGAAACAGAGATAAAAGCAACAGCACCCGTCACCATCAGTGATTAAATATGAAGTACATTGACTGTGAGAAGATACCCTAAATCCTGCCAATTTTATGGTCTTCATCATCACATAATTGGGCTACCAAGAACGTTTGTACGGTTTTCATTCCAATTATATCTTAATCAAGAAAAAAGCACTGATAATAATTCAGGTTCAATAAGTGACAACCGCTAGTTACTTTGCACATAGGGTGTTAAGATACAGTGTGGGTTTCTTCCCCTTTTCAAATGAGACTTCACGATGGCTGAATAGCACTCCTAAGAATGATTTAACAAACATTCAATGCAAGCATTTTACTAAAGTATCAAACAGTTTGCCTCCTGAAATTCTACAAACCCATAAGCTGTATGCACATAGCATTAGCGAAATGCAACTACTTTAGCACTTTAAGACAATCATTTGTTCTTGGTCACTTATCTATCGTTTCCACGTAGCAGTAGCTTATACACCAGTTTAAAGTGGAGCCCATTAGAGTACATATGGACATATCCGACAATGAGAGCTTAATATTTATAGTTTGAAAAGCGTCATCATACATCTTCGTCGGACAAATGGCCAACCTCCACCACCCCTCCCCCATCCCACACCCTATGCCTTTTAAAACACCCACGCGTATTGTGATGCACCCAAATATAAAGAATATCTCTATGTCGACGTTTCTCTTGAGTATTATTTTTAAAGAGTCAAATCATAGACTAGTCACGTAGATCAGGGATCCTCAACCTTGGAAAGTACATTACCTCCTCGAGCTGAAATTTCTTAGTACTGGCCCAGTGTTCACATGAAATCCGTATTGTCTCACTTAATCAATATCAAACGAGTCAATGAAGAGTCTAAACTTTCTTACCAAGTTGAAAATAAACATGAGCAGTGTGGGAGTAAACGAAGACCGTATCAATTTATCACGTTGTTTGGTTTTGTCATTTGACGTAAGAAAACCTGTAGCTGTTAGCTGTAAGTTGGATTCACCTAGTACCACCTGTCTCAATTTTACCCCCCTTAAAATCTCAAATATCCCCAAGGGGGATCGCTCGACCCCCATGGAGAAACACTGACGCAGATGATTACATACTTGCATAGCTCTTCAAGATGGTCTAGCTTTGATTTACTCTTCAGCAATAGGTGCTACCCTTCCATTTTTTCACTGGAGATTTCTAAGTCAACTTAACGAATGTTTGATTAAGGACATTGACGATTTCTAAGAGTTTTCCTGCATCTTCATAGATGCCAAGTATCATGAGCACTTAAAATTCGAAATTTTTTGGAGATTATACTGACCATTGAAGAAGCATTACTTGTGTGCCGAACTGGTTTTGAGAAAAACCCACCAATTTTGTACTGACACGCATCTCAAAGCAATATCCAAGCACATATTAAATACTATAAGTGATTGGGCAAAACCCTATCAATATCCAGTAATGGTTACAAAAAGTATTTTCGATCCTTGGATCACAGCTGATGTTCCTGTATTCTGTAGGTAATTTACAATTACAGATGATTTTAAGAGGATTTCTTGTTCTTTCAGTACAATACCTTAGTTGATCCAACCATAAGCCGCCATTAAATCAAGAATATTGGCGAAAAGGAGCTTTTAAGGCAGGTTTGCTAAGTTTCCTAGGATAAAATTTGCATCTGCTGTAGACCTGTTTGACCCTAAAGCTAAACTGGTAGTTCATAAAAACATTTCCTCGGAAGAGAGGATTTTTCGTTGGCTCCAAATTTCCCACGCGTGCCCTAAAGCAGCCGACCGCTGACCTTATCTACTTTAACTCCCACAAAGCTACTTGCTTTTTAAACGGCCAGGAAAACTGGTCTTTATCATACGCTCGTGTGACGTGTGTGAGAGTTGGCAAAGCAATGGTGTCGTTACGGGAACATGTGGGCCATGGCCCCTTCATATTATCATTAAAAATATATATTTTCCCTACTTTTAAACGAAAGTAAGACTTTTGGACGGTAGCATGTAATTATTGTCGAAAAATAGCCTAAATATGCCTTCTCGGTTGGGATAGGGCGGCAATAAAGTAAGACATTTTATCGGGGGTGTCTTTAAAATTCTCCTGATTAGTCTCGATAACTTTTCTTGGACATTATAAAAGTAGGTCACCATACTCTTTAAGAGCCTAATTGTTCACGTTTTTATACCACTAGCAAAGTATGAATATTTTGCGCCTTAATCTCACCTCAAGCGTTGAGTTCTAATGGTGTAGAAGATGCACGCTCATGGCCGCCGATAATCACATACCAAGTCAGCCCTTCCCTCTCACCCCTCATCCAAACGTACTAAAATTACATGGAATGGTAAATGGCTAAAAACGTCACCTAAATAGTCATAAAATTGATAAAATAAGGTAAAACGTTGTCATTACCGTTTCGGGTCTTTCAGTTTCCACGCACAAGTAAAGCAGGTTGATGGTGGAAATCAAAATATTCTCTGATACAGTGTTTGGATCATCGACTGCCTGTTTTCATGGAATAAAAATGGAAAATATTCGTTACAAATAACAAATAATAGGGCAGTAATCACTGTGTTATTCATCGCCAATTAAAATATTCTGACCTCAGTAAAAAAGCATTTACATAATGCTTAATTTTCATGTGATTGCTATCGTAAAGATTGACATTGTTTACTCAATCCCATGATAATAATTCCACATCACGTTTGTTATACATTGATAGTTACGGTGGTTCCCAGCTCTATTCTCGTCAGTCACTTAACTGACATTTACGCCCCTCTCCCCATTCCCCTTCTAGGAACTACGACAAATAGTAAACCGGGAAGTCCAAATAACCGAGAGGCGGAGATAATTAACTCAGATTAGCGTTAGTAGGTTTACAAACCAAAGGTGTCACGACACGTATCGTAGTACACTGATGCAATTCTTCATTAGTGAAAGTAGCTTTTATATTGTGTATCCTCTTAAAGTCAAGGCAGAACCAACCACTCCTAAATACTACAAAACGGTGGATCCTAACAGGAGCGATAGGGCTCGGGAAATCTAAAACAAGCAGAGAGGCCCGCGTATAAGTACAGAGTGAAGAGATTTTGTTTGAAACATCAGTAGTTATATTGTGGAGTCTTTATTGGAAATAAAAAGTTTTTACCAAAATCACTTTGATTCTATAATAATTACACAAGGAATACAAAGGATCGGAATGTCTTGTAAAGGTAGATTAGCTAGCGACCACTTGCAGCTTCTAACACGACTTAATGGTATATGATTCACATGAGCACAAGCCCATACAAAATACGTAAACTCCAGATCAAATAATAGAATGTTACCACGCCTATAAAAGCAACCGAACTGACGTTGCCTTGCCTAATAAAGACTATAGTTCATACAAACAATTGATACCCAACTGTAACTGTAGACAATCTGAAGGCGCATAATATAAGTAGTGGGGGGACCACATGGCCCCGCAACTGATAGTGGTATCAAGTAATCCCCCTAAACATAGAAGTATATATTTACAATGCATATATATTGCACCCGTGTAATGGCAGGCATATTAAAAGGCATTTTACGGAAGAAATTTACTTCGCGGCCAACGTGTGATGTCTTATGATGCACTCCCTTTGCAATTTTACACATGGCACTTATAACGCCAATTTTCCTAGTTTTAAACAGAGGAAATATCTTTCTCAAAAGAGTTGCAATTACACCGGAACTCAAACCTTTAGATTACGAGTTAGTTGCTCTGTCGACAAAGCCATCCTGCTTGATGGTCCATATCTTAAAAATTAGTTTTAATCCCTAATGTTGAGGTCCTTGATGTGCTCCCAATCTATGTAATTTTGACAAAATTTTACGTACTTCTTATCTATGTTATTCTTACATAATTGCCAGGAATCAGCACTAAGACGGCGCTCTATCAAGTACATACTACTAAGTTCATTATTCGTCATTCGCCCTTGATCTTGCTATTAGCATATTGAGTTTGACTTGGGAATAGAGGAACTTAAAACAGAAGTTGAAAATGAACTAGATTCAGACCTGAGAACGTCCCACTTGCTCCGCATTGCTCTATCAACTGAGCTATGGCGACCTCATTGTAACGGGCTCGAATTAAGGTGTTAATAAATTAAAATTTTTCCTGGTAACTTTTTCGAACTAACTATTTTAAATCCTCTTTTCCAAAATCAATAACAACTTTCAATGGACTTCAAGTGACATGACTGGCTTCAAGAAAATCCTTCCATGAGGCAGTTACACAGCGCTGAAAGAATGCTCTCTAAAATTACTTAGATGTCCATATGAATTGCAACCGATGAAAAATACGGGCTACAATATTGTGCCGAATACGAAAAATAAGCTATAACGGGGGTTGTCATAACTCACTTCGTAGAGCAACACGCGGCGATAGAGTAGACCCAAGGTTCGAATCCTGGCCAAGGCATATTTTACCTCTTTTCCCCTAATAACTATCGAACTAAACCTTTAGCGTAAGTCCTCGATTAAGGCCCGGTTGGATGGATGGATGGATGGATGGATGGATGGAGAAATGACTCGTTTACCGCTGTTGTGGTTTTATCCACTGTACTTTTGTAATTCCTTGACTTGCTGCATACATTTTCCTCTGGAAACGCTTATAACACAAAATTAGCATGTATCTACTAAAGTTTTTCAAGCTCCCCGCTTAATCGAAGCCCCCGCCCTCTCATGAATTTCTAAATTCATATTCCAACCTCCAACCCCGCCTATTCGAACTCCCAGTAATTAGATGCCCGATAATACTAACGAATTTCAATCTTTAAGTACTGTACTGCATTTTCTGAAATCTTTTATGTGGAAACTAAAGAAACAAGATTTTTAGGCAAGCAGGATGAAACCAGGAGTTTCATTTTTGATGCTTTGCTGCCCTACGTGGTAGTGAAGTGACCCTAGTAAATACAAAAGTCTATAAAGCTCCAGTGGCATTCGCGTTGTATGGGCAGGCAATGAGTTAGGCTCAGCCACCCTGGAGGATCGCCTCTCGCGGACCATGGAAAGAATGAATCGGAACCGATACTACACTCTTTCCTTGTCGAAACACCAACAATTTTGTTGGGTTATTACATAATGAAATTTAACTATTCCCAAATTATGACAAAGGTGGCCCTATTTCCGAGCATTATAATGTAATAATCACCCCAGTTACACTTGTCACACAAACAGTAATAAATTTGCAAGATTAAGCATAAATATGATATAGCAGTTTAGTGTTTTGTGCCTGGGCACTGTTTTTAAGCACCATAAAAACACGGCGCAAGAATGTATTCACGAGTCATTTTAAATTTGTATATCTAAGATCCAAAAACCAGACTAAATTATAAGTCACATTTTGCGATACATACCCCCTTTCTTACAAATTTAGAGTTATAAATGAAGCTACAAGTCAGCAAAGTCATCACTTACATAAAGAAGCTTTATGCTCTCGTAAACAGAATCGAATAAGTCTTCCTAAAGTCGTCACTTCCGACTGGCTTTAAAATTTAAACATATAGGTCAATGCTTTTTCGAGTAATGTTGCCCTTCACAGATTGTGGTGGTATTACATGAGTGGCATAAACTTTGTTTTCAAAAGACTCATCTATGTGTACACGTATTTGCACTTCAAACAGCGCCCATGCATTGTAGTATACACGAAAATCTAAGCGGAATTGAGGTTTCTTCACCTTCACTCTCCAAAAATGTCTACGAAAGAAAATTCAAACAAAGGAGAAAGATAACATGAAATACGGTCGACACAAGAAAATTTTTTTGCATAGTATTAAGGGAGCCACAGCTAGAATAAACGAGTAAATGGTGCGAAATAAGTAAATGAATAGCTCGAAATATAGATAAATAAGGTACGTCATTGGTGTATTCAACAGTGTGCTCTTTTTTTATTTTTATATCAGGACTCACGCTGGGGTTCAGTTTAAAAATCACCAACTTCACCACGCCATCTTTCCTTTTCCTTCCCAAAATTTTGGTCCCCAATATATATAAATTAGCACTTGTACACCATCAACATTGATGTCGATTTTTGTAAAATACAGACGAAAGGAAATTGTATCCAACTTGCAAATATTCACGTTTTAAAAACGATTCTCTGACATTCTCTGTATTGATAGCTCGCGACATTTGAAGTAGTTAAAATGAATAAATTGTCTATGCTGTTTTCATCTCGGCTCTCTCCATCAGGCCCTTTCTTCTTCCGTCGCAACAGTCCTTTCGGTGAGGTCCGCATAATACTACATTTAAATCTTGTTCTACCAGAGAGGAAGCATCTTCTATGTGGTGACAGTGGCGGCTGGTAGGTTCGGTTACATGGGGGACAAAGTATTTATTTAAAAGGGACCATAACTCTATTTTCAAACTAGATCTTGGACAATGAACTTTTTGTTCTATTTCCCTTTATAATGTATTCCTAAATTTCTCCATACACGACTCAAGCAATTGTATAAATTGATAATGCAAGTCCCAATATTTTAAAATATGATGTCATTTAATCTTCCTACTTGATCTATCAAATTTTACAAGCTTAAAGTTACCTACCCTTTTATTAACCCTGAAATACCTAGATTTGTAACACAACATATAAATGAAGAAAAAGAACAAACTCGCCAAATATTAACTGTATCGTCAGCTTGGCATGTCATCATTGCGAAAACTAATATGGAAATGCAAGACCTTAAACTTATATTATACCTTCTACTAGATATAAGAGGGGGTTATGTAGTGGCTATGTTTTCGCAAGCACATGTTGACAGTAGTTATCATAGAAACGATTGACCACATTTTTTGTTGGTAGGGGTTTCACCATACCGTTAGGGCCCTCCACAAAGGATGTCTAGTAAAGAGAGTTTGCTCATCCTATGGTCTAACTATGCTCAAATAATCAAAAAGGTTATACTTGGCATCTATTGCATTCATCACATAAATTAGCAATAGCAATGGTATGAAAATTAGTTATGTAAAGAATTAGAAAGATTAGAAGAGTCTTACTTTTCAAATTAAATTCAAATTTCAAATATGTTATGAAAAGACAATATCTTGTAAAACAAACCAGAAAAATTGCCTTCTTCATCCCCTTTGTCTTGATCTGTCCAGATTTACCAAATCCCATTCCCTTTTATCTATGGGCACCCACTATACATAACGTCAAATGTTACACCTGAAATAAGGCTACATATGTACAGGACTGTCCCTAAAGGAGTCATAGATTCACTAATTACACTTAACGAGGCATAGTAACTAAACATAGCATAAAATGCTTCATACCTGGAGGGCCTTTGCAGACTTATATTGGTAGCTGAGGCCTAGCTTTGATGTAAGACCTATCTTCACATGAATTCTCTTTTTCGAAATTGTGATGCCTTGTGATCCATGTGTCGTGGTTGGGAAACGTCTGCCATTTAGCACTCAGTGACCATTGAAGTTCCTTGATCAAAATACTCAAGGAACAGCGACGTTCCTGGAGCAAAAGGCAGCGTTTTTATAAGCACATTCTCCGTTGTTATGTGCATGAAGTTCGTCGTTAAGACATTTCTCGTCTGTCCCCAAGACCTTCTTCGCAAACTCACTGGTTAACAGTACGAAATGCTGCTCACAGGGCAAATCAGGGTCTGGACACGATGGCCAAACTCTTTGTCAAAGGGGTTTGGAAAACGCTCAAGCATGTTTATCTGATTTTCCCCGATACCTAGATTTTTCCACGAGGGAGGGGCCCGTGACCCTCTGCTCGTAAGCACGAGCCGCCCCTGTGCGGTAACTGCTACATACATTTTTTCTGTTTAGTCATATTTCCTTGAAGTTTTGCACGACCTCTCAGCCACAACTGTAGATGCGAATCATTTCAGAGAAACACAACGTTATACATATTCTTAATTGTATCCCTACTAAGGGCCCCTAGTACAATCAGAGATTAAAATGTTCGAAGACTTCCAGGTTGTTCAAGCCATATTGTTTCAAAATGCCTTCTCGTCGGTACATTGACATGATATTCTTGTCCATGTCGCTGGAAGCCTTACACACTTGTATCACAGAGCATGACAAATGTTCTGATAAGGTACAATCGAAAATGTGGAAGTAGGAGATTTTGTTAAGAAAATGGAGGCTCTTGACTGTCTTCAATCAAAGACCCCTCATCAGCAGTGGATCAAACATTAAAACTGCCTCAACCCCCCCCCCCCCCCCCCCGTTTTACCACCAAAGAGGCGAACCTTCTAGCTTAGCGCAAGCTCTTCTCAGGATTTACGATTCAAACAAGACAATGTACGAATGCAACTCTGGCCAATACAACAGTAACGGTATACCCCCTCATCAAAAGAACCACCTAGCCCCAACGAAAACATTGTACAAAGATGAAAATCGGATCTACAAGAAATCAGCGAGACAACTGACGTTGGCCCAAGAGACCAGCAGCTTTATTCTATTTAAGCAGATTTGATCACATTCTTACAAATAAAATTTACGATTTACTCTGAAAATATTTTACATACAAAGACAACAAATCAAAAACAGCAACTCAGCGAAGAAGAAATCATCACAATTCTATTAGGTTGTAAAACAAATAATAAGATTCTTGTATAATTATTGATGACGGTTGTTGCAGCTGTTTTGCCACTGTGACGTATCAAGTCTGGCCATTCCAGTCAGTGCCTATCATACAGGATGGCGATAAGAGGCTACGAGTAATGTGTACTGCTCAATTTGAAAAGATGCGTAAAAATTATGATTTCCAAGTAAGTCCGGCAACTTTCGAGAACAGCAAGGAAACACGTATTGCTGTTCTTCTTTAAAAATAATTCTACCTATCAGAGCTTTCACGAGGTGTCTTAATTTGAATTTATTAGCAAAACACCGCTAACGAGCAGCAGGCACGGTTTCCGAAGCAACAAAGTTTTAAATCACCAGCCATGGCAGCCAATAAATAGGAGCAGAACGTCCGGTGGTGAAGCAACTATTGCAGGCTAAGTATGACCATGTCCCAAGAGACATTGACTGCCAAACAGCTACAACAAACTCATTCAACAGCCTCCCCCCTCCCCCTTTAAGTCACGCTACAGAACCTTTCCATAGCATGCCCGGCCGGAAAACTCCGTATACTTGTAACATAAGGGTCTTAGTATAAACACATGGCCCTTTTACATCTGCTACGACCGTCGCAAAGCTGATACCCTCTAGCTGGCCACGCTGCCTTGGATCGGTGCAGCACTTGGCAGTCATCAAGTCATGCCTTGTACATCGTTTACAAAGTTAACACTCATTGTGATAACTGCAAACAATACTTGTTGAGTGTCACAAGATTAAACCTCGCCGTTGCCAAAGCAGACACCATGCATTTGTGACGTCCACAAGGTGGAGGGTGGCTCTCAAACAATAAAATGTATTCCTTTTACGACTACGAGAGGAGAAGGGTCTCCAAATTGCTAATTCTTGTCAACATCATAAATGCATGGCCCCATCAGCAACTTACGGCATCCCCTACAAAACGTAGATTATACAAATCTAACGCTACTATTAACACTTGAAGACTTGACAAAATAAGTGGGGAGGGTCATTGATTCCCATGAAATGAGCATTGAAATCTACCAATATTTTTTATGGAATAGTACTTACGTTGATTATCAACGACGCCCTCGCTTTAAAATATTACAATTACGGTCACAACCGGAGTAACGACATTGGCAACAGCTTAGGCTGTGTGTGTTTACTAAACAGCGTCAACATAGGGCAGGATGTGTGTCACACGGAGCTTGACCCTCTAATAAACACTGTGGAAACCCATCACACATTACTTAAAAGCCCGCTTATAACTCCTATACTTCCATAAAAGACCTTCAGGAACAATCGAGCTCTAAATTAATTTTCAATTTCCTAATGTCGACGCTTTTTAATAAGGTGTACTGATGAAATGCACCACACATGCTTCTCTGTTACTTTACAGAAATAAAGCAGCACGAAATCATTTATTTCGTAACCATCCAATGTTCAAATACGTCTTGAACGATTTTTATACATCCTTATATTCCACGTCCTGGAACACGTACCTTAACCTAAGTTACATGGGGGCTACTTATCTCAACCATATATATGCTCATTCTTATTGACTGTTGTTGTTGACGTGACAAGTCATTAATTCATCTTTGGAAATAGTGCATTACATCTCAGGAAATAGCCACTTGGACAATAGGTTTAATAAAGCAGCACAAACATTACTTATTGGACAACGTTTGCGACGTCATAACTACAAAAAAGTTAATAAATTTTCGCCGATAAGCTAATTTTGTTTAACAGCTTGGAAAAGTTTGAGAAAAAGAGGAGGTGGACTGTACCCCGCCATACTTTAACGAAGTTGAAAACCCCAAACTGAAAGGGTCTTGAGCCTTCCCCTATAGCAGGAAAATTTCACGACATAGTTATCATTTGATATAGGACAGTCTTCAAGCTATATAATGCAATCAAATTTCATTTACAACACGAGGAAACCAACAAAGACTTATGTTGTTGCAGCCTCGAGGATACGTCTTCCAAATTGTACAATGAAGCTACAACGGAAGCTTAAAACTACGACGTGTGTATCTACTGAACAGCGTCAAGATTGGAGAAGACGGGTATCACACTGGACTTAACGCAATAATAAAGACTGTGGAAATCTACTCCAGGCAGTAGACCAATTAGTAGGTGTGACCGTTACAACGTGGATGGTAACAAGAACTCAGTCTCTCAATCAAAGACCCCTGATTAGCAGTGGGCCCGACATTGAAACTACCCTAGATAAACAGAAAAACCACCAAACAGGCTAACTGATAAATAAAGGGCAGCTGGGGCGTCCAAGGGCAACGCCCCTCAATTTTGGCTACCGGGTAGAGA
>JAAAKM020006971.1:126259719-126282755 GCA_010016025.2 Alatinidae sp. Z8VKAUB7J3 | reverse complement strand
AAAAGTATCTACGAAAGCATCTACATAAGTATCTAAAAAAGTATCCACAAAAGTATCTACGAAAGTATGTCAAAAGTATCTACGAAAGCATCTATATAAGTATCTAAAAAAGTATCCACGAAAGCATCTACATAAGTATCTAAAAAAGTATCCACAAAAGTATCTACGAAAGTATGTCAAAAGTATCTACGCAAGCATCTACATAAGTATCTAAAAAAGTATCCACAAAAGTATCTACGAAAGTATGTCAAAAGTATCTACGAAAGCATCTATATAAGTATCTACACAAGTATCCACGGAAGTATCTAAAAAAGTGTCTACGAAAGTTAGAGCATTTAAGGACCACCTAGGCATTGAAATGTTTCTTAAGATGCGATTGCATTACCCTCGTGTTTGATACCTTCCTAAAAAGCCAAAGATCCCATATAGGCAGAAAAAAATGCAACCGAAACAAGTTCCCACAATTTACAAAAGCATAAGGGACAGATTTCTGGACAACTTATCGCTCAAAACAGTAAATTATTCCATTGTGACATGAGAAAGTTCTTAAAGTAATACACCACCATCCTTCTTTTATATTGGCCTAGTTGCAAGAAGACCTGAGTTCCGAAATCTATCTTTGAAGGCATCGATATAAGTCTATGTGATCGCGAAAGTTCGCAGAGGCGATGAACTTAATATCCTCTGTTTTTCTCGACATTGGAAGATTTAAGAAACATCAGCTAGAAGTTGAAGTTTTCTTGAGCAGTGCTAATATTGTTGGTTTCTCAACTCGCTATGCGTTACTTTCTCGTTTGGTCTGTGACCCCGTGTAACGGAGGTTTCATCATTGTGGCCAGAAGTGAAGGCTAAAATATACTTTAATTTTAAAACATTAAAATATTTAAATCTTGACGCCAAAGTACACAAGTGAAGTCCACAAAGTTTATTACCACCTGCGTTTCGGGAATCTAGATGTCCAACACACCAACTATTGGCACCGTGGGGGTGACACAATTTGGGAAGCCACGTCACAATCCGTTAACGAATTGTGATTTGTCTCCTCTCCGATTTTGGGAGCACATTTACAGAAGTAAAGCTGGGAAGCCCCATCCCCTTGACAATAGAAAACATCCTTACAGGAAGATTCTACACACATGCAGCTATCTAAATGGCACAAATTAACTACTTGGACACTAACCCTTAAGTTTTTCTCCGTAGTCTTTAACCTCTCCACCAGTGCACCAACGGGTGCTGCCAAGTGGTTGGAGGTGCTGATACCACTGTCTGTTTCCTCATTATCAAAGATGTCCAGGTCTGGAAATTCTTGTAGGATGTTTTGGGCGTTCTACAAAAGTAATGATTACTAACAGTTAAAATGTCATCGACAATTCTTACTGATACGAGACGGGTAATAATTGGAATGCAAAGCCCGCTCCATTTTCAAGTTATTTATTGATTTTCAAGTTAGTCAGAGAGCGCCAGCCCTTTTTCCAGTCTCTCAATCAAAGATCCCGATGGGCAGTGGACCCCATACAAAAGCAATCTTTAATAAACAGGCTAAATAATAATTGTAAAGTATAAGGAGCATCCAAGGGCGAAAGCCCCTGTATCGGGGCTACCAGGAGATGTAAGTTTAGACGCACGCTTACTTGCCACGTAGAAGGGCTCCTAACAGATGGTGTGTGTGTGGTGCGTGTGTGTGTGTCTGGGGGTGGGGGGTGCCCTAGCCCTTTGCTACACTGGCTACACTGCTATAATGGCCCTTTCCCACTCTGGCTACACTGCTTTTACTTTTACTGGCTTTTACTACACTGGCGAAACCCAGGCCCCTTGCATATAACTAATTTGGCTAGAAATGTAAATAAGAGCATAGAATGAACATAACAGAGGTCAGTTTTGCCAACTGGTCCTTTTAACAATTAAGAGGAATCTATAGAGTTATTACCTGTGCTTCCTTTATAAAACCGCGCGTTAGCAAGTTTAAACAAATGCAAAGTTTGTGATTTCTCATACTGCGATATTATTAGGGAAGGCTTGAAACTGTACCCCAATGGTGGTCACAAACTGGTAAAGAAGAACTGGGAACAAATCACCCAGCATCAAAAGTAGATCAATAGAACATACCCATATTTGGTTTCTCAATTCTTCGTTCTCCCTCATGATGATGTCCATCCTTTGCGAGGTGTATCGCCCGTGTTCATCAGTGTCTTCCCTCATCCGCTTTAACTGCTCCGAAAGTTGAGAATTGACTTTCTTTAGATCCCCAACCTGCGTCTTAAGGCGTCCAGCCTCTTCAACAGCGCTCTTCTGATCCCTTTTAAGAACAACGATCTGATCCTCGGCAAGCCGAAGTTCACTTTGTATGGTTTCTAATTTTTCTTCCGTCCTTTGTCGATCGGCTTTCATCTACTGTATTTTGAAGGAGCCAATCAGAAATTGGACTGCCTGAATGGCTTGTGTTTTTGGACCAATCAGCGTCCATTACCACAAGATTAATTAATTAATTATTACGCTATTTCGTGCAAAAGTTGAATATTGCATCTACTAAGAAATTCGTTTTGCTAAACGTTTTCGCCAGACGAAACCATTTGTTTTAGTTCCATTCTTATAAATTCTTGGGAAAATCTTTCTTACTTCATTACAGATTTATACTGACCAGTGTCTGGCGAAAACGTTATGCAATCTGAATCTGTTACTCTGTATTTTATGTATTTTATGTATGCTGTAAAATTCATCTTTAACTCAAAATCAAAATAGTAGAAGACTTCATTCAAATAAAAAGAGACTTATTTAAGCAACAGGAATTCTATGACAAGTATATTTATGAAATATTGTAATACAACATAGTCATGGAGCATAAACATGCAACGCTAAGTCAAATAGTATTGAATTTATAACCCCTTCCTTTACTGTTTTTGTAGAAAATTAAACCAAACGTAGATATTCCAAGATTTCATTTGCTCGTTGTCTGCCACCCCTAGTTTGTCAATTGATATCACCATTTCACCTGTTTGTATTCAAAGACAACTCATGACAAAAGACAATAGAGAGGGCTTTTAGGATCGATGAATTTACATCTTATCTTACGTTATTCCAGGAAATTAACTTGGCACTTAATTAAGACGGTTTTTTAAACCCCGCGTTAATAAAATACCCGTTAATTAGAAGTCAAGTAAATTTCAAGGCCGTTGTTTAGGTTCTGGGTGGAGAACAATCGGAATACATATAAACTTGTGTTTGTCTGTGTTCATTAGATGCATCATGTATCCTTGTTTGACTGAACCACGTTGATTTAATTCTTATTTTAATGTGCCTTTGGCAAAGTGCTTTAATTTGATTTGCGTAAATTTAACTATCGTTAATTTAGGTTTTCTTTAATTTCCTACAATAAGGTAGCTTCTTCGTTGAAATTAAATCCTAACGTTTTAGGCTACTCCGATATTTAAAAAAAAATAGCAAACGGAGAGAGATTTGAATAAGTATGAAAATATAAGCTTTACAAAAAAGGACCTGCCCTCTAGGTTTGAATCAAATAATATAAGCCATAGTTACCAGCAAGCGGAATTGTTTATAGTTGTTCCAGCGGTTCAATTTCTTTTTTAAGGAAGAAGTCTCAGGCTGCAAAAGAGAATTGAGGAAGTCAGTTTAAAGACCCCAATAAACGTTAGTTCAACATCAGCGATCAAAAAGTTATTAAATCCATTATGTCCTTTGCAACCTAACTGTTCTGGACATGGTATGTTTATGATCCTGTAGTAAATATATCATGGCATCACTTTCTACATTCTGAAGGTGCCATCTCTATCCGTTCCTATCCCTCATCAAATAGATTGTTGGTATTGTATGAATGATTACTCTTGGGTGTCTAAGAGACGCCCCCCCCCCCGCTAATTAATTTTTCAAAAATTTTCCACCCAGGACATTCTTATTCCACCCCCTCCCCCCGCCTATTAATTTTTAAGTAATCACCCACCCATGACAATTTATTGAGGAGGTACTTCGGCGGGCAAGTAGAAAATATCGGTATTGAAACATGAAAACCACACATAAAAAAGGTGAAGGTGGCCTTTTACGAGGCTCCAAGAAGTGTCAAGACGCACATTACAGATGTTAGCAGAAAGACAGTCATTGGGTAGGAGGATGAGGAGAACATTTTTAACAACTTGAAAGGCATGTGGAAGACTACCATGACTTCGAATAACTGACCAATGTTTTGTTGTATTACCCTACGTTTAGGAAGCGGCAGTTGATTATAAACATTGATTGTTGACTTCATTTTTTACCCTTTTTGCCCAGGCCCCCCGTCTATTACATCTTTAGTCCTTTTCCAAACCCCCGTTTATTCCACCCCCCCGTTTTTTAAGTTTTGAGGATTTTTCCAACCCTCCCGTTTATTCCAACCCCCCTTCTATCAGGCACCCAAGAGTACTGATGATATTTGTTCTACTAAATGTAGGTAATAGCTTTAAAATATCGTCTCAAAACTTGTTGATGTTGCTTCCGAAATGGTTTTCGAAGATGCCATTGTAGACGTATTTCCATAGGAGATATATGTTTTGATCTAAAGATAGATAATATAAACTTTTAAGATATGAAGAGAGACCAGCTACACATTTTTTTTATATAAGCAACCCAGTTGCTACGGCTTCAGCCCTCAAATTAGCCAATAAGATTAAGAATCTTGCTTAGCAGCCCTCAGCCCTGACAGTTAGCAACCTTTTTTTCACAGAACAAAATTACAAATTTTCTTAAAAATAAAGACAGAAGAATCCGCTTTTGATTTGGAACAAATACATAACGAACCATTTTCAAGTATAACTCACTGTAAGAAGACAGACGAAAAACCAGATATTGTATATATTTACATGATTCGGTATCACAGAGAAAAAATAACCCTTAGCAACCTGTTTAGCAACTTTAGCCCCGAAAGTGTATCATACCCTTAGCAACCTTAGCCCTGACCCTGAAAATCGAGTTGCTTATATAAAAAATGTGTATTCTTGTTATGCCACACAAACGTTAAGATGTACTATATTATTGGATCTTGCGACTGTTGGGATCCTCTGCGATATAACCATTGAGACGAAAGCAATTTATTGGAAAATTTACAGTCAATCAGATTCATAAAACATATATGAATATAAACAAAGTATATATCGGTTTTGAAAAGACACAAGAGAAGTACAAAATATATCGCCACCGGGACTCGAACCTGTGATACTCTTTAAGTTTGGCAATGTGTAGTATGATGAAAGAAGACATTGAATCAATGGAAGCCAGGCAAAGATCAGCAAATGGAGAAAAAAAGCATGGAGAGAGTGAAAGAGAGGAGCTTTGAAGTGTGAAATTAGAACACTCTGTCTTATTCAGGGTTACCAAGTCAACAACTGTTTTTACATATTTAATTCTTTATTTATAAAGCCATTATTCGTATAGACTTAAATTGTATGGACATTACATCTGGCGCATTTATGACACTACTGTATTGGTATGTAAACTTTGGTATCACCACGGATGTATTTAATACACCGTTATGGAATCACTTTTTAGTGAGCTGATATTGCTGCCTGTTTTGTTACTTGAGAGTTTCCTTGTCTTGTATCACACATGCGCAATGGTGCCAAATCGAAAGCTTGTCCGGGAAATGCATTTTTGCCAGTCCTGAAAATGGGATAGATAGTACTTTATGCTCTAGAGGTTTTTTTATGGGAAAATGTAATACCTCGCAAGCTTTTAAAGATTGACGTGGGGTCTGACTGGGGGTATGACACTGGTTAGAACAGAAACTGGGCAATATGCGTTTTTTGATTCCGGTAATAGTTAAGGCCCGTGCCATATATGTGACAGCCTCTAGCAATCGTAATGGCCCCTTCCAAGAGGTACTAATGAAAACGAGCACGAGGCTCACATGAGCTAACGTCTTCGGTAACTTGGAGGGATACGTGTTTATTTCTTGACGTAAAATTCCAAGGAAATATTTGCTATCCGTGGTTAAGTCGGGAATTGTATGAAACATGTGCACGTAAGAACGAATCCATTTTGTGTCTGCTGCGTTTTTGCCGCCTGCGCATAAGAATTCAGTCAACTTAAGTTCTTGGATCAGAAGTTTACGAAAGTGGGATACCACCATAAGACTGTGTATGAGAATGTGATAAAATCCCAAGAAGATCTGGCTTCATCGATGGAAACATTTTTTAAGGAACTGTCAAGAACGAAAGATTGTTGGTCAATCAACTTAACTCAAGTTGATGCCTTAGGTACCGAGATGGTATAAAAGGTTAAGAATTATGTATGTATGTATGTTTCCACCATTGAGCTTATCATTCTACATCGCCATAAATACACGGTAATACCAAGACCGAATCGGTACTGAGTGTAAGTACTATAATGTAAACAAACTTAATGAGGGATAAGGGAGGTAGGTGCTAAGGAAGCTGAAACGAACCTGTCACCAAGAACCTCGAACCGATTGGTTTTTCATCATCAGGGAAATATGAAAAAATGGAGAACATCTTAAAGGGTAGCAATGTGGAAAAAAAGGAATTTGTTAAGTTAAGCACAAGTCCAGTTCTGAGGAACCTCAACAGTAAATAGGCGAAGTTTCGTAAAA
This sequence comes from Alatinidae sp. Z8VKAUB7J3, assembly GCA_010016025.2. NCBI lineage: Eukaryota > Metazoa > Cnidaria > Cubozoa > Carybdeida > Alatinidae > Alatinidae sp. Z8VKAUB7J3. The sequence goes on along the minus strand of JAAAKM020006971.1, from coordinate 126,276,163 downwards.
ATACGAGTAGCAGGATGGCACTCTTTTAATGGTTATACTAAAATTGAAGCTTCTGGCTCCATTGACCATTGGCGTTCTTGTATAAAATGGACAGGGATTTCGTCGTCAAGAAAATATAAACCATCGAAAACAGCTTAAAGGGTAGCATTGTGGAAAAGGAATCTGTTAAGGTAAGCACAAGTCAGTACCGAGGGAATGGGCAAAGTTTCGTTAAAATAGGAGTAACGCGATGGCACTCTTTTAATGGTTATGCAAAATGGAAGTTGCTGGCTGCATCGGCCATGGACGTTCTTGCAGAAAATGGGCAGATATAACCTTACCTGACGATGCGAAAAAGTTTAAAGGGTTCAACGAAAGCAAAGGGTCAATTAAGTTGGAGGACTTTCTGGGGGCTGAAAGAGTTAAATTGAAGGTAGGGGCACCAGACCAAATGTAACAATAACATCCTATACATGGTCTAATCAGAGAATTTTAAAAGTATAGAATAGTCTCCTGAGGTAAGAAGGGCTACAAGCATTTTACAACATGTGGTTCTGACAGAGAGGCTACATTGACAAAGAATTTCAAAACCTTGACCGTGTTAGTTTTCTGACACCCAAAGTCTATTAAATTATTTCTTGAAAAATTAATGCCATTAAGGGCCGATAAGGTAGCTTAGCATTATAGATTTGCTGTTATATACTGAGAACTCATTGACACTGTCAATATTTCCGTAACTGAGTGGTAAGGAGCTTTATGATTCTTTTCATGAATAACTAGTACTTTATTTATACTAGGGTTTTGTTAAATTGATAGAATTTCCTTAATTTGATGTAACTGTATGTGCGTAATTAATTGCTGATTTATCAATGTTAGAATTTCTTGTTAGATCTTGTCAGTGACGTAAAGGGAGGAGGTGACATAATGCCGTCCTCCCTTAGTAACTTTAATTTACAAAATAACACTCAAAATTGTGAGAAAAGAGGCATAGTAGTGATGGGAACAGCCCTTGTTCGTTTAACTGTATAACAAGAATGAATACATAACTATTAAATCTGACCCAGAGGAGAACTAGAAGCTAATAATTATCATATGAGGCTGAAAAAAGATCTGTAGAAGCTGAAAAATGATTATTTGGAGCTGAAAAGGGAGTTTTTTGAGATGAGAATTGAACATTTGGAGCTGAGGAGGAATCTGTTGGAGCTGAGAGGGGATCTTTAGGAACTGACAAGGGGTCTTTTGGAGCTGCTAAAAGGATCTTTAAGAGCTGTATAGGGATCTTTTGGAGCTAAAAGGAATTTTTGGGAGCCAAACAAGGACCATTTTGGTGCTGAAAATGGATCTTTTGGAGCTGAAGAGCGATCTTTTAGAGCTGACAACGGGTATTTAGGAGCTGACAAGAAAGTTTTCGCAGCTACCAAGGATCTTTTGGAGCTGAAAGGAATTTTTGGGATGTGATCAAGGATTATTTGGGCGCTGAAAAGGGATCCTTAGGATCCGGCAAGGAATCTTTTGGATCTCCTTATTTGGAAATCGTGAGTACGCCACTGGATCCTGTATACGTATTTGCGTCATTTGATATAATTTACGTAATGTGTTGCATTGTTGATTCATAGATTAAACAAATTCAACAGAAACTGTTCTCTTTTATAATTGCTAACATAATGTATCGAAAGACGCACTGAAAGTCAAAGTTAAAACAGTATGATGACAACAAAAAACCGCAACGACAACAACAAGAGAACTTTACTTCTTTCAAAGTCTTTAGTCAGAACTTTAAAATCAAAAGCCGTGTTTCACCACCCATATTCACAAGGGAAATGCAATACAATGGTACATTTGAAAAGAACGAAACCTCTAACAGTAGCACAAGCTCCACATCATATCTTTTACAATTGGAACGTGTTAAAACATCACATAATTTTGTACTGCAAAACAAAAACAAATAATTGATTTTCAGAGGCAACGCGCTGATGAACATTATATTTTGAATTAACTTTATCTATTTCATTGTCAGTTGATGCACCCCTGTGGAAATGTTTTGACTTATTCCTTGTGGTTTCAATTCTAACATAGAACCTTTGGAATTTAGAAAGCAGACCAAAACAATTATGGCTTATGACTATGGTGTGCAACCTAGGGTCAACGGACCACTTAGGGCTGAACTCGTTGTATTGTTACTTAAAATAATTTATCTAACATTTTGCAATCAAGGCAGCTATTGTCACTATGATGCTTGAACAATAGTTCCGACAATTTTGGACAGCTTCCTTCTCACACATTTCCAGCAAATTTTCTGTCAGATAAAGCAGACAGCCTTGCACTCTTTAGAAAAAAGGTAGCATACTCACAATCTTGGTGAGGGTGATAAAACAATTATTGAAAGAAACAGCGCTATGAAAGATATGGTGAAACTGGCTAAACTACGATCTTTCTACATCAAGTCATCCACACGTCGAGGGTTCTAACTTTTCGGACCCGTATTTTCTTTGGATATATACATTATACTGTTGGGTTTGTAGTTGATTCTCTCTTTAAATCAAATGATTGATATGCTATAAATAAAACATTAACGTAGTATTACAATTTCAACTGAAATGTTTGCTTCCATCTTCTTTTAGGTCATATCTTCTCCGTTCAATGTTCGTTACAAAAATGACTTCACACCTGTTTTCAGAAAGGACACTCCAACAACGGTATCATTCTATGAAAATGCAACCTCTAATACTTTACTTCAAACGTACCTGGCCAATGACTCGGACACTGGACTTTCAGGCCTCGTGCGATACAGTCTATTGCCATCATCCTTACATTGGCAATTCCATTTGTCATCAATCACCGGACAACTTAAGCTCATTCGTGGAGCAGACAGAGAGAACATCTCATCGCATGACATCATCATCAAGGCCAGTGACAGTGCGCCTTCTCCGTTTGAACTTAGCAAGTTACTCCCAGTGAAGGTCATAGTACTTGATGTGAATGACAACCCTCCAAAGTTTGTATCCCCCAGCATCAATATTACAGTGCCAGAGACGCTGGTGTCTGGGAAAGATGGATTTAATGTCACAGCTACCGATGCAGATGTGGGCTTGAATTCAGAGCTAGTTTACAGTGTTGTTTGGGTTAATAACCCAGGAAAATTTCAGTTGGATACAAGCACAGGCATTTTTAAAGTCATAGGTAGGTGTCACATTTAAGATACGTGCCTTTGTTACGGTTAGACCGAATGATGTTGAACAGATCAATCTTTTTCCTTGATATTACAACATTGGAACAACTGATTTAGTTGTTATGCCAGAGCTCAGCTCAGTGAAACGGCAAGTCCTCTTCTTGCAGAAGCTGTATTGACCAAGCACCGCTTCTCTCTTATGTAGACAGTAATTATTATAATTATCACAATATGATCACAGTTCTCGTAAACATTATACATCTACGACGTCTTGTCCTGTCTCGTAAACTTTTAATAATTAATTGGATTGTAATTCCAGGTAAATCTTAATTGCATCTTTAAACTATGAGGTAAACTGATAACTATACTCGAAAATGTTCACTTTACAAAACATTCTGGCGTTTTCGTTCATTTTATATCTGTGCTGAGCATCTTTTTATTAATAAATCGTTAATTGTCTTAATCTGTAGGCCTGGTTAGTATGCTGCATTTACACGACAGAAATCAACTGATGAAGTACTGTCTATTTGCACGAGAAACTTCTTATGATAAAATATTCATGATGAATACGACTCTTTCTAACTAATAAGAACATTAGAGCATTCTACAACAAGGTTGTACTCCGTTTGGCGCACTATGGGCTTAAATAGCTACAACCCCGGGGATGATGATGATGATGATAATGATGATGATGACAACGATGTGTACTGTTATAGGATTCTTCACTTGAATCCTGTTCCATACTAAAATTCTTGTTATAATATCCATTCTCCACTCTTCGTATTACTCTCTTTGTTAAGGACTGTCCATTTTACATTTTCTCCTTCTCGATAGGTTGTACCTACAAGGTTCTTCTGCGTCATGATTGTTTGTCTTAAATATACAATACCATTTAGCTTAATGCCTTTTGTGATATCATCCTTTTTGTTATAGCCTCCTTGGATCTAGATGGAAGTGAAGCTACTGAACCAGTATATTCCTTGACAGTTTCAGCGAAGGACAATGGCATTCCATCATTATCATCTAATACGAAAGTGACACTGACAATCGGAAGAGTAAATGAATACAGTCCAGTATTCCACACTCCAGGGGCCTCTCTAACCATTCCCGAGGATCAGGCAATCGGCAGTGTTTTGTACATAGTTAATGCTACAGACCGCGATAGTGGGAAAGACGGAATAGTTACATATGAGCTGACATCTGGCAATAAAGATAACAAGTTTACCGTCAGTGCTCAAGGCCAAATTTCAATAGCAAAATCCCTCGACAGGGAGGCGCAATCAGGATATACTTTGGAAATTGTAGCAAATGATCAAGGATCTACTGCTAAGTCTTCAAAGATCAGTGTAATACTTGTTTTATCAGACATCAATGACAACGCTCCGAAGTTTTCCCAGTCGTCGTTCACACTCAGCCTTCTTGACAATGTAGTGATTGGCACTAAAGTTGCCAAATATCTTGCAACTGATCCTGACTATGGCAACAACGGAACGATCGAATACCAAGTGGTTTCGGGGACAAACAACTTCAGTGATTATTTCTCGGTTTGTGATACTACTAGTTCATTTAAAGTAAAGAAAAGTTTGGACCTGGACTCGCTGAAGTTGTCGGAAAAGAAATTTTCTGTCGTTTTACGTGCCATAGACAAAGGAACACCTTATAGGTTAAATAGCACTACTAAGGTTGATGTTACAATAATGGCTACTAATGACTTTACCCCAGTCTTCCAGCACAGCCTTGTCTTGATATATCAAATTGACTACCAGTCTGCATTCGGCTACGCCATTACCAAAATCAATGCAACAGATCAGGACTTTGGAACAGAGGGTGATTTGACATATTCAATTGCGGCAGGAAATGAGGATGGGACTTTTATGATCAATACTGTGACAGGTAATTAAGAATAATTGCTAAACAATTTGTTGTTTCTTATTACACATGGGGTTTTCATTTTAAGTTTCTGAATTAGATGATAGAAATGAACATGTTTTTGTACAGCGCCCGATGGAAATTATTAACGACAAACATTAATTACTCAAAGGTGGTGCCTGAAACAAGAGGCTGAAATTTGAGGGAAGGTAGCAAAGCAAATAAAAGCTGAGCTATGACATTAGCCATCTACATTTTTTACCAAATGTTATGGCAAACTAATCAATTTTAGATTAATTTTAGCAGTTGATCCCGGCATTTATCGACTTTTCTTTATGAGCCTAAGATCGTTAGCAACGTATTCGCATCGTAATAACATAACTACAACAACTTTTGTGCAGATTTATTTGCAGCATGACTTCTGCTTAGTCCTTACTAGTTGGCTGAAGGTCATCTTTGATGGCATTTGACAATTCCATGACTTCTACTAGTATATGACTGTAGTTTTTTCAGCAGTTCTACCGTATACTTTTAATTGTTTTAAACCCAATGCCTGAAAAAGTGGTTATGCAGTTACAGGGTTGAAAGAAATTCCTATCACCGTTAAAATTTATATGATAGATAACATTTCAATTATTTTTGTTTGCTGAAAACATTCTGAGATTTCAATTTCATTTATCGTAGGTTTAATAACTCTTGCCACGCGGCCTTCAAGGAGCTTTTACGTTCTGGAAACAAGAGTTACTGATAACGGAACTGTGTCAGCGCGAAAGTCAGCAACTATGAAAGTCACTGTTTATATTTCAAATTCTCCAAATGGTTCAGAAATTGGCAACGTCCACACTGTATCTGACACAGGGACGCGGTCTGTCTATGTCTCAGGTAACCAACAAATCTCAATACCAGTTTACATCAATTGCGGTTTTCAGGATTTGGAGGGATTCGATGTCTCAGTTACCTTTGATGCATCATACTTACAGTACGTCACTTCTAAGACATCCGCTATTACGAAAGTAACGGGAAGCACGATCAGCTTAATTGGACTGCAGCCAGCAAATGTGTCTTTCACAGGCGTAGTTAAAGTGGCAGATCTCCTTTTCATTGGAAGAATATACGGAACGACGACACTGACAGGTACGCCTGCAATCGTTATTGACAAGAATCAAAAAGATATTCCTTCAAAGTCTACACAAAAGCCATCGTCTTGCAGCCCGAAAGTCCTCGGAGATGTGAGTCTTGATTGCAAATTCAACATTCGCGACCCAGCGGATATTCAAGCTTACGTTAGATTGTCGGCGCAAAACAAAGGTCTGCTACCGTCTAAGACTCAGCAGCAACTTAATGACATGGATGTGGACAGAAATGGTGACCTAAACTATAATGACGCCTACGTTTTACTTCATATTCTTGTTGACTATGCAAAATTTATATCCAGCTTTACGGTACAAGTTCCCAACCATAATCAGCCAAATTTTGCATGCAGATTTAAGATTTCTGCAAAGTTATTGAATAAAGATGGCACGGGAGCAACAACCCCCAAAGTGTACGTGGCCATATCAAGTGCTACCAATTCTTTATTGGCATCATTGCAGCAAAGTTCCATCACACCTGTAACATCTTACACCTTGCCAAGTGGATCTGTCAAGTATGGATCGCTAGTGTCCCTTACGTCAAGAGGTAATGGCGACTTTTCTATTGAAGCTGTCAACTCTACAATACAAGACAGCAAGGTTGGTTTCACCATTTTGCAAGTGGTGACCTACGATAGCACTAAGAAGATGGTAGCCTCATCTTACAAAGTTTCGCCAGGTGCTGTCATTAACGTCACCACTATCCAGATAGAAAGTGGAGCTACATTTACAATAAATGATAAAAATATGCCACATTTAGTGGTTAATGTAAATGAAACATCTCAATCTTGTAACGATCCGTTGGTTACTAAAGCTGTGACAATGAAATTTGCATACGATTACGATGCTGTTATTGGAAATGATAGTCAAGGATTCATCAATGCCTTCAAGTTATATATGTCAAATAGATTCAGTGCCATTGTCACCGATGTTGAAGTTAGGAAAGGAAGTATCATTGTAGCATTTAAGCTGCAAGTAAAGACTTCCTTATCACAGTCAGCAGTTGCGAAATTGAAGACTGACGTTCAGGATGGCAATATTGCAATACAGTTTAAGTCACTCAGCTTAACGCCGTCGAAAACATTGGTAATAAATGGTGCCGAGACAATGACGTCACCTACAAAGAAGGCCCCTAAGGACAACACAATTACAATTATAATTGCCGTTGTTTGTGTATTCATCGTTCTCGTAGTCGTTATTGTACTCGTGTACGTATTCTATATTCGTAAAAGAAGGAAAACTAAAATTGCTGTTGAGGAACCTGAGCAATATCAAATGGCTAGTCCATCAAAGGCGTACGAAGTGAAAGAGAGGCCAGCTGAAAAGGCAAATAACGCATACGAGGGTAGTACTGGAAGCCTCGATAAACCAGCTTGGCAGCCAACATCTGAGGAATGTGATCGCAATGGAAATGAATACTTGACCAAGGAGAATATGGTAAGTAAAATAAATATTTCTTTTACAGACAAGTGTAGAAATACATGAGTTAAAGTGCTGAAGGCAGCCGCTGGCGCAGTGTTACCGTATCGCTTGGAATTTTTCAAGCAAAGATGTTCAAAATACAAAGATTTATGTTGATAGAAATAAAAACAATATAGTTAGTAAGAGACAAGGCAATAAAGCATTATAATGCTGCTTTCTTACTTTGTTGTCTCCCGATGATTCCTAAATACGAGAAAATGTGTTAGATGAACATGCAATGTTCTCCGTATAGGCGACTGTACTCGACGCTAGAATGGCATTGACTACGCGGTAGTAAGGACCTACTCAGAAGAGTATTTTCTACGAGGTGCTGATAATATTTCTACCAGTTTGGATTTATCAACTATAAAAGGATTTCTTTTCCCGAATATACTTGTATGTTAACTTCATCAATTAAAAATCTTCAACACATCTTGCGTGATATCTCCAACGGCGTAAACATTTAGCAGCAGCATGTAGAAAACAATGTATTAAGCATGTCGTTGCCAACCCTGTAACCTAACGAGCGTTCCCCTTCCTCAACTGCAACTTTGGTTTAACTTTGGTCTAACGACCCAGCTGATAAAGACTCATATCGACACTGTTACGATTGCGAAACCTTGTTTGTTAACGTTACGAATGCCCTATCGTTATAAGTATAAACTTGTTTTGCCTTGAATTGGAAAATTTATCAAAATTTAGTACAATTTAGTGAAATTTATTAGAATTGAATAAAATTGAGTAAAATTTAGTGAAATTTAGTAAAATTTAGTAAAATTTGGTAAAATTTAGTAAAAGATAGAAAATCTATTACACGCAGCTGTTTAGATATGATTTGTAAGAATTTAAAGTACTCTGAAATTCACGTTTGTTCATTGACCAAGATAACTTTGATTGAGGCGTACTCGTGGTAAGTCATCCTAATTATCAACGATTTTTGCCCATGGCTGTATAGACACCGAGCATAATTTGGTATTGGGAGGAAGCCCACTTATGCACCCCGCGATCTTTTATTGCAATTTCTTGTGTTTATTTCACACTTGTCAACAGAGTTTGAAAATGCCTGTGGGCAGAGTGCATTTAGCTTAACAATACTCGCCACAGGGAGGGACCAGCATGATTGCAGCAGCAACAACAAAAGAAAAGAATCTAATTGTGAAGGAATAGATTACTTTTGTTCTCTTTTATTGCCAAATCATTTGCACACATTTGTTACTGCCTATTTCAATATCAAAATTGCAAATGGTGACGATACTGCAGTTTTTCTACAGGGAATGTCGTAGCAAAATTTATCCAACATTGAGCAGCTGAAGGACTTCATACTCATCCTCATCGTCATTATCGTCATTATCATTGTCATCCTTGTCATTGCCATGATCGTCATCATTACCATCATCGTCGTCATGGTTGTCATTGTCATCCTCGTTGTTTTTGCCATCATTGTTTTTATCTTCCTCGTCGCCATTGTCGTCCTCCTTCTCTTCCTCCTCGTGGTCGTTATCATCATTCTCCTTTTTATGATCGTAATCATGATTATTAACACCCAATCATACCACTGCTTTCAGAGCACCTCAACCACTTCTCCAAAACTTGGCGATCTTGTACTCTCTTAAAGTTATTGTAGGCATGTTTATAATGGTCTTTTTAATTACATATATTGGACATAACATAAAATTGTAAGATACTGTAGCACTGTTAACAAATATGACAGACTGTAGTATACGCTCTCGATAACTGCCTATCAAATTCAAATCTAGCAAGATATGAAAGCAAGGCAAAGAAGAAACCCTTGAAGACCTGCAACCTCTGCGTCATTTAAAACGCAAGTTGTCATCTGTCAATAATGATGTCAAAATAATTAAGTTTACATTGACATGTCAGTTTTGAATACCAACTACTTTCATCAATTGACATGATGTAACTACAAGCTAAAGCAAGTGATATTAGGAACTGACATATTTTGTTAACATTGCCACCCTTTCGCCAATTGATTTTGATACGCACTGTTCTCTATGTAGTATATGTGTTTCTTTTTATTTTACACAAATACCAAGGGGTATCTCTCACTCATAAGCGTTTTGTCGCTGGCTTGCAATTGTGTAGCCCATTTCAAAGCCAGCTGGTCTTCATAATCTCGACAGTTAAAGTTGAGTAAAGTCCCATCAAAAGTGCCAGTGGTCACTTTGACAATTTTTTCAGCGTTCAAAATTTGTCATGATGCCGATACTATTCCAAGATATTCTCTGTATTACTAAAATGTGTCTGCTTGTACTTCATATGTTCTTGTACATGTACTCGTACAGTTCTGCTAAATTCCAAGGCCGTCACAGATAGAATGAGCCATTCTATTTCTGAATCACTAATGAGATATCTATCTTCAAATCTTTTATTTCCAGGTGTACTGTTACGATGGTTTTCTACGGCCTTGGGTTTAATACTGGTAACTTGTCTGGAAATATGTACGTGAACTTTGCAGCCATTGGACTCATAGAAATACCAGCATATGTTACAGCAGCCATTTTAGTGAACGTGTAAGTATAGCGGTTAACTATTGGAGATAAAATGTTCGAGTGGTTTAAACAATTGACTTGTATTCCAAACATTCTGAAATTCAAATTTCTCATTCCTGTTCTGCTGCAATTTCCTTGAGCGAGATACGAACTCTATTGCGCCCACTGCACGAAGTTGCAAATTTAGGACGTGGCTGTGATGACAAAAAGAACGTAAGCGCCTTGTGTGACTGCTGTTTGTCTACACTTCCAAGGGAGTGAATTAAAAATTCACTGACAGTAGGCCAGAGCATGAGCACCTAAATATCATCACGATAATATTTAGATGTCCATGGCCAGAGCTAACTTATAAACATACGGTTTAAAGGTCCATTGAATGTTCCTGTGTTACAAATTGCGTTATTTTTCTTTTATCATCAGGATATTTTATAGCCAGATGTCACCAGTGACTTATGAAGCAACCGTTCCTTATCCTTCTTTGTATGACTGACATCATCTTGAAACACTAGTAATAAGATCTCATGTCTTGCCTGGACAGTTCTTTAGTTACCTTTGCTTAATTTTAACTGAATTGGTCCTCATTCGATGAAGTAGATGCTAGACCAATACAAATAAAAATGTAAGCATAGTGCAAGATTGACTCTGAAAATATGCAGTAATAAAACATTTATAACAATTTCTTGCTTTAACTCCTAATGATTTTAAATCTCTAGCAAGTTTTGACCAAGTTGATTGTATATGAATCTGTGAAATAGTAGAAACGTCGTTCTATGTCCTTTTAATGTTCATCCATTCAGCTACGTTGACTTGTAGACTGCGCGTCTCTTTTACGTAATGGCTCTACGCTCATTAGTTAAACATTTTGCTCACTCTAATTAATCTAAACAGTTCTCATTTTCACTCCTAGACTTGGGCGTCGCATTCCAGGATCTTTGTATTTCTTTGTAGGAGGGACTGCGTTACTTATTATTCTACCAATCCAACTGACACGTAAGAAGTTCCTTTTTCTTTTATTTGGTATAAACAATTTGACATTACAAAGTAGCTACTTGGATCATTTAGTAGTATTGAAATAGTTTGTTTGTTATACAAACAAGAATATTGCATAAAATAGGGGAAAGAAAAATTATTTAAAAGCTTTTATTGTCTGACACTCCTCAGAGTACTAACGTGAGAATGATAAAAAAAAAGTGTGAAAGAGTATACCCAACTGTATTTCTGGAAGAGTCAATCAGAATTTGGACTGCCTGAATGGTAGTAGTAATGGTAATCTTGCATGGTTAGTAGTAATAGTAATCTTGAGACACAAAATACAATTGCTTGTCTTCCAACTGAACAGCAACCCTGGACACCTTAGACGAAAGTACAGATGCAAAACCTAACTTTGCAAATGATATATATTCACATTTTAGTTAGCTGAAACTGCCACTGAAGTAAAAACTTCATGAGCTTTGCCAGCACCTTCCTATCAGTGAGGACAGTGATGATGATGATTGTACGGAGACGGCTCTCAAAGGGTCTTTAACCTTGCCAGAGCACAAAAAGCGAACATGGCTATAAGGACAGGTCTGGGACTTAATTGGAAAAGAACCATAATTCCAGCCACTGTAGAGCACAGTTAACATTTAAAATTCAAAGTTTTTTTTGCAGTAAGTTAATTAAAAACAAGTGGTCTATAGATATCATGTATCAATAAGAAAAATTGTTTTTGCAACTTTCCCCTTATAAACAGCAAGATTCTACTTCGGTATAATGCAAAATCAACATAAATTAATATTGGGGACATTTCTGATAGATCTTATTTTACCAAGATAATTTACACATATAAATGCATTTTAGCTCCAAACCTTTGAAACCTTTCCCCCCCTTTTTTATGCACAATAATAAGAAACTAAAATTCAGAATCCCCAACCATTTACAATCTTGTTTATAGATTTATCTAATCCTGTTCGGCATGGGAGAGGGGTAAAATTTACCCCCCAAAACGTTTTTAAGTGAGCGAAATTTAGTTGCAGATATTTTCTGAAAATTTCGAAAAATAATAGTGCCTAGTTGTCTAGTTAAAGGTATTTAGTCATCTTTTTTGCTTGATTGTTTACTGATGGATTTGTTTTCTGTCGCCACTCATTCACATTTCTTTGTCAAATGTGGATGAAAAATGATAAAAAACGGTGTCTCATCTTTCCTCTCTATTCGAAATGACTAACAAGTGAGCCTATAACGGCAACCTGAAAGAGTTTCATAGAGCTTCAAAGTGTGGTCCTGATTTTGTCATTTCTTGTTAATTTTGGCTGACATCAGCAAAAAAAGCAATATTGTAAATTTATATCTTGGCTTTCAAAAGTACTTATGAAGGGCTATGTCCGTGCCACATTTTAACTCTCTTCCACTTTTTTATTAAAAGTTAACATGGAGGGTAGTTTTTATCCCCCCTCCCGCCATGCCTTTAACGTACATACAAATAGTCCATGCTGAATATGGCTAAGATTTATAGGTCATGATTTTCTATTTGAAAAGACGTTCTTTTCAAGAAATAATTATTGTTATCACAATAATCTGATACGACATATTGGCATGTAAAAAGAACTAGAGGGAATAAACTCATTGGAAATCAACAGTTTTGAAGACATACAGGTGAGATTAGTACTTTTTTTCAATCAAAGAAATGATAGAGTGACAAAGAATGACCATGAAATCCTCTTTATACGTACTATTCAAGTTATTTTCTCTTAAGATTTTTGTTCTCTAATTGTGTATCTTGTCTTTTAGATAACATGAAGGAACTGGAAAGTCTAGTGCTTGCATTGTCTCTCATTGGAAAATTCATGGCTTCTGCAGCTTTTTATCAAGTATACATCCACACTGCTGAACTCTATCCCACAGTTATCAGGTACAGTGCTTAATACGCCTTAATTTCCTTATCATTACAGTTGGCATTTTCTATTGCTGTTCCACACTGTACCTACTTTAATACATTCCAAGGGAACAGGTCGCAAGCTATGATTACAGCGTCATGGTCTGCCAAACTCAGAATGTCTAGTGAAAGCATTCATATAATCTAAAAGTGAGGTTGGGGACCTTTAGCGCAAATCCTGTCTCAAAACAGGGTTGAACTCGCATGAATCGATCAAAAGAAACTGATCGCAGATGGCAGCAGCGATAGCAACGTCGAGTTTCCTCCTTAGTTCATGAAAAGGCAGGCAAAATATGACTACCAGTCACTCTGCATTACATATTATGCCTATTATGCAAGGTATGACGAGGAGAGAAGTTGTTCATTCATGTTTGACCAAAGATGACGGCAGAAAACAGTTGACCAGCTTAGTCAAGATCACACGAGATCTGAGTAGCGACTTAAAATAAGTTTGAGCTTTCCTCCGCTCACTCGGTCTTACATTTGTGATCGATGCTTTTGCAAGGGAACTTTATCACTTCAAAATATAATTGAATAATGTGTACTTCATGTTTTGAAGTCTCTAAATCCAATGGTTGACATTTAAAGATGGAGTTTACAAAAACATCTTTTTTGCAGGAGATTCACAGAGAACACTGTTATCACGTTTGTTTAGGTAGAATCAGCTCATCAAATGGTCTTCGAAGAATCCTCAAATGCATAGCTGTTTGCCAAAAGAGGACGTTTGCATCTTTAAATTTTGCTTATAAATTTAATTTTTTTACATTTTTAACGGAACCAAGAACTAAACATGATAACGTGTAATGGATAACCTCGCTCACAACGGACAGACATCAGACTAATGACACGTCCACCAAAAGACAATAGTTGGTTCCGCAGTTGGTTTTAAATGGCCATCATTTTTTTTGCCCTATAATTTTATGCAACTACTCACGAAGCTGTGACTTCAGCCACTGCAATAGGTAGGGCAAGTTTTGCAGCAGAAGCAATAGTATTGTGCTTTCGTAGAACTAAACTAAAAAGAATAAACAGAAATGAATAGAGTGAATCTGATGAGAGGGTTAAGGAATTGTTCCACTAAGTACTGTGCACGAACCTGTTAATATATGTTATATTTGAGGAAAGGGTAGCATTTCTAAGACATTTAAGAAGCCTTTTGAGTAAAACGTTACTCATAAGATCCATAGCATGGGTTAGGGCACGACGCAGGGAGTCACTGCCGATAGCCGTAGAGGCGACGGTGGCATATGGGGAGTTAGCAAAATTCGAATATTTCAAGTTTAGTACAGTATAGATCTGTATTACAGACCAATTACATTGACGAAAAATAAAACTATAACCACGTATATCACAAATATTCCTTGGATTTCATTTGCATGTGCTAAAACAATATGAAGGGGTATAGTGGTTAACTTTGTAAATAGGTCGCCTGGCATTTGTCAATTATCAAATTTGAGAATAAGAAATCGTTGGTACAAATTCAGGAAAGAAAATTTAAGCTTTAAGTTAAAATAATCATGTTTTATAAAGAAAAGTAACAAAACGGAAAGATGAGAAACTCTACTATAGGTCAACAAAACGCCAATATCGCAAAATTTTGAAAAAAAATTAAAAAACTTTATTCATCATAATAATTCTCAGTAAATGTTATGAAAAGTCGCTAAATTCCATGTACGGCAAAAAGTGGAAAGTAAAGTTTATCATTGGTAAAATATTTACCCTGAAAAATGAATCGAATAAAAAGTATTACATATACAAGAGCTACTCTCCATGTAGGGTTATTAGTCAGATTTTTAGGGGGACCTGAAAAGCTGGGTGAAACCATGATGAATACAATGTTTGAATTCAGAGGCATGAATGAGCCTTTGAATCACTGGAAATTTGGCTGGATCTGTAATAATTGTGAGGAAAACCAAATGGTGTCTACAACAATACGATAATTTAAGTACTTTGAGATTCGTGAATGTTACCCAATAATAGTGAAGCTGAATAGAATTACATACAGAATGCGGTCATTTAACATGAAACTATTCTAAGCAGATTGGATCATTTTGAATTTGCCGATAGAAGAGCTGAAAAGCCTGAAGATATGGCCACTGCTTCAGTAAGGAAAACAATCAAAACACAAGCAAAGAAAGTATGAATATACCTTTGCCTAGCCATCAAACCACAACACCAAGTACACATTCATGACAAATTGATGGCCAAGGAATCTTAAGGCAAAGCCAATAAAGACGAGACAACAAAGAGTTAGCAATGACACTGCTTGGCAGCTTACCAGAGGAATACAGGCCTCTAATCTCTGCATTGTCGAATTTATCTTTTGAGAAGGTCAAGGGTATGTTGTTGAATGATTTTGATCATCACATGGATATGTTGTCAAGTAGAAAGTCAGAATGCACATGAGAAGATCCAACTTATACAGGAATGGCATTCATAAAAGTTCCTCAAGCTTGGAGAAAAGTAGTAAAGGTGCAGGAGCTGAAAAGCATTTTACTGGGAAATTACTGGAAGCTGAGGCAATTGGAGTGGAAATTATTGAGGAAGTGTGGTCAATTGTGCTGAAAGTGAAAGCAGTTTAACTGAGTGTGATCATGAAGCAGCATTTAATGGTAATACTGAATTGTTTTCTGATTGCAGTGATGTATGGATCATAGATTCTGGTACAATGAAGTACACGAAATCAAATAGGTATATACATGTTAACTGACTTCATTGAATTTAGGAGGCCCTGCAAGATTTATTTGGGTGATGACAGAGCAATTTTAGCCAACAGCAAAGGTATGTATCATCTTTTTGCCAACTTCTGAAGCAAAATTCAGAAGATAGCCCTTTGTGATGTGTTATTCATGTCAGACTAAGGGAAAAATTTTATGCCTGCAAGAGTAATCACCAACATGGATGCTAGTGTTGTATTTGAGAGATCTGAGTGCAGACCTAAAAACAGCAGAATGTTAGGCATAGGTAAGGTGCATGGTACATTGTACAAACTTAATGTTTGTTTGGCTGAAAATGCCTATGTAGTAAAGGATGTTGATGCTCAGAAGTGGACAAATGCTGAGGAGTTTGTGAGTTTAGGAATCAGTGGGAGGCTTGATAACAAGGAAGTTGAGTGTGAATATGTGGATGTGTTAACAAGGGAGATAATAGATGAAAGAGAGCAGATGCATGAAAAAAAATGTGTGTACAGAGCAAGTGTGAGAAACATATGAAAATGATTTCATGAGATGTACAAAACCTAGGACCAGAGAGGAAACGAAATGGCCCCAGGAGACTAAGTGGGGAGAGTGAGAATAGTCTTGTGAATTTTTATCCCGAAGACAGTCTAATAGCAAAACTTGATGAGCTGACATCAATTGCTGAAACTTGGCAGGGTGAGCATTCTCAAGAATGGACAGTAGCAACTGACACT
>JAAAKM020006971.1:126207244-126238458 GCA_010016025.2 Alatinidae sp. Z8VKAUB7J3 | reverse complement strand
CTGCGTTCCTAGATCCCTGCGTTCTAATGTTATATACAAATTTAAGTGGCTATACTGCTCAACATAATAGGCCTCTAAATGGGCCAGGAGATGTGTCATCTTACACAATAGCATCTGAAAACTTCTTGTATCTCGACCATGATAGGTAAAGAACCTGAATAACAGCTCCTTAAACCCTATGCCTATTCAAGAGCCTGCTTTATTATTGACCACAGGGTCTTTGTACGTCATTTGCTTTGAGAATGTAGCGTCAGAAAAAACGAAATGTCAACATTTTATATTCTTTACCATTATGCGAGCAATGAAATTAATTCTCAGCTGTAAAAAGTTTGTAGATAATGATACGATGTTAAGGAAGTGCATTGATGGTACAAATTACACCAATGATGATAATAAAGGCAAATGTGACGTTGAAACGCTTAAGCCTGGTTAAACTCATTATATGGAATGTTAGTTTAGAAGGGGCGCATATTAGAAGGATGTGCTAATCACATGAAATTATAGTAGATCGAGAAGAGAAAATTTGAAATGTGAGGTTAGAAAAGAACACTAGAGAAATTGAAAATACGTCAGCACCGGGAATCAAACCCGTGACCCACGCTTTCGCGGCGTGCGCTCTGCCAACTGAGCTAGGTGACCTCCGATGTTAACATACTCTACTTCTCTAGTCGCCACATTAGCTCCCAATCATCCACCGGTGGATATCGACATCCAGCTCAACCCAATTGAAGACCAGCCTCTCCGTGCCATGTGTCTTGACCAAGGAGGGACTGCCTTCTGGCCCGTCATCTATCCAAAACCCATTGAAAGTTAGAAAGTATCATCGAAAAGAGATGATTTGAAATACGAGTTTAGAAAGAACACTAGAGAAATAGAAAATAGAAAATACGTCACCAACGAGGATCGAACCCGTGACCCACGCTTTCGCGGCCTGGGCTCTACCAACTGACCCAACGAAATTATAATCGTATGGTACAAATACGCACCTACTACACCAAGGATGCAAAGTAACTGGAATAGGATAAAATAAAAAGTTAATATGATGGGATTTGTATGAACATATCCTGTGAACAGAAGAGGAGTAACACTGTCCGACAGACGTTTTACATCTAGTATCCAAATATATCTCTTGAAGCCAACCTTTTCCGAAATAGACAACTCCTAAAGAGGAATTACGGACAAATTGTTTACGAGCCACCGACAAACGATCTTTTAGTTTAGCCTCCTTGTTAGGACAATCCAATCATAAGGATTATAGTGAACAATTAACATGTTCTAAGTTAACCAGAGGGTGGATAACGTCTTTTCTTAGCTGATCAGTGTATTGTGACTAACACCTCATAATTGTTTGCTTCCACGCTACCCAGGTTTTTGAAGATTATTAGGATTCCCTATAAACCTTATCGATAAATGACGTTGCCTTAGGCAAACTGTAAAACGGCTCCGTTTTCTTCCTCACCTTTTGTAGAGTAAAAAAGAATTGCTTGATTGATTTAGACAAACGTATTAAGATTAAATTCATAAAATAGGATTAGTAAAATTTTATTTTACACAGATAGTTAGTTTTGAAATGACACCAGAGAAACAGACAATTTGTCACAATCGGGGCTCGAACTTAATATTCACGTTCTTGCGGCGTGTGCTCCACCGACGGTGCTAGGTGGCCTACGATGTTAACATACTTTATTTCTCTAGTCACCACATTAGCTGCCAGTTATCCAGCGGTGGATGTCGACATCCAGTTTTCACGTAATTGGGTTCCAGTCTCTTAGTGTCATGTGACTTGACCAAAGAAGGACTGTCACCCGCATCGTCTATCTGTCCAGAGCTCATTACAAGTTAGAAAGTATCATCGAGAAGAAAAGATTTCAAATGTCAAGGTTGAAAAGATACCAGAGAAGTAGCAAATATGTCATCACCGGGGCTCGAACCCGTAACCCACGCTGTCTTTTCAATATTGGCATTTCAAATGATCTCTTATTAAATTTTAGGGAAAGAGAAAACACTGCAGCGAAAAATATCTGTATAAGGTACTTGGTTTTAGCCATTTATTAACACATGCATTAGTTAACGATGGCACGAATTATTGTATGATCGTTTGAAAAAGAGGTTAATTAATGTCACTCAAGCGTCAAGTTGCTGATAAAACGTTAATTAATGTCAGTCAAAATGCATTTTTGGTCTGAAAAAACGTTAATTAGATCAACGTTAATTAAAGCCGCGTTAATTCGTGAACGCGTTAATTTTGTGCATTAAGGTAGTTGACGCAATGCTCGTATCTCTGATGGGAAAAGGTAAGACCTGCCCCTGATCCAGATGCAGCGATCCCCGCAGGATCGCGTCGTTGGACGAACACCTGCCATTACTAGATCTCGACATTTTTATACAAATATACAGGGTATATACAAATATTTATAAATGTATATATATATAAGTACTCAGCAGACACATGGCAATTATTACATATTTATCATGAGTGGAGCATTATCACAATAGGTTGGATAGTATGTAAAATCAACAATAAAGAGCTCTGTTGCAAAAACTGCCATCTCGTACATGAGCTGACAGAAAGTCCAAAAGAGTAGAGGCCTCCTCTGGTACTTACACGGAAGAGAAGAGTGGTCTGAAAGCAAATGTGGTTCCACCTGGTGGTTAAAACCTCTGACATTGGATCATCCAGAAATGGAGCAATGGATCTCATTATGGCATGAAACACAGTATAACTGCACCACTCTCAAGACAAATCCAGAAAACAGTTGAATGAAATATGTGTGTTTGTAACTTACCGTAAGAGTCCTGATGTTTCAGACCTTGGCCTGTAATGGCTCATATCCACGTTTAGATTATTAAGAACCAAGTCAATGTCTCCTGTGCTTCCATTCTTGTCGTTTTTAAGAGGAAGCTTCAATGATGTCATATTCACTAAATAGGAAAACGTGAAAGGTAAAAATAATTTGAATAAAGTATTGACGAAAACGTTCAATGTTTCTATAGAAGCAATGCTTCCTTTCCTTGTATCCTTATACCATGATAAGATCTCCCATCAAGATTTAATGGCAGTATGCAGAATTGCTGCTAGTCCAAAACACTCTCTTTGAGCAGAATATCATTTTCAAGGTTAATAAGCATGTGAAGTAGTTATGAATTAAATCACGTGATGAAGTGACTTTAATATAATTTGGCTACATCAAGTACACCTTGTATTTCACTGTCTAATCAATCAGAATTCTGCATAGATTTCAAGAAAACGTTTGTTTCAAAATTTCAACTAAACAAAGCTGGAACTCTTCCAACAGAGTCTTCAAGGTTCTCTATTTCATAGATGAACAATTATTTGTCAGTTACTAAACCCCAATGCACTACTAACTCTATTATTGGTCAATACAAGGGGTTTTCCCAAACTTGAAATCCAGCTAGAAAAGAGGTTACAAATCACCACTCTAACCCCATTAAAACTTATTATCATAGTCATGCATCCACCAAACTTAACCTGAAAAAGTTATGTTAATCATAGAGTCAGAACCATTGTCTTGTAGGCACCACCCTTAAATAAAGTGTCTTAGCAAATGCTGTTACTATTTAAACCCTCAAACATCATCAGCAACAATCAAGGGCAATGACAAGAACTGTGTTCCTGACAACGTCCAGCCCTTAACTTCAGGGAACAATGGCTGCAATAATCTTGGCTACTTTTAAGTTGGGTCATCGAGTGAGGGTATCATCACCTGTGATAGTTGAAACAAACAATGTTCTATTTGAATAGACTTTAAGAAATTTCACACAAAATAATTAAAGTTTATTGGTTTCAGTTATGAGATTGATGCTATGTCTTTGGGCACCTAAACTAAAGCCTCTGATTCACCGCTAAGCAGACTTTGCTACCACTAGTAGTAATAAGTAGTATTCTTAAGGAGTAGTAACTACTAATGGTAAGGAGTAGTAACTACTAATGGTAAGTAGTAGTAAGAAGTAGTACATGGTGATGAATAACCAGACAAAGATGAAGACAAAGATGAAGGCAAAGATGAAGACAACAAAGAAGTAGAAAACACAAGACGACAAGAAATAAAGAGAAGGGGAAGAAGATAGAGGAAGTAAAAAGCAGCAGCACAACAAATGTTAAATACTCACATTTTCCTCCATTAGTCTTCAACAGACCATAGAGGTCTATCTTACAAGAGCCCAAAAATGTATCACTTCTTACAGTCTGTTTATTCATTACTCTAAACTCCATCTTGCTGTATGGAGTGACAAGTCTGGGAAAAAACAACAAAAAAATATCACAAATGTGAAATGAGTGGTTTGTTTATATGGTTTCTATATCCCCAAGGAATAAGCAGCTGCTTTCCTGTTCATGCTAATGAAATGTGTGATACAAAGAAAATTTTTATAAAAATTTTTGTCATAAGTTGCTCTTTTGTACTTAAATAAATTGTTTGTGGTACAAAATCCAAAGATTGCTCTGAAAAGACGACTCATCATTATTAGGTTGAAAAGCTGTTTTCGTATGACTCTCATCAGAACTTGGCATCATAATTATAAACAAAGAAACAAAGAAAGAGATCGAAATTTACAAGATGTTGAAAAACTAAGTATGGGATTGGTTACAAACAAATATTGCATAGAGGGGTAACTGCGGACGTTGGGGACATAACGGACGACACTACTTAAACAAAGAAATATCATAAACAACATCTTTTTGGTGGCAAAGTTCTTTTCAGAGCAATCTTTTGTACTTGTTAATAACAAGAGACACTCATTTTTTTAATATCACAAATAATACTGGAAAGTGTCAAAAGTGATACAAGAATTTATGAAAAAACTTGTGAGGAGGTAAGCTAAAAATCACGGGCAACATGTGATAAAATGGCAAGAAGTTGGACCCTGTGCTAACGCTACTCAATGAAAAGTGACTCATACTAAGGTGAAGTGGTGTTGAGCTATCATGTAGGCAAATACTAACACATACTGCATGTTACAAAGAAATATTAGCAGGTGACAATCATGTCAATGAATATTGTAAATGAACACTTACATAGCCATTAAAGGATTGTGGGAATGAAGTCACAAGAATTTATGATTTACTGAGAAAGCAAGCTACCATTCAGCAATCATTTATTACATATTCTACATGATACAAAAATGATTTTACCTTCCTTATTTGGTCCTTCAAGTGTGAAGACATTATTAATTCTCTTGATATTTACAATTGCTTAGGGCATGGATAAAACTAACATTCATCACAATGGGATTACATAATATGGAAAAATTAGAGAATGTTATGCAAGACACTATATGTAGCATTAACGGCCAGAGTTATGTGATCATCAATGCTGATCACACCTAAACATTTCATACATACCACACAAACTTAAAATGTTTTCAAGCATAATGTCTTCTTAAGACGTGCACTGCTAGTTGATGTTGATGGGTCCTTGATGCTCATAACATTGTTGATAAAACTAAAATAATAATAAATAATTAACCTACCCTCATCTGCCAAAAACAGAATGGCAGGCATGAACAAAATCTATTGTTAAACATGTCAACACCTTCAAAATGAGAGGGCAATATCAAACATCAATATATGCATATATACACATACATAGTAAAATCCTCTTTCCATTGTGGCTCCCAGGTCTTCCTTATAATATCTGTCTTTCTTGGTGGCTGTCCATCCACAATAAGTTCAACATAGGTATCCCCCTTTCCCGCTAAAGATTGAATGAAAAGACAAATGAATGAAGAGAACGAAACCATATACCTTAAATACATATATAGCAGCTTAACTATAAATTGTGATCCTTGTCCTCAATAAAAAGAACTAATATGGTTCATCTGGAATATAACTAAGTTATATAATATTTTCTTGCAATAAAACTACAAGTCTTTGTACAAAGTTAGATTAAATAGAAGCCTTTGGTTATAATAGTTTTGCAACTAAGTCTGTTATAAAGTACCTGGTCCTACTGGTGTTATTAAATAATGGATGTTCCTTAACAAAGGTATCAAAATCTTCAGTGACTGTTATAACTCCTTACTAAAATAATATTATTTCTATTTCTTTATAATCACAAGTAATAGATGTGACAATGTTTAGATGACACCAAGAACAATTTATATCCAATTATGTACACAATCATAAAAGATGGAATGTCGGTTTCCAATCAAATTATACCTTGTCTCTTACCGCACTGTTTCAATACATCCTCTACCATCTCTCCCAGTAATCACTTACATTTATTTCTCATTCCATTTCCTGACTTTCTGTATATTAGTTCAATATATAACTGACACCTCCTTTCGTTGTCAAGGATTTGCAAATCTTAAAGCGCACTCCCAATTAAATGAAAATGGTGGCTTTTCATCTAAATTTATTCCAAATTTAAAAACATGTAATATAAGCATGAGGTACTTACAAAACCATCCAGAGCTGCCATCTCTTATTTTTGCACCAATGACTAATCAGGAAGAAAAAACATTTGAGGAATTGAGTAAAATCAACATCACTAAAAGTAACTTTCCAAGAAAATTAGAGTTTAGGATTTTATCTCATTATCTAAGGTTATCTAAGTGTTGCAGCAGGCACTCTTATGCTAGATATATGTAGCCAATGTATTGTCAGATTAATTTCCAGGTCTAATACTGACATCTAAATCTGTTTACTGACCTAAAACCTATATAATGCAACAAGAGTCCTCTGCCATACACCTGGCTTGGCCTCAGCCCCATTAACAAGAGTAAATTTACAGTCTGACATCCCCCTATTGTCCACTAGGAGTCCACTTTTAGGTACACGTTTCCTCTCTAAACTGTGAAAGTTACATGTTTCAATTGCAATAGGTGGAACATATTTTAAGAGTACCCTGACCATTAGTCTCCCCACCATAATTTTGGGTAATACAACAAATGTGTCATATTGATAACAATTCAAAGCTAATTAACCTCTTGACAAAAGTGGTTGACAAATAAGGCTTCATGTAGCTCATGTACCTCTGTTATACACAAATAAAAGAATGTAGCAGCAAAACTAGAAGAATATCCAGAAAAACCATCATAGTAGTACACAAAACACTATCTAAAAGGATAGAGGAAAGCACAGACACCTACAGGTGATGCAGGATTGGCAGTTTAACTCATAGATATGGTAGGTACAAAAACCTTGTTATGATGGAACAACTTTATTGGAAGCAAAACTACAAAAAAAATTATCCATGGTTTGCATGAATGGAATATACCAGCTACATATCTATGACAGAAAATTTCATGATTATTAGCTTTCACTTGCTTCAAACAATAATTTCAGGAGAATCCAGGATGATCCTTGTGGTGTTGCTAGTCTCTTTGGGGTTATTACCCTCTGTAATGTTTACAATAGTTAATGAAATCAGTCTTTGATTGTAGGCAATACCTGATCTTTCCCAGGATTTTAATTGTTTCCTACAGTTTTGCATATATATAGTTGTAGTGAAGACTTAACAAAATATATATTTAATTATAATTTTAGTACATTTGTCTTCAGCCATACAGGTGGAATGTTCAGCTCTTCCACCTGAAGAATCTGTTGGTGGAAATCTTCATTTAGTGCAACCCTCCATAATTTATGTTATGAGAGGCAAAAAGACTCAATCCTGTGTAGTGGGGTCGGGATTTTGTTTCTTCCTATTGGTCATATGATTGTCATGGATTCTGACAGATATGGGCAACTAGGAGAAACCACTCTTAGTTGTAAAACAAGAGTTGGGAGACACATATAACACATGCTCAATAGGGCTGAAAACTAAAGTATACATATGGGAAACTGAGCCAATTACAATAGTTGGGCATGAACTTCAGTAGCCTTTCCTATTTTTAGCATTGCAGTGGTCTTTCATTTATTTCTTTTTCTTTTCTTTTTTCGGGGAGGGGACAAGTAATTTGGCATATACAATAGTAAGAGTATACAATATACTTCTGGTGCATAGGGTGGATTTTCCAAAGGTTTCTAAAGTAAGATAGAAGCAAAAAAAGTATGATGACCACTTACACAGATTAAGCTTTTAGCAACTTCAAAAATTCTTCTTTAGTTCTCTCATGGAGTAATTCTTAGAAATGTGCAATATATGGCGCACAATGATGGATTAGTGATTTGACATTTAAAAACTTTGTCTCCAGATTATTTGGGAGAACACTTTGCAGCTTCCATTTCCTAGAGCCTTGATTTTGCCAATACATAGTTGAACATGGGGAGAGTTGCAAGCCTATGTATGGGTATAGGAACTTATTCAATTTTCAAAAAATTTGGGGGATTAGCTTTCAACAAAATCCATAGTGCATTACATCATATTTAATAGTTTTTGGTCTTGTCTACAACAAGCATCTTCTTTTTCTTCTAAATGCTACCAGGTTTTCGTGGGATCCTTACAGTAATAACTATAACCAGTACATGTCTGCGTACATATATATAGTTTAAGTCCTAACTTTTTCTTGCTGTTCATATTTAGATAAGTTTTTATTTAATACACTATCTCACTGTGGGAAACCACAAACTAAGCAAGAATTCAAATAACAGGACAGTATGGTCAAATGTGTCCATATGAATTACAGGAAAAGCCCTAAAACAAAGTAGGTATTTACCAATTTGTCATTAATTACAACTAGCTGAACCACACCATACAGCTATTGAGTAATATTTACTTATAAATATGATCTTAATAGTCATTTGGTTCAGCTACTGGTTATAACAAATTACAGGCTTATATGCATAGGTTTATAAGCATATATTTACTAGCATGTATAAACTTATATAAGTTTTCAGGTATAGTGAAGAACCACTAAATACAAAAAAAATTGACTCAAAAATTTTAACACCTATTTGGAATGCTGTCGATTGTCTGGTGTCGGGTGAAATTGTCTGGTGTCTGGTGAAAAGTCAAGCTTATATCTCCCATCACATCGATTATGACGTTGCAAGGTACTCCAAAAGACTGCAAAATATCATAGCCCTCGTGAAATGTAAGCCAAAAAACTCGCTTAGCACTGCATCCTTCACTGTTTACAGTGTTAATGGTTTGTATAGTTGGTACCATTGCTCCGTTGAACCTCCTATTTCATGACTTTCTCAAAGATTTCATAAACTGTCACGATAAACGTGTAACAAAATAAATCCATCTACATCATAGGATTTGTTACGTACGTCAGTATCCTTGCTCACAGGTGTAGCACAACCTCTCTTTTGTAAGGTTCTTTGAGTGCTTCGCAGCCTCAATTGTCGAAGAAAGTGATTGCGAGGTGCTAGCGAGACCTCTCTGATTCTCGCTAAATCTGAAAGTTTTGCGAGATAGTTTGCGAGGTCGTAGCGAGTAGTCAAATTAGCGAGTCTTTTGTGAATAACGATATTTAGCTAGCGAGGGCTTAGCGAGACAGTTAGCGAGCTCGCAACGCTAGCGAGGCTTTTGCGCATAAGGCCCCAGAATCGCAGTTCGAATTCATGCGACGTGCCATAAATATGTCTTAATAGTACAATTTTGAATATAATAGCTGAAAGAGTTTGTTTCTGGCTTCTTTGAGTAACGGATTCATTTCGCTACGTTTTCGCCCGACACGAATGAAAATCTTATAAAAAATGACATGAAACTTACTCCTGTTTGGGCTAAGCCTCCACTCGTTCTTATTTCGCACGTATTTTTTAAACACCTCTTGTAAAATTGAACGGGATGTAGTTTATGCAAAGCAAGTAATCTTAGCTGGGCTGTACCTACTTATTTAAACCGTGCAAGTTCAAAGTTTTGACCTTGCGGGCAGGAAGTTGCATATGCCTGCCTTAAATCTGCGCACGCTCTTGACTCTGCTACCAGATGGTCCCCTCAGATCGGAATTCCTGTCGGTTTTAGTAAGTTTCCTTGGCCCCTTCAACCATATTTAAAAAAATTCTGATAGTTAACCCTGACATCTTAAAGCTTTGGCTAGCCAAATTCCATGGTTATTCAGATTTATTTTACAGTCCTTGTCAGCAGAAATCATTAGTTATCCAGCTCGGGGTTTTTTGTCAGATAGGCAAGATTTCAAATACATTTTCATATGCGGTTTCAGGTTCTTCAACTACTTTCTCTTAAGAAGAGCGGTTTTAAAGCATTGGCGGACGGCTATAACTCGATTGAGCCAGTCATCGGCCGCCTAACCACGCATTTTAGAATGTTGATTTTGGAGTTACGGGTTTAAAGCAAAAGCTTTTGAAGCTGATGCCCTTGTTAGTTTTAACTGAAGCTTTAGATGACAGTCGTTTGGGAGGGCTACCATCAGCTGGTACAGCACGGAAACAGGATGACCATTGAAATTGCCAGCTGCATCAAGCGTTTGCGCATTGGTTCGGCACAACAGAAGTATAAACAGCAAGCCAGTTTCGTGAACTCCAGAGATATATATTGGTTTATATTTGGCCCGAAAATGCGGTGGTTTTTCACGGAGTCCTGTATAGTACTCCCCGGAACTAAAAATTTGCCACCATTGACCCAGTTGGTGACACGGCCAAACGCCGTCACCGGAATACTTGAGATTAACTGAGAATTAAAGTCACCTGTCGAAGCGAATTTATTGTCGTCGGACACACGGGGAAAGTAATAAAGAATTTCGAACATGTAGTACAAACATGCATGCAGTATCACTGGGTAGTGGTCCCCATCTGTGCTCCAATTCTCCTAAAAGGCCATTCAACGTATTTGGAAGGAACTGGAAGAACAAAGCGATTTGGTTGCTTTAGAACAGAAACCATTTTACTTCGTGCAACAACTAATATTAAATTTGAACGAGACATCGTTTCGAAAGCCACTTGTATTTCCAAATATATTGTAATTTGTAATGGTGCATATGGATTAGGTGCGTTTCTTGAATAATTGGAATTAGAATTGGGCTTAAGCGCCACACTCCTTCGGATACAAATCTTTTGGAAAGGATGTGCCTCATTGGAGTGAAAAAGTAAAATTTGCATGATCTGTAAATTCTTGCTCCGAACAATGTAGATTTTGTAACTTTGTATATAATTTTCAACAACCTCCGCGGCGAAGCTGAACCAATTTAACTCGCCGATGTGAGAAATTTTAGTATTGGTCGCACATGGAACGGAGCAAAATAATTTACACAGTGAAAGCAATAAGGCGTCATGTAGCGACTGTAATTGTAGTACTGGCGTGAAAATATAAGCCAACGTAAATGTCATCATTTTAAGCTTAGTATCAGTCAGTTATTTCCTTAAGAATTTTGCCGAAGATCAGTTCTCTTTACTTCTCTTCTTCATGTGCCATAGTATACAGATAGGGCGTTGCCCTTGGGCGCCTCAGCTGCTCTCTATCTCTTAATTAGACCGTTTGGTGGTTTTTCTGAATATTTAGGGTAGTTTCAATATCGGACCCAGTGCTCATCAGGGGTTTTTGATTAGAAAGACTGCCATAGTATACGCATGTCGTCGACGAATCATGGCTTGTTCCGCCGTCATCTTTCTCTGTCTCTTGTAATATCATCCTTGTCTTTCTCGTTATTTACGTTTATCCTCCTTTTTATCGAGTCGAACATAATAGGCTTTGATCTTCCTCCAGATAGAAGTCAGTAAGTACTGCTGGCGTGCTCGTTTTGTGATGTGCTACATTCTTTTCCTAGTAGATTGAGAGTTTCACGTACACATAACACCAATCCAACCTAACGATCAAACAATGCCAATTAACAAGGCATATAGCCAGAACGAAACAATTTTCGTGTAATACTTGTCTGCCTCCAAGGCCCCAAATGCTCGTTAAACTGAGCGAGATTTGAGTAAATCACGTTCTGAAAATTGTATATTACGCCTGTCTTACACAGATTATAGCTATTCCATTCTACGAGATATTGTCCAGCAAATTTTGAGAGTTTGTGAGCAAATCTCATAAAATCATGACATTAAAGAGCTGATTCGGAAGTTCTTTGTGCAGGCTTCAGATTATAATGGGCCAGCGTAAACATGTTGGTTTTTTTTTGCTAGAAATCGAATGGTTTTCTCAAAAGGGATTTTGATGAAAAGAACAATTTAAGCATACCGCGATCTTGTTATGCAAATGCATGTTTACTGCATGCTTTATTATGGTGAAACCATACATAGATTAAATAAGACTTCGAAGGCGCGACAGATCTCGTGAGGCAGATCGAAAGTAACTCTTACGGTGCTTCCTTGTTGTACATGCCCTGGCAGTGACACTCAAGTATGATCTTATAAAGTCTATTTACTTCTCCCGATATTTCAGTTAAAGCATGAAATTTATAAAGGAATTTTCCGCATCTTTTTGTCACAATGTTTCCAAGCATGTTTACTTGAATCACATACAGCATGCGTGCATTCAAATTGGGTAGTTACCAGTTTTCGCCGCAACTTTACTGACAAAAAGTATATTTCGACGTTACCTTCAACTTACTGGATTTAAAGTATTGAGAAGTACAAAAATGTATGACTGTCAGAAGTTAATTTTGCCTGCTCTCTCTTCTCAGCAAGATACTACAATCGATCTATTAATTCGTATAAGCGAAAACATGTAGCCTATATTACGAAAATATCCAACAGGCGACCACTTCGCAACTTCATTTAAGTAATGCTTCTGCATATTGAATGTTATGGTCATTTTTCACGTCGTTCATCAAATAGCCGATTCATCTTTCTTTCCATCAGTTATAGTTGCCAACTTTTAGTGTGTTGTTCTGGACTGATAAGTATCTTTGTATAGTCTCTACTCTAAAGTGTCTTGAAGACAGTGGCGTTCTTTATATGCGCCCAATCGGATTGTCTGTAAAGTAAGAAACAAAACTTTTAATCGCCTGTAACCTCCTTGTGTCGGAATGTTTAATACATATTTGTAAACAAATTTTCACCGACTTTTGGTCTGTGCTGCTTTTCGTGTAATTGTTAATATCTTTATAATCATCAGTACGATCTAATTCGAAGAAGTGGTTTACGAGGAAAGTTAAGTAACAAATACACTAGCCAAAACATCAGATTTCAACTTTACTTGCGTGTATGTTTGCAAGTGTAAAACTTGAGGTCAAAATTATTGTACTAGGAATTCTAAACACAGTTCTGACGGCCTTTTAATCATTCATAGGCCATACAACATATTCGTCGTAAATGCACAGACAATTTACTTTGAGTGGTTTTATCGACACGCAGGCTAATGGATGATGATAACTACTCTTCGTAATGCTTACTCGATTATCAAAACATCTTTGATCTGCCCCATGATAAACCGAACGCCCAAATTCCAGGAAATGTAAAGTTTTGTTCTTTGGTAATTGCTTTTTGTTGACAAATTATGGCATCGTCAACATCGTTTTGTCAGTTTTTGCTCATTTTTCTACACGGCTTAAAACTTGTAACTTTCCATCGGCGGACATCCTTCTGTCATATTACGGCAGTAGAAAGGACTAAGATAAATCCAGCTCCATTGTCTTTTGAAATGACCCCGATGAAGAAATAATTTTTTGATTGTTGCATTTGAACATGCCATGGCCACTTTTGAAAGCTAAAATAACTTTGTATGAACACCACTAAGCTAGGTCTGCATAAAATCTCGATTTTCGATTATCCAAGGTTTTGGTGTATCTGAGCTGCCTGCCCCTAATTAAGGCATTCTACTTGAGTAGTCGAGGGTGTAATCATATAATGTCTACCGTATAAAATATACCGCTCATGCAATAAAATTGATAAACAGCTCTTTACCTCACTATCCATGTAGTAGGATCCCGATTCCAGAAAAAGAAATATGGAGTGCTATTACAAAGGCAAATGTCTGGAGCCTCCTTGGACTGGGAGTGAGTGCAAGTAGAGGGGGTAGGGACCGCTCTGTTGGGATTTGGAGCGCCGAATGTAAATGCTTTTCTCTGCATTTTAAGCACTCTAGATAACCTCTCTTGATAGCTCAAACAATGCATTCCATACAAAATATCGGTTTATCAGTAGCAATATCTAGAGATCCTGGAGTTTGCACCGTACTGTTTTGTATAGCCATTAACGTAGTATTCAATTGGCCATTCAATGGCAGAAGCCACTCTGTTAAAAATGCGGGAAAGGGTACCAAGTTGAGTGCTGCCTTTGGCAGTCGCAAAATCCAATCTGATGTCCGTAGGTAACTAAATATGCTTCGATAGTGCATTAAATCGATTTATTGATTGATTCTCTGTTCAGATTTTAGAACGTTTGTCATTGGCAGTTTTCGGAATTTACAAGTACTAACAGAACACGAAACAAACCGTAAAAATACGGAGCGACCAAGTCTGCGCGCAGGCAGAAACTGCTGACTACCCACTTCAGCTGGGATAGTCTGCACGCAGGCTAGGAGCGCCTTGGCATAAAACAGAACGATTGTCAGCCCCAACGTGCATATTATTCATATAAATGATCTTTTGCTTGCTTTCGTGTTCGAGCAATTTAAAACCTCGTATTGATGACGAGTCGCAAAAATAATGGTAGACAAAATGACATGAGCTTGTAGGTGCAAATCAGATTGTTTTGGTGATAACAGGCGCTAGGCCTAACCAAAAAGTCAGCTCTCTACACTCTACCCACCCTGCTTCGAATATGGCCCTCAACAGTGTTTTAAAATCGAGATATCTTTGTAAGATATGCACTAGGTCACTGTCTTTATCAGTTTGTCGTGCCAAGGAGAAGAGAGTACGACCAATACTGGAAGGCGAAGCTTTGGAACAACATTTGGCTCGTAAAAGAACTGGTATATCTAAGCATTTGGAATATCTTGGACAAGTATACTTTGTTGTAGATCGGTTCACTGAAGAACGCGAAAGTATGCTGAAAGCTTTAAAGGATGTAGAAGGAGAGCAGTTCCAGATTTTAGAGAAGGAAAAGGAAGCAAGGAAGGAAGCACTGATTCGAATTGCCAAAGACAACCACGAAATGGCAGAGAAAAGGTAGCCTACTTTTAGTCATTTTCATCTTATTGAGATGCAAAGAATGATTAGGCAGGAAAGTGTTGCTGGAACGGGACAGGCGCCATTTTAGATTCTTTTGCTCAGGTACAGTGCGTACGTACGTACCGTCACGCGCACGTGCATAGAAGATGGTGTTTTCCAATTATATATAGGCCTATCGCTTCTCGGCCTTCTAGTACAGTCAAATTAAGGTTGAAAGTCGGGGAAATTGCAAAATAATTTTCAAATGCACTTTTGAAGACTTCATAACGAATATTATTATTTATTATAAACTTAAAAAACACTTTTTTCTATATTTTCTTAGAAAAAGTGTTAGTTTTACGTGTCTTGCAATAAGTTGTTGGGCCTACCTAAAAGTTGATGGGCTTCTATGACCCTTACTAATTAAATTTTGCGATTACCCAAGACCATAAGCTACTCTTTTTACCAAAAATGAGCACTTCCGGTACAAAAAAAGGGTGGCTAAATTAAAAAACTAAGGTCGTTTTCGGAATCAGAACCATCAAATGAGCAATCAAACATGTCTTGTTTCTTGACACCGAAAATAGTGTTGACCAATGTCATCATTCGATATTGTCACTGTCATTCAGGAACGCGAGGACAAACAGAGAATGTTTACAAGTAGATCAAACCTCAGCAAAAACAAACAACACGGATATATGGTGTTCCTAAGATCCATAAAGACAATGTTCCACTCAGACCAATTGTATCCTGTACGAACACTGTAGCCTACGACTTATCTGCCTTCAAGGGAAAGATATTGGCGGGAAAGTCTGAGTTAACTGTCAAGAATTCATCACATTTTGCGTCCATCATTAAGACAGCAAGAATTGAAGCAAGTGAAATTATGGTGTCCTTTGACTTCGAGTCTTATCCGGGAATCTGTGGAAGGACCCGCTTCAGAAACTGGAGAATGACCCAAGCCTTGCTGACAGAACCACACTAATGCCGGCCGAAGTTGCTGACCTATTGGGCATTGTACTGCGTTCAACGTACTTCCACTACAGAGGGAACATCTATCAATAGCTACTGGTAGTCCAGTATCTGCTGTCATAGGCAATCTGTACGTGGAAGCTTTTGAGGAGAGAGGAATCAGATAATCGCCATGCTCACTGACAATGTGGAGAAGCAATGTAGACGACACTATGTAGGCAACACCTGAACACTCATCATCCTTCCAACAAATGGAATCCGAAATGGAGAACAAGATTGCTTTCCTCGATACAACCACCTCCCGCGATTCTCACTGCCACCTAACCACAAGTACCGACAGAAAGCCAACGTACACGGATGAGTACCTAGCGTATGACTCTAATCATCAGCAATTAGGAACTAAGCAGTAAAAAGATTTGAGACACTTGATAAATCACAAAGAACGAGCGAGTTTGAAAGAGTAAATGTGGCAAACCAAACTTAAAACGCAGATAATTCCTTCTAGATTAAAAAGTTATAAGTTATATGACAGCTGGAAGCCTGTGAGTTTCGCACGTTTGATTGCGTGTAGAACTTGGCGTCGGCATAGGGGCAACACATAAACGACGTCGTCAAAAATAGGGGGAGGGGGTCATGGATTTTGTAGATGCTATACGACACTTTTAGGAGGGGGTTGGGGGTTGGATAAAAGCAAAAAAAAACGACGTCGCTACATGTTATCAAACGGTAAAATTCTAACGACCTGCGATGGGTACTTCACTCGAGTCAGAATAATCGTCGTAATTGATTAATAGTTTGCGTGGAATTATAATTAGCTAGAAAGTGATGCCTGCTTGTTCTTAGCCACTTCTTGGTACTTTGTTTTTACATTTATTGAAGTTGAGTTACAGACTATGGTCGTAGTTTGTAACTGTCAATCGTTTCATTAACGAAGTGTACTTTGTGAAGGATTGAAGAAAGGTGGAAGGTTTGGATTGTTTTATCGACATCGATGATGGTTACGTCAATTTAAGATTAGAGGGGAGGGGGTCTCGAAATTTCAGTCGACGACGTTTATGTATGGCCCCATAAGCGAATTTTCGCTTCTGATGAAATGTTTGCAATTCACTTCCAGTTTGAATAGAATTAAAATGCAGCAAGTAATCTTTTTAAAACCATGTCTTATCCTGTCATTGCCACCTCCGTCAAAATTCTAAATATGGTTGTGTAATCTACGATATCAAGACATGCCCAAACAATAACCATTACAATGAACGTGAATGCTACATATACAATACAACTCCTCTTCAAATTAGTTACCTTCCTCTTGCTGAACGTGAACTCTTGTACCTTGATGACCTTCCACGCGGGGACGGTGAGCGAGAGCGTGAGAAAGACTTTCTTCTTCTTCCCCTTTAAAAAAATCGAGTAAGAAAACAAATGGAATAAAATTTGTTGCTGTTGTTGTAAGCATCCACGACTACACCCTTGCCAACAAAACAAAAAAACTTGGGCTGACTGCAATCTTTATTGATGTGATATAAATTTTGGGGGTAAAAACAAGAAATGTTTGAACGCTTATTCCAAAATTAAGTCAGATCTTACCATTGTCATCTTTTTTCAGTGCAGTGTTTTCATGTTTATTCTTTATCATACCTATATTTAAAAATATGATGCTACATGATCCAGCCTTACAATATTAATGTTGATAGTTGCTTTTGATACTCTGATAGAATTTGGATTGAAGTAGGTCTTGCAGCCTTAGACCATCCCATACATATCTTATACATAATCAATCTTCTTTATATTGCTGGGTTTTATCGAATAGTACTAGTCAAAAGTTCCCAATGGTATGGGCTATTTGTGCCTCTTTGATTGAGTACAATCCGATGATGAGATAAAAAAGCCGTTAGCTGTTTAAGTGTAAATGTCATTCGAGCCAACTCATGTTTATTGTCTAAAATTCATCCCTCAGGATATTTGATGGTTTTATTTGACCAAATACCAATTCTCATCTTGTACGACCTTCGCCTAATATCAGTGAACAGACTGGTTATTGAAAATGTTGCCGGTCTGACTGTCAATTCGCCACATAAGCGATTTTTAAACCGCGTTTATCCTGATACCCCACCCGCACTGAGTATAGAAATATAGGAGCTTGAAACCTTCCAGTTGTTCTATATGGACTGTATATTTTGCTTCTATTTGATAACGATACAATTCTTGATATAAATATTAAGACGCTGGTTCTGAGATAAATCCTAATCCTTCTATTGAATGGTTTCTAAAATGAATATGAGTACGAATAAATTCTACTGTTCCTCGATCCTACTCGATTCTTAATTCTGTTCGATTCAGTTCTGATTATATTCGACGCTATTCTCTATTCTGATATTCTGAGTTATTCCAATGAGTAAAAAACGTGCCTGAACCTTATCTATCTAAAATGAACGACATCAATTTTTTCTTACTAAAAACGTAGTTAAACCATATATGGAAACATAAGGTTTCCTATCCCATAATTCTCTACAAAACATAAATACCGTACATGATCTGCACGTTCACTGATACACAACGATATAGCAGCCTACAGTAAACAGAAAAGGCGTATTAAACATAGCATTAAGGTCACTAAGGTCATGGAAGCAAATTCCCTTGCCTCTACAAAGATTTGAACCTAAGGCACTGCAAACAGATCTTTTTCAATTTGAGTGTTTCTTGTAAGCGGCTTCTAACCCTATTACAAAAGTGAGTCGTTACTGATAAAGATTAATCTTACTTAAACAAATATAATACATGAGTATAAAACAGCGAATCACCTTGACCTTGACCTTGACCTTGTTCGTCGTCTACGCCGCGAACCAGACGGTGACCTTGACCTTGATCGTGAGTGTCTTGACCTATAACGGCGTCCCCGCGATCTCGAGCTGGACCTGGATCGCCTTGCTCGTGACCTGGATAACGAAATAATGAAATAGGTACAAACTACAAACACGCCCACATTACAATTACAAGAATATTTATCAACAGAAAGGCATACAATTATCATTTCCTTGTCAAATAGCTCACATTTGTTTATAGCCTCATGCTTTCACAATTTCAATTACATTATGGTGTGCCCTCTTCTATACCGAGGGCCTCTCTTCCTAATGCTACCTAATTACTAAATTCTAATTTAACAATTTTAGTACAAAATCTTTTCGCTATCTTAAAATTTCATAGTTACGTGTTCCGCATCATATCAATGATCCATTTTCCAATTTGCTACAAAATGTCTTTCATACCAGCTAAGGCTTCGTATACTACTACACATATGCTTATGAATAAACACGTTAGACTACTCCGTTCTATCACACAAGTCAGAAATGTTTACCTTGATCTTGATCTTGATCTGGATTTGATTTCTTTAGCAGCTGAAACAAGAAATAATCACATTGCCGTAAGACTTGAGTGATTTGAGAGAATATCAAATAGTAATTGTCATATAAAAGCACTTCTTACCGATTCCCCGTGAAATATGCTTAAGACCTAAACATGCCTTTCAACAATTTCTAGTAAGATGAAACACAGCAGTATACGTTTTGCTGACCAGTCCTTGGTTTTAATAACACAAACTGTTTATATAATCTGTTAGTACTTTTGCACGACCAAACAGTAATTTGATCACAAAATGTATGTAAGATCCAACTTCCACAATGTAAAAATGGTGACAGCAAATGCATTCTCTAGAGCACTTTAGATAGTACCAAATGGGGATTTGGAGAAGAGTAGTGGGTTTGCGGAGGAGTAACGGAATTCGGGGAGGATCAGCAGTATAAAAGTCAAGAATTTGCATTGCAGCTAACTATTTTCTGGGTGTACTAAACTTACTACCATGCTTGAAATCAATGTAATCCATCGCTTTCTGATTTGGAAATGATTGTGAACTTGCCTACAAGACGACGATGTATGATGCAGTTCTAACGAGCAGCTGTGGTTAGACTGCCAACTGTATTGATGGATTCTTTAGCAAAGCAGGTCATTGGTAGCCACTCACTGAGTCGTACATGGCGGCTGATGTACGAGGACGGAAAATTAGTATCCTAAATGGTTAAGATTCAAAGTTTCTACTGCAGCGTCTATTCCGTATTAGCAGCTCCTATCGATATTAAGTTCATGCTATAAACCCAACCCCAAAGCCAGACAATATCCTATGGGCTATACCATAAATGGTTTAAATTCTGCAATTCGCGATAAATGTTTGAAATTCTGTTACTCTGTCAATAAACTTAAGTAAACGATCCAATGAGTCCGCGAAAATTGCAAATTCACAAAATACTAGTGCGAGTCCTGCAAACACACCTTGCCATAAACACCACGTAAACTATCCAAATTAAGTACTACCAATAACTTTCTCGTCTTTTTCATTACTTACTGCTTCAGACATGCAAGGCCTGCCGCGTTCACCATTTTATGATATCATAAGGCGCGCGAGCGCGCGCGCACACACACACACACACACACACACACACATGGGAAACTAAACTAATTTAATATAAACGAAGAACTAGCCATCTCATTAAATATAATTATTTAACACACCTTTCGTTATCATTAGCGGCTTTCGCAGCCATGTTTACGACGTCAAAACGTCGGCGAGGTCAATAATTGTTATAAGAAAGGGATTTTGTCGCATATACCGCGACAAAACCCACTGAAAATATTTACAAACTCTACGTTAGGCCTCCTCTTGGTTTCGGATGAATTCCATATAAATGACCGCGGTTGACACATGAAGATGGAGTAGTAAGCAGTGTATTCAATTTCTGACTCAGATACACCTACTCATTAAAGGTCGAAGTCATCTGAATCTGAG
Source organism: Alatinidae sp. Z8VKAUB7J3 (assembly GCA_010016025.2). Classification (NCBI taxonomy): domain Eukaryota; kingdom Metazoa; phylum Cnidaria; class Cubozoa; order Carybdeida; family Alatinidae; species Alatinidae sp. Z8VKAUB7J3. Next base: position 126,217,754 of record JAAAKM020006971.1, on the reverse strand, counting down.
TGTCTTTAGAACAAAATTACAAGGACACAAGTAACGTTGTCCACGGATGCCTACTACAATGGGAAACGTTTCTGCCGACAACCCTCTGGACCCTTTTGGATTCCTTTTACATAGAAACTTTCTCTCGGACTGAAAGTACAGAACCACTACACTAGAGTAATCTTCAACAAAAACATTTACATTTACACTTATGATTACTTCATATGAACACAATACTAATAAATCACCAGTGTGTTGTATCTATAAAAGCTTACTTAAAAAGTCTAAAACACAGCGTTAACGTTTCCTGATAAAGCTTACCATGATCATCCAAGCTTCCTCATCAGTATCAACGAAAAAAATATCCCATCTACAAGTTAACATTTACTATTGGCACAAGACTGTTAGCAGATAAAAATTATACAACCTACGTTCAATTTCATCTGCTATGATTTTTTCTAACTCACGGACTTGCTTCATGGCACGGTCTACTTCTTTCTTGATGTTCTCTGGCCGATCACTCTCCGGTTTCACAATCGCATTCTTGGAATAGTTAACTCTGGATAGATAAAAAATAATACATATATATATATATATTTATCACGGAGTGGAGCATTACCACAATAGCTTGCTTTCTTTTTTCAATAATGGAGCTGAGGGGATTCGAACACAATTGATAATTATAATTAATGAATTTCCCCTTACCCACTGAGGTGAGGCGAAAACATGGCAAGATTGACGTGATAATTTCTCACCTTAATTATTAGGCACTGATGGTCCAATGGTTAAGGTGTTGGTTTTCAAACCAATGGGTCTTGGGTTCGAATCCCCTCAGCTCCATTAGTGAAATAAACGTGGCGGTAAATTCTTTTTCGAGCAAACGTAAGAAACGCTTATGCACTGTATGATTAACTTTTGAGAATATTTTGGAGTAATGTTCGATCCAAGATGGACTAAGTATAATATCAGTAGAACTTGCATCCGAAAACTTGGTAGAATTTATCACTTTTTGCCACTAAATATTACTCTTCGGAAAAGTTTCACTAGAGTAACGAACGGCACGAAGATGGTGCTTATATTCAAGTTTCGTCTTTTGTTTTAGATCGAACACAGTACACCAGAAGGTCGACCACAGGCTGACCAGATCCTTAACCAGAAGTTGGCCTTATTCTTGAATTTTTTCAGCATAGGATCACACTTCCAGATTGGTTTTGGTTCCAGATTTTCCTGACACAGATCAGCAGGACGGCCACATTTTCAGCTTGCCTTATACATGAGATAACGTCACGATAGAAAACATTCTTCACACATATTTTGTTCTTTTGGTTCTACTAGCTCATGCATATATGCTCATGCCTTCAAGAATATAATTAAAATTCTTGGAATAAAATTTGTTTGTTTTTAAAAAAAACTTGAACCTAATTTCAACATGTCCACACTTAAATTTGACATGAATTCTTCTTTTTTTTCATGACCTGTGAGGATAAAGGAAACTTTTAAAGAAAAGTAATGAATTCAAGTAACCAAAAATAGAATTAAATAATCTAGATAGGTAAAGGTGAGCTATGAAATGATTATGGAAAAATTTGGTCATTTTGATATAAAACTTTGAATTAATGAGTCCCTCTGACCGTAAGCATTTTCTTTTGCGTTTGTTTATTCACTCTATAATATACTAAAGAAAAATATGCCTCCCTTTTTTTACAGTTAATTATCGATTAGATGATTTATTGAGCAATTATAGTGGAAGTAGCTATAAATCTAGATCATCCTCTTCAATGATAAAGGATTATGTTTAACCATAGTACCTCCATTCGCGATTAATCTGTAATATTATAACATCCAAATTTGTCTTCTGGTAAGATTCCCGTTTCATGCAACTATCAGAAGAACAGCTGTCTAGTATAAATTAAGTCCTGAAATGACAGAAATTTGTCATTAAGGGTTTAACCTATCGTATCGGTTTACACCTTTCTTAGCATGCTGCTTAGATTAGCAAAAAAGTACTTTGAAATAGCACACGATAAAATTGTGTATTTTGTGAGAAAATAAGATTATTGTACCAGTAATTAAACTTTATACGTTTGGGGAGGGGAGGGGTGTAGTTATATTTTTTGGCTGGCAATTTAATATAGAGTTACCGCAAGTTAAATTTGTGGAGGGAGGGTATAGAAAGAGGGAGTCTAATGGTTTAAATTAATGGCTTTTTGTGCAATCTGCTTCAAAGCGATTTTAATGAATTTTCGTGAGAAAATTAGGTTATTCTATCAATAATAAAGCCTTTTTGAAAGTGTAGTAAGAAGTTTCGATGGCTATACAACATTGAAAATTATAGTAGCTCAAACTTGGGGGAGGGAGGGTATCAAAAAAGGGAGTCACCTGAATAATAGAAGCCGTTGGGAAGAAATAGAGCTTTACATCATTATCGATTTATCACACCTACGCTTTATAACAGCTTGCTTGAACGTGGTTTTAATGAAATTTTCGGAAGTATCAGATTACTCTATGAGTGATAAAACTTTTTATGAAAGGAGGGGGGTTTCAGATGTTAATGTAATATAGGGAGTTATAGTAGCTCACACTTGGTTGGTGGGGGATTTACAGAGAGAAGGACTCACCAGCATATAAGCAGAAATCTAACTTTACTGCAAATATCTGGTAGAGTCCATTTTAAAATGATGTGGCAATGACAATATCTTGTGTAAGACAAATGGACATTCCGTTCTAATAGCTTTTTTATATACCCCCGGAGAAAAGGAAATCACTCAGTTTCCACGTTACAATAACAGCAGATTTTTTCGAGGAAATAAAGGGGATTCCTTGTTCTATAGAACCAATAGCCTCTCCAACTGCTCTGCTTATAGAAAATAGCCAAAAATTTGCTTGCACGCAATGGCAAATACATTGGAATGATATAAGAGGACCATGTCGTTGCTTGAGTAGGAGGGGGCCCCCTAATGGTTTTAAAAGGAGACCTAGTTTTGTCGGGGTAAGGGAATCTTGAAGGGTTTTTTAATGTAACATTCACAGAAATCTTGAAGCAAAGAAGTCTCATAGGTTTTTTAAAAAGAAACTATTAGGTAAAACCTGAGTAAATCCTGAAGTAAAGAAGCCCTGAAGGTTTTTCCTACACCTTCAGGTTTTTTAAAGGAAACAAACCCCTATATTTCTTGAAAAATATTCCCTCTGACGTAACAACCACGGTAATCCTGAAGATCACGGTAATCCTGAAGATTTTTCTATAGCCTTCGTAACTTTTTAAACATAACACCCAAGAAAATCTGGATTTAACGAGTCGTTTGTGGGTATTTCCACGCCCTTAGGCTTTTTAAGCTTAAAAGCATAGAAATACTGTAGAAAAGTTAAGCAAGATTGCGTCACCCTGAACTCCTATTATGTAGCAGACAGAAGTATTATACACACGCACTATTGCGGAAGACCCAACCATGCCTAATACAGTCTCAAGGGGCTAATAGCTATAATTTTGCGCCCCCTATTGCTAAGCTTATACCTAGTAAGGGGATACTACTTACGCTAGATTTGGATTTACCCTTTATCCAAAGGGTAAGTGTTCGATTCATTGCGTGGCCAGTTATTTTGTTTGGCATAAGGGTTAGTAGTGCGACTCTTTGAGTTCAGTTGGAGTCGACCCAGGTCTAAGTGGGTACCCAGAGAAATATGGAGAAGGTAAGCAGGAAAGATGTGTGAAAGCAAAGTACAACGGGCCCCGTGCCCCATATTGTACTTTCTGGCTGAAGGGCCTTGAAATGGAAATCAGCATCGTTGCTTTGGACTTTTGTCTTTGAGCACCGTATCCTTTACCTTTTTTTTACAGCTAACATAAATACCAAACCTCGTCAGATAGGTTGATCAGTACAAAAATATTCAAATGAAAAAAATATCTGTAAAAAATCCCAACTTCAATTTTTATAAACCGATCTTAGTGCCTGCTAAAATTCTTCAACAAAGAAAATATGTCAATCATCCCTCAATGAACTTGTATATTTTCATAAACTGGCACCTCGTCAAGAGATTCCTATGTGAATTTGCTACATCCCGAACATGCTGAACAACTAAGCTTTGGTAAAAATCATTACTATAGTTATAAGTCAAAAGGGGTATTTATAAATACAGATAAATGGGGAGAGGCTCATCAAGGTTCTGCTTTTGAAAAGCAAATCCTATAGCAGGTCTTTTTTTATTATATTGACATTTGACAAATAAACCTTATCATAACAAATCAAAATTGTATTTTAGCCAAAGTCTCAAAATATTTACGATTATAAATAAATGTGCAATAAAAGTACTCTACTTTCTGCTCGTAGAAAACTAAATGTTTATTTTGTTTAAGTTTATCGTTTGGTGTATGGACTGTCCCAGGTTTTTTACCTGCACTTTTTCATCTATATTAGTTTGAATTTATAACTTTTTAAAGAAAAAATCATTTTCATTCAGAACAAATTAAAAAGTAAAATTTAAATTTAAAATGAAGAGAAACTATTTCGTATGCGAGGTGATTCTCATCTTTCTCAACACCCACTAATTAGGCTGAGGAATAATTGTGTTTTGAAATAGTTTCTTATCACTAATGCTTTTAATAGTTCTAGACTTTAGAAAACGATCAACTTTTCTACTTTAAAAAATTCGTTATGATTGAATAAAGCCAGAAACAGAACAAATACTACAAAAAGTGATGATGGAAAGCATAGAATATTGTTATTTTCTGTGAACTAAAGTCATTCATTTTAGAGTTAATTTCACGGAAAAAGCTTACAGAATGAGAATATTCTATTTCTAGATTATAATTATAAATTCCCTAAACCCCCCATGACAGAAAATTAAGTATAAAGATATATGTATACTCTTATACAGCGCATATACCATAGTTTCAAATTCCTACCACTATCCCTTTCTCCAGGCTTGAATTATTCTTCAGTTAAAGTTGTTTAATAATAACATGTATTTTATGTTTTTGACACATCCTTTTTTAAATAAAAACAAATTTATTGACATATAATTGGGATGATTTGATATTTTCATCATTTAATTTAAGAATAAAACTTTTTATCCTGACATGAAAGCAGAATTAAATTCACAAGTAAAACACTCCAATGGGTAAGCTTAAAACCAGTGAGGGTATACTACTTACGCTGGATTTAGAATCCTTTATCCAAAAGGTAAGTGTTCGATTCATGGCATGGACAGCCGTTTTGTTTGGGATTGATTTGTTTGAGACAGCCGTTTTGATGGTCATTGGTTTGACTCTTGAAGCTCAGATAGTTACCTCGGGTCTAAGTGGGTCCCAGGAAAAAGATGGGGAAGTTAAGCAGGAAAGATGTGTGAAAGTAAAGTACGGTGGGACTTTTTAACAGAGATCAGCATCGTTGCTCTTGACTTTTGTCTTCAAGCATTGTATCTTTTACCTTTTACCATTTTTTTTACAACTACCATAAATACCTTAGGCAAGACCTCGTCAGACAGGTTGATGTATAACAAAAGATATTGAGCTGAAAAAAACATATGTCGAAAATCCCAGCTCAAATTCCTATAAAAACCGATCCTAGTGCCTGCTAAAGCTTTTCAGCAAAGAAGATATGTCAGTTTTTAATTTTTTCGTACACTGGCACCTAGACAAAAGTTTTCTATATGAATTCACTACCTCCCTAGCACGCTGATCAACTAAATTTTGATAAAAATCAATATTATGATCATAAGTCAATTGGGGTATTTATAGATACAGGTAATTGGGGGGAGCCTCATAAAGGTTCTGCTTTTAAAAAATAAATCCAATAGCAGCTCTTTTTTTCATTAGATTGACATTTTACAAATAAGCCTGATGATAACAAAATCAAATTTGTATTTTAGCCAAATTGTCAAATTATTTATGATTATAAATAAATATGCGATAAAAGTAATCCACTTTCCGTTTGTCGAAAACTAAATGATTATTTAGTTTACGTTTATAATTTGGTGTATGGGATGTCCCAGTTTCTTTTACTTGCACTTTTTCATCTATATTCAGTTGAATTTTTAACTTTTTAAAACAAACAACTCAATTCCATTCAAAACAAATTAAAGAGTAAAATTTAAATTTAAAATGAAGGGAAACTATTTAGTACGCGAGGTGATCCATATCTTTCTCAACACCCACTGTTTAGGCCATGGATTGATTGTGTTTTAAAATATTTTCTTATCACTAATACTTTTAATAGTTCTAGACTTTAGAAAACAATCAACGTTTTCCACTTTTAAAAAATACATTATGATTTAATAGAGCCTGAATCAGAACAAATACTACAAAAAGTAGTGGCGGAAAGCTCAGAATATGTAAAAATTACAATAAATTAAGTTTGGTAGGTAAGCCACCGAGGGTGCCATACTTACCTTCTCCTTCTGGAACTTTGGTGGTGTTGTGTCAAATAACGAAGAAATGTGCCAAGCATTGGAAAGAGTTGTTCACCTCCTGCCTTCAACAGTACCAATTTCATGAAATGAAACTTTTCTTTTCATATCAAGATTATTGAAAGGGATATCACTAAGAGATTAAAGAAAGACTTATTAAGAAACTTGTTTGGTTTAAATGTATTGAAGTTGGTTTCAATCTTTAAAGGACTACTATGAATATTGCTCTTCCTTACTTTGAATAAATCAAACCCAAGGACATATTTTCAACTATTAATTGTAATATTAATAGATTTTTTTAAGCTAAATATTAATTTATAGAAATTTTCAATAACATAATAATATCTTATATTACAGTTAAAAAAAAAAACAGAAAATGAAAACAAAAATACCACAAATGAAGCAGAAATAGAATATTAAAATATTTACTATTATTTAAATATGAGGATTAAGAAACTTCCAGGGCATTGCATCAAATTTTTTATTACAATTGTAGTTTTAAAAATCTGACCAAATAATAATTATACACAAAATACAAAAAGAGACAAACATAACACTGAAGTAAAAAAAAATCTTATGTGTTATAGAGGCAGCACTCAAGAAGTACGCTGGTTAAAACTTAAGAACTTAAGGTTTTATCTCTCTATTAAGAGACAGTTAGGTTACGCTCTGTGGAAAACAAGTAGTGGATGAAAAAACATTTTGGACTTATATAATTTAGGCTATATATTTGCACATTAAATGGTGGCAGGGTTAAAGTATATGAACAACGTGAAGCTAGAAAACAATTTCCTTCCTCCAACTTCTGCCACCCATCTCCTTCCTCCAACTTCTGCCACCCATCTCCTTCCTCCATCTTCTACCACCCATCTCCTTCCTCCAACTTCTGTCTACCATCTTCTTCCTCCAACTTTTGTCAACTATTTAGCTTGCTTCCCTACACGCCTCCTGTTATCCTTTTTCGTTTCGTTCGTTCGTTCGTCCGTCCGTCCGTTCGTTCCTTCATTCCTTCTTTAATTCATTTATTCTTTCATTCATTCCTCCATTCTCCAATCTACCCGCCTGTCTTTCTGCCGATCTATTTATATAAATTTGTAACAGTGAGATCTTTTGATTGCAGAAAGTGCGGACCTACATCAGTGTAGTGCAAGATGCTTTATTGCAGCATGCTAGAGAGGAATAAGGTCGGTGTGTGTTTGCTTGAGTGTGCATTTTGAGTGTGGAACTGTGTGTGAATACTATTTCCAATATAATGTTTGTTATTATACCATAATCTGGATCGTGTGCCTTCCACAAATTCCAGCTCTGTAGTTTATCAATTTTCATGCCACTGTGAGGCTGGCTATGTTTGGCGCACGACTTTGTGGTTGGTTGAGCGAATTAAGCAACATGTACCATCGTATATTCGCCACATATCGATTCCATAAAGGAAACAACCACCTCGGGTTTCAAAGACCAAAAAACACCACTAATCAATATGGCTCTGCCATAGGGCAGCACTTGCTTGAGAACCCAGACTGTGCCAAAGTGTACACGGACGATTGCTTCCGTATCATAGGAAAGGCAAGGTCTGCATTTTATTTGGCCGTTCTGGAGTCATTCCGCATAAAAGCAAGAAACCCTTTGCTATGCAGACAAAAAGAATTCGTTTTCTCGCTAGGCCTATTCAATTAATCGAGTTCCTATCAACGAACTGTACCACACATCGATTTCCTATCAACGAACTGTACCACACATCGATTTCCTATCAACGAACTGTACCACACATCGAGCTCCTATCAACGAACTAATCAACAAGGGCTTAAAACGAGGAAATAAAATGAAGGGGAAACTAACGCAATGCCCCCGGTTCCGGGGCCGACCTGTCAATTCTGATACATAATTTCCCAACGTTGTTCTTCTCTTAAGATTATTGCTTACATAACATTTATATAAATCGCTTCGATAAATTGTTCTTCGGCTCTTCCAGTTTAAAGACATCATTTTACTTCTATTGAGGTGTTTAATAGGCCTGATCATTGGTAGTTCTCTCGTTCAAATGCTTTTGAAAACAGTTCCGTTCTACCTCCATTACTATCACATACCACCCTTAAATTACCGCATGTTATTCCCTCTATTAAAGACCATTTCCTGCAGTTAAGGTTTAATTCGTTCGTAATCATCTTTAGAAGATTATTGTGACTTTTAGGCTCTAGTATAAACCAGTGTTTCTTAAGAATGTCCGGCCACCTCCGTTGGGGGTACCGTAATTTACCGATTAAGCGCTCAGGACTCAAATAAGCGCCCAGTTTGGGAAAAAATAATTCTAACAAGCGCCCAGGTCCAAGTAAGCGCCTAGGTGTGGACAGCGAAGACGTGGATGCAGTAGCTCCAGAGTTAACGCTTTTAGATGATGATACGGAGGACGATGAAGATGGATTGATGGATTGATTGATTGATTGATTGATTGATTGATTGATTGATTGATTGATTGATTGATTGATTGATTGAACGTTATGTTTCAATCTATTCTATAGAAGATCATGTATGTTTAGTTATCTGTTTTGCCTTTACTTAATAATCGCCCACCCAAAAACTTTTGTTTTTAAATAAGCACCCAGGGCGCTTAATCCGTCATTTACGGTATTTGAGATCTAAAAGGGGTAAAATAGGGGCCAGAATACGATGAGGTTAAAGATACACCCAGGGGGTAACTGAGATTTTCTAGTGAATTGTGTTTCTTAGATAAATTACCTTCGAAAGTATCATCGAGAAGAGAGGATTTGAAATGTTAGTTTTGAATAGAATTCAAATATAAATTACCTTATGAAGTAATTGATTTTGCAAAGGCAGGACACTTAGGGTTGTTATACATCTAAACTCTTACTCTTACTCATCCCTTAGTCTGGTCGACCGTAGGGGCACCGTTGATGACTTGTCAACCACTTCTCTCCAATCGGCATGGTTTTCTGCTTTCCTCATTGCCTCAGTCAGGGTCAGGCCTGTCCATTCTGAGATGTTGTTCTCCCACCGCTTTTTCTTCTGCCTGGGACTGTTCCTTGCAGGATTTGTTTTGCCATCCCTTCAGATCTTATCACATGTCCGTACCACCAGAGTTTCCTCTTCGGACGGTGGTGAGCAAGTCTTTATAGGGCCCGATCGCTTGTTTCACCTTGTTTCGTACTTCTTCATTTGTGACGTGGTCCACCCAGGAGATGTTCAAGGTCTTTCGAAAGCACTTCATCTCTGTTGCCTGTATTCTTCTTTCGAGATCGGCTGTTAAGCTCCAAGACTTACAAGCATATAAGAACATTTAAGACCCTTAAGTTTGTAAGAGCTGAAACGTTCTGACATTTACATATATTATCGCTGTCAAGAATTTATTGGACCCTTATCAGAAAAAATTACCAGATCGGGTCATATTTGCGTTCGAAATTTGAGAGTGTTATCAATAGTTAATCCAAAAACGCTTCAGATCTTATCACATGTCTAAACTTTAGAACTGAACAAACTAATAAATAAATGTTGTTTGTTGTTGAGAATCCCGAATTATCTCTCCCGAGTAAAACCAAGCGCAATAGACATATAAGCCAACATGAAACAAAATATCGCATTCGAAACCAAACCCAACGTAAAACCCAACGTAGCTACATAATTTCCAAACCTTACAACCCAAAACCGTCGGTGTCTGTATATTTGCATGAACATAAGAGATTTATACACCCAAGTTTTATAACGTGAAAACAAAAGAGTACTTCGATGATTTCGAAGGCTATCCGAATCAATGGAACGTTCGAATCTACGTCAGCGCTCCTTGTTGGAGTAAACAATTAACAAAGTTACTATTAACAACATTGCTCTTTTCTTCCGCAATGCTTACATTATCGTCTTATACCTGGTAATCAAGTTGAAAATCTTTACAACCGGTTATTGCACGTGCTTCTTGTTTAAAATTAGTAGCGAAGGACGATGCTCAGTTCTTGGTGACCAAGACGGGACTTCGAAACTTCAATACCGTAAAATCCCGAATATAAGCCCTGGGCTTATTGAGGTTCGTAAGCGTTTTTGGTGTGCTTATATTCGGAGGGTCTTATATTTGGCATTTTGACGTAAGGAAAAAAAATGGAACATGCTGCTAGCTAGGCCTCCT
>JAAAKM020006971.1:126196164-126207144 GCA_010016025.2 Alatinidae sp. Z8VKAUB7J3 | reverse complement strand
CTTATATTCGGAGGGTCTTATATTTGGCATTTTGACGTAAGGAAAAAAAATGGAACATGCTGCTAGCTAGGCCTCCTTAGTAACTCTTGTCTCCATTCTACCCCTTTTAAAATCTCAAATACCCGTGGGTCCCCGGTTGAGAAACTGATTTAGATTGTACTCTTCTTGGTAAGTAGACACTTAGGTTTGGCAGCCTAACGGCCCAGATTCTTTTGATAAAATATGCACCTATATAGCAAACGTCTCAGACCGAATCCGTCTTTGGCAAGATAGTTCCGATACCTTCAGAAGTACACAGTGCAGATTTCATGTGAATTTTCACTTTTAATGACTTCCTTAATGTTACAAAGTTCCTTAAACTTAATATCACTGACAAGTAACTTTCTCCAGCTTTTTGAATGCTGTTTTCCATTCGCTAATCTATGTAACAAAACAAAAGAAAACCACTTTGTTTTAAAATACCACAATCTTTCTTTATATATGCACGACGTTTCGTCACTCACAGTTGCCATTATGTTAAATTTTTTACAGCGCAGCTTAACAAACTAGTCGAAGAATTTATGAAAGGAATGTCAAATGCTCACGGAGGAATTGAAATTCATGGCGAGTTAAAAAGAATATCCTAATACAATAGCTCGAGGGTAAAGAAATATAAGCTTGTACCGCAGTCAAGAAGCGGGTAGGATAACTAAACAATTATTTACAACAAAAAACTATACGGTGAAAAGCTTTTATATCAGTAGCTAAAAGGTGCAAGCGCTATGTAATTAAAGACTATAAAATAGTTTAAATATTAGAAAAAATCTGCATTCAGAAAGCTAGAGAAAGAATATCCTAATACAATAGCTTGAGGGTATAGAAACATAAGCATGTACCGTAGTGAAGGAGCGAGCGTTTTTGTTTACAATTAAAAAACTATATGGTTAAAAGCTTTTATATCAAGTAGCTAAACGGTGCAAGTGCTATGTGATAAAAGACTATAAAATAGTTTAAATATTAGAAAAAATCTGCATTCAGAAAGCTAGAGAAAGTCGCAACTCGGCTCATCAAGAGCGATGTTTATTTTAACGAACTTTGTAAGAGAAATGGTATGCTTCCCAATTACACGGATGTCCTTAATGTGAGTAATTGACTATTAAAAGGTTTTTACGGCCAGGCGAGCCCATATTACTGCAATATTTAACTATTTGCTGTCAATAGATACCGGAAACTGCACGTATGCGTTTTGTGTGTACTGGTCAACGATTACTTATTGAAATAGTGGGTATTAATGTTAGTGTACGGTTTCTTGCTTCCTCGACCTCTGTTACAGCTGTTCTTAATAGAGTACTAAAGTGTTACAATCTAATGAATATCAGAACTTTGATAATATTTTAGACTCATTGCTTTCTTCTTGTTGACATAGATAACTTGTCCAAATTTGGGAACCATACCTTAAACAATCGATGAGATACGCCCTTTCAAACTTTAAATCATGCCTATCAAAACCTTGTTAAATGAACCCAGTTCATAATTGTATGAACTGAGGAAATTAACAGTGTTTACTTAAGGCCTTTTCCAAATTCAAACAGCCATTTCTCGCAGCTGTTATGAGATTTGGATGCGATATTTTGTACCGGGCATTTGGTGGCAGGTTTAATACTGTGATGTAGTTATAATTGCGATTCCTCGAAAATAGCTTTTTGTGACGTCATCACTTTAGTACTCTATTATGCGTTTGTAATGGTGTGAAGATTCTTCAACTTTACACTAATTGCGGAGGACATCACCAATTAGTCTTACCCCATCTTTTGAAAGAAAGAGACCTCATTTTTATTGAGCTTGTAATATCGGAAAGTGCCTGCCTCGCTTTCTCCAAAAGCCACTAAAACAACTTTCTTTGCGATAACATGCATGGAAGATAATGAATATAACAATGATGTGGTATTGAATAATGACTCTTGAAAGAACACGGGAGGCGTTGCCTTTACTACTCGTTATTGAATAGCTCAGGTCATCTTTGATTGCAAGCCGATAGTAACGTAATGACCGAAGTAAATACTATCCACGAGTTGAGCCAAAGCCAAAACGGCCTTTGTAACGTGGTAGTAACGGGATACTTAGCACGGTGTTTCCTTGGAGATGCTTAAAATGTTTTTTCATGTTTGAAGTTATAATCTACGTAAGAATTTCATCAATGAAATGTGCTTGTTAGGTTTTCTTCACTATGTCTTGCGTGTAACTCCACTAGTGTGAGGGGTTTTGATGAAGGTTTTGTTGGGTGGGTTTATTGCAGCTTTTGTTTGGGGGGGGGGGTGTTGGAGGATTTTGTTAGGGGGTTTTGTTGGAGGCTTGTGTTGCAGGTCTTTGTTGAAGACTTTCGGTGGAGCTTTTTAGTGGAAATTTTTTTGAATTTTCTTGGAGGTTTTTTGTTGAAACTCTTTGGTGGAGCTCTTTGGTGGAGTTTTTTTTGTTGCAGCTTTTCGTTGGAGCTTTTTGTTAGAACTTTTAGAAATAATGTATTGTGTATGTCGTTCCCACCACGTAAGCAAGGCCATTATGGTCAAACAATTGTTTTGCTTTAGTCAGGTATAACAAAGGTAAGGAAAAACCCCGGTCGGTGTGGGTATTTAATACACCTGGGGGTACTTGAAAAATACTCGTCCCCCATTTTGCCAATTTTAATACGGATCGTCGACCGTTTTGACACTTTTTGAGACGGCCTGCAAATCACTTTGACAATTTTCGAGACGTCCTGCGGACCATTTTGACAATTTGTGAGGCATCCTCCAAATTACTTTGACAGTTTTTGAGACGTCTCCCGAACCATTTTGATCATTTCTGAGACGCCCTGCAAATCACTTTGACAATTTTCGAGACGTCCTGCAAACACTTTGATATTTTTTTAGACGTCTCCCGAACCATTTCGAAGAAGTGTGAAGACGCATTACACATGTTAGCAATAATACTGTCATTGAGCAGAAGGATGAGGGGAACATTTTTAACATCTTGGAAGCCATGTAGGAGACTGCCATGACTTCGAATAACTGGCTATTGTTTGTATTGTATTACCTAACGTTTCGGAAGTTGCAGTTGATTCTAAACATTGCTTGTTGAATTCCTTTTTGGTCATTGTCCAACCCCCCCCGTCTATTCCAACCCCCCATTTATTAAATTTGTGGGATTTTCCAACCCCCCGTTTATTCTGACCCCCCGTCTATTAGGCACCCAAGATTACCCATACCAGCCACCAATGGCGCATACATGGGTTTTCCCCATCATAGCCACGTCCCAGTTTTAAACGTTCATAACAAAGTTAATATTTTGCTCAAGGATATTTCAGCACGACGAAGGCTCGAAACTCTGAATCTCATAACGCTTGGATGATTAGAGAGCTACTCAGCCACAATACCTCCAAAGTAACCCATGACAGCAAAGAAAAGATACCTCTTTGCAAACAGTTGATGGCCAGAATTCTAGGCAGCTTTAGAAAAGTACAAGATCAGATTATTTATTTAAATTTTTTAATATATTTTTTTATTTCATTTTATTCCGTATTATTTTATCTTATCTTATTTATTTTTCAATTTTTAAAATTTTCTTTTTTTCCTTTTTTATTTTATTTTATTTTATTTTATCTTATTTTATTGTATTTTATTCTATTTTTTTAATTTTATTTTATCTTCTCTTCTGGAAAATGCCATCTCATGCTAGTGCGTAATCTAGCTTAGCTGGAGATAGCGGGAAACGATGTTGAAAGTTTCTGATGACAAAAATCTGGAATAAATTCTCTGAATTTTGAGAATTTGCGTAGAGTAAAAATAATGGTGAAATCTGGTATCGTGCAACTCAAATGTTTGAGCTCAAGTGTTACGTGTGACACTTCCAGGCTTACTTCCTTTGGGTTTTCATTATTAGTAGTTAACAAAACACTTAAGTGTTTGTTGCTCTTTTATTACAACGATTTGCCATAAGGAAAGAACACCTCACTCCTTTAATATTGTCTAGTATGGCCTCTGTTTTTATCTAAAATTGAAAAATAGTATCATTGGGAAGAGAGGATTTGAAATATTAGTTCTAAAAAGAACACTAAAGAAATAAAAAATGTCACCACCAGGGATCGAACCCGTGACCCACGATTTCGTGGCGTGCGCTCTACCGACTGAGCTAGGTGACCTTAAATTTTAACATACTGTATTTCTCTAATCGCCACATTAGCTCCCAATCATCCACTTTTCAAAATTAAAAATTACTTTGCTATATTATCATGCGATTCAAAACGGTGATTAGCACCTCGTAATTATACTATGGTCGTCACTGCACTTCGGCGCTTCTGTGAGTATAATTTCGGCCCCTGTTTGGACTTGGAGGCTTTGTTTGAATATATTACGATTTCATTACCCCCTCTAACGAGGTACCGGTGTGCTAATGAGTAAAAACTTCCCTGTATTTCTGATTTAAATAGACTGACTCGTCATTTCTTAAGAGCTTTGTTTTAAATTGAATAAAGCAGTTTGGATCCCCTGTGATCTTCAGTTCAAAGGGTTAGTGAGTCACGGTCTGTTGGTGTTTCTATGGAGAACAAGAACGGGGGTAAAAAGTAGACAATATCTATTTTATGACACATTTTATTTTACAATGAACTAATAATTGTCATTAAAAAGCATGAGTTTATAAACTAAAGATATATTTTTTTGAATTTTGCAATTATTAAGAAAATTGATATATTTCCGAGGCTTAATATTATTTTTGTAAAAGCCAGATTACAGAAATTTACCCCCTGGATTTAGGAAGTCCCTGGGCATTTTGGAGCGTGGGTCTTTCGAATGTTTATCTTGGACATGTCAAGTTTGAGTTTCTTCAGTTACTTATCAATCTTTGGAAACGGTTACAATTTTCGCGTAGTAGCTACGGGAGACATTATCCTGCGCTATGATTGATGTGAAGAATGCTTAAAGCTGGAGTCAGTGATTGAGTAAGTTGTGTTTAAACGTAGTCTTTCAGTTTTGAGTAATCACAGCAAAAACTCGTGTACAACCATTGCAGGGCGCTAACTTTTGATGTTGTCGTTTCCAGGATGTGTACAACAATTTTAATATTACTTTACACTTATTTTCATAACAACAGACTCCTGGTAGGATATTTTAACGACTATCCTAGACGCGTTTGTGTCTTTTGTGGTATTTCCTACGTTCTTTAAGCCGCTACATCACAAAGATGACCAACTATATTGAGAGTGGAGCAGGTTGTTGAATACAAGTTTGTCATCCTTTATAAAAACTGCCAGGCTACGAGAAAATTTGGGATGCACAGCTCATTTTAACTCAAGGAATGTGGCAATCTACTCTGTCGACTGCAGCTTGCATGTATTTGTAGGTGTTTAGGATGCTAACAATACTACGAGGTTAGGCTAGGCTGTGCCTATCAGTCAAATCGCTATTGGTAGATCATTTGAGTCTAAAATTTGGACAATAATAAAATGCTAATTTGTAAATTTGTAGTATCTTTACTCCATTGTATACAAACCAAACAAGTCTGAACTTACAAAATATTTATACATTTTTACAAATATATGTTAAAATCTTCTGTTATCACTTTTAATATTAAAATGACAGAAGTGGACTTCTTTTGTGGATTACAGGACATAATGTGCTGCGATTCTCATTTAATATGTAGTAGTTGCCATTAAAGAACCATGCCATGCTCAATTTAATATATAAGTTTAAAATCCCACTCCCCTTGGGCACCCAGTGTATCCTGTATAATACAGTATAGTGTTGCTTAAATTTTTCAGAACCACCTCCACCCCGCCACCCCAACCAAATCACAAAATACCAGCGTTTAAACTAGAAAAAAAAAGTTTGTCCGTGCCCCCTGCTCAAAAACTCATACACTAGTGTCCTAGGCAAATCCTTACCTAAAGAGGTGCTTTCTCGAAGCCAACCACCCTCACCCCCACACCTCCCAACCAAATCAGTGTTCAAGCTTGTAGAAGTTTGTCAGTGCCCCCTGCTCAAAAACTCATACACTAGAGTCCTAAGCAAATCCTTACCTAAAGAGGTGCTTTCTCTGAGAACCTCCCCCCCCCACACACCTCCCAACCAAATCACAAAGTAGCAGTGTTCAACCTCACAAAAGTTTGTCAGTGCCCCCTGCTCAAAACTCATACACTAGAGTCCTAGGCAAATCCTTACCAAAAGAGATGTTTTCTCGGAATCAACCATCCACACCCCCACACCTCCCAACCAAATCAAAAAGTATCAGTGTTCAAGCTTGTAGAAATTTGTCAGTGCCCCCTGCTCAAAAACTCGTACCCTGGTGCAGCCTAAAAATGACCCCCCCCCCAAATTTGTGTTTCCTATTTTAATAGGACTATTGCACCTATATAAATTGATATTGTCTTTATAATAAACCATATGAAAATTTAGATCTACACTTATAAAAGTATTTTAAGTCATAGGAAGGGAATTATTCAACTGTTAAAGGAGGGCTCTGTATGAGGGCTCTGCTACAATACAGGGTTTTTCAGGAACAATGGATATAATATTATTTTACATGGGGTTACTAGAGTACAGAAAAATTTGACAATGCTCAGCATGGATTACTTCTGTCATTTTCATGACTGATGTTTAGCATCAAAGATATAGAATCCCTTGTCAGTACTAAAGGATTTACAAACATGCTTAAAATTATAATGACTATTATAACAAACAATCCAAGAAGAGTTATGGTACTATGCATTAATAAATTCTCAGCAGAGACATTGCAATTATATGTAATTATCAAAAAGTGGAGCGTTTCTACAATAGCATGTAATTCTAGGGAGCTGAGTGGGTTTAAACCCATGACCTCATGGTTACTATACCAAAACCTCAACCACTGGACCATCAGGTGCAAATATGTATGAATTTATAAACAATTTTTTTATTTTTTAATCTTTCTGATATTTTTATTTTCCGATTCAGGTATGGGTGCTTTGTTGCACATTGTCAGCTCTCTTTGCATATTTTTACTAATGATATGGTGTGTGATAGCTGATGGAAGTACAAATGGATTTATTAATTTTGCAAGAACACATGTAGTGGTGGCAGAAAAGCAGTATGAACCAGTTAAACTTCCTTTACAAAGATCTGGTGGAACATCTGGGATGATTATTGTTAGCTGCCAGGTAATTTATCTTTTTGACAGCATCATTACTCTTTGCTGCCTAATAGACGTCCCCCCACTAATTAATATTTCAAAAAGTTTCCACCCAGGACATTCTTATTGTGACCCCCCACCTATTACATTTTAAGTAATCTCCCACCCATAACAAGTTTTTGAGGAGGTACACTGGTGGGCAAGTAGAAAATATCAAAATATAAAAATCATACATTAGAAAGATGAAGGTTGTATTACCCTATGTTTTCGTAAACATTGATTCTTGACTTCATCTTGACTTCATTTTTAAACATTTTGTCCTACCCCCTATCTTTTCCACCCCCCGTTTATTAAGTGTTCTGGCATTTTCCAACCTCCCCATTTATTCCACCCCCTTCTATTAGGCACCCAAGAGTATCTGGCCTTCTTGTGCATTGAGTTTCAATGTAGATATATTGGACTATGTCATTGTTGATGCTATATATCAGTTTGTATGTTTGAAGTTATGCAACTACTAACTTTTGCACTTATTTCTGTGATCATGGTGGTGACAGTAGGTGGACCTTTACTCGAAATCTACCCAAAGTCAAAATAATCATTTATTAGGATGTACAATGACAACAGATTTTACTTTTCCAAATGAAATAGATAATGTTGGTGGTGCTCATTTCTCCATTACAAGAACTAGAGCAAGACGAGCATGTTACTCTCTTTATTAGGACAGGCCCATAGCCAGCCACACCCATCATGGGAGGGGAATATTAATTATGAAGATTAAAAATTATTATCAAACATCTATTATTACTTGTTGTTAGCCACCTATGATAATATCATAGAACACTGATATTGTAAGGTTTGTCTACTACAAGCTACATCATTAAGGCACTTACTGGTAACAAAAACTTAGCTACCAAAGCACTTTGAACTTGTCTTAACAGGGGGTTGTCATCAGCGGGTATGACTCCCAAATGCCCCCCTTTGGCTATGGGTATGGATTAGAAAAAAACGACTTACCTAGCACCTCTAAATATCAATCTATAAGGCACTATAGAAATAGAATACTTGTCTCCACTGGGTCACAGCCTCATACCCATGCTATCATGATGTGTGCTCTGTCAACTGAGCTACGTCAAGTCCAATCTTAACATGCTCTATTACCCTAGTTCCCACATTGGCTCCCAGTCATTCGCTGATGGACGTTGACACCCAACTCAATTCAATTGGAGACCAGCCTCTTTGTGCCATTTGACTTGACCAAGAAAGGACTGCCATCCAGCCCATTTATCTGTTCAAAGGTCATTAAACGTTAGAAAGTCATCATAAGTGAGAAGAAGCTTTGATATGTCAATTTAAAAATGAGACCCTGATAGTGACATGTTTTCTATTTCTCTAGTGGTTTTTTTTTAATTGACATTCAATTCCTCACTTTTCAATTATATATACCTCTTAATATGTGAGAATTTGCCAAATTCCGCTAATTATAGGTGAACTGCCCTCTTACCATTACAGATTGTCAATTACACATCAGTTGCAAATGAAACAGACTTCTTAGACAAGTTATCAAGGGCTGTTTTTGCAGAAGGTGCCCGTAGTGCATCCTGTGACTTCTCTGTCACAGACGACAATGTTCCAGAGGTCAATGAGACATTTCCTGTACAGCTAGTAATTGTAAGTGGTGGTGCAGAGGTGATAAATCCAAAACTAGCATACATCACCACTTTGGCAAATGATGACCCATATGGTAAAATTGGGTTTGCACAGGTAAGTAAACTAGTTTTCTGTACTAGATGGTTTTCCAAGTCTGTTACATACATTTTCTACCATTGCAGTGAGTACAATATCACAGGATAATTCTACATTTACACCAGGGGTTCTCAAACTTTTTGGCTCATCGACCCCCTAATGAGATTTTAAGATTCAATTTATTCAAGGAAAATTATTACAATAGTAAATACCAAGTGTAAAATAGTGGTGGTGGTAACCAGTAGTAGTAGCAGTAGTAGTAGTAGTAGTAGCAGCAGTAGTAGTAGTAGTAGTAGTAGTAGTAGTAGTAGCAGTAGTAGTAGTAGTAGTAGCAGTAGCAGTAGTAGTAGTAGTAGTAGTAGTAGTAGTAGTAGTAGTAGTAGTAGTAGATGTTAGAAGCACTTCACTAGAACCAGGACCCGCTCTCCTGCTGATGCACAGTGCACCATTTTATCTTGTAGCACTGAACCATTAACAATAGGATTTTACTGTAACTTTACTGTTTCAGCATGCAGGCATCCAGGCCCCTTGACCGCACGTGGCAACACGTTTCTTCCATCCATTATGGTCTTGTAAATCTTCCATCCATTTTAACAGGGATTCTAAGATCTGGCAATATAACGTCTTTTCGCAATTTGCAAATTTCGATTACTTTAAAGGAAGAAACTGTCGCGGGCAGAAACTGTCGCGACTTTCTAGCCACAGTTTGTTTTTGGCCCGTTCGCGACAGTTAATTCCCGTGACTTTTAAATTTTGTCAGAAAAATTTCAACACAGTTATTAATTTTTAAGAATTGTGTGGGTCCTTCAGGTAGAAAAAGGACATTTCTAAGATGATTTTCGAAGGCAACGAGGTCTGTATAGCATGGAATTCATGTACTGAAAATAATTTGGAAGATCACATGCACGTTTCAGAACGATTGCAACATTTTTCAGATGTCAGAGGTCAGAAAAGACATTAAATGGTTAGATTTCATCGATCTTGTACACCAATGGTTCAAAACTTGATAAGATCAACAAAATTGTTCCATCGGCCAAAATATAATAATCAATCGATATGTATAATACTTCCATCGCCATCTTTTCCCTTCTCACGAGATAAATCTTTCCCCTCTGGTTTAAACATATCTCTTATATCGTAACTCGTACGATAGTATCAGTGACATGACATACTTTTAATTTTCGAAAAATTATTGTTTGGTTTTGTTTAAGGTTCGGCATTTGCGGAGAGAAGAGACCAAAAAAGTCACTCGCCCAGCTATTGGCGACAGTTAATTCCCTTGAAAATTAAATTTCCAGCGTTCGCGACAGTTTCTTCCCGCGACAGTTTCTCCCTTTAAAGTACTAAACAGCCCTTTGCTTCGCTATTTTCAGGCCAATTTTCTTTCTATACTTGTGGTGCTCAATAGTTTATTAGCATACCATGGCGTTGATGGACGCTGTGTGGAATTCTGTTGAGGTCCATGCTATTTAAGCGCAGACATGTTAATCTCGCGCAGTTCAACTTATTCATGGAGACGTAGGTGGCCAATATCATGACAGAGTCGTGTTGACAGTAAATCTCCCCGGAAAGAATCATGGCGAAAAGTGCCAAGTTTTCTGTACTTAATTTGTTATATTTTTAAAAAACGCATGTCTTCGTGTGAAGTTTCCTATGTACTGCAAAATGATCAGATATTCCTGGATGACCAATGGTGGCAGTTATAGCCTCACTCCAATTGGCATGGATAATTAAAAGACCAAACGTGCTCCCATCCCTGTGAGTTAGTTTCATCTACGTACTGAGTAAGATTAATAGATTAATTATGTTTACGAATTTTCTACTTCCACATCCCGCCGTTGTTAAAGCAACACTTTAATGAGATACGAGTAACTTAGAAAGTAGTCACTTCCTCCAGTGCTACAGTGAGTAAATGAAAGAGGTCTAGTCGACAGCTTGTCAGAGGCATTGTGGTCGGTCTACACCCAAGGACACATAGAAGAGGATGCCCTAGGAAACAGGTTTTATAGAAAGTCAAAGAATGGATGAGTATCACTCTTTCCAGGGTAGTCTAAGCAGAAGAAAATCGTGACCAAAGGAGAAGGATGATTCGTGCTGCCGTGTCCAGAGAAGATAGCG